>VXBT01010541.1:141584-162704 GCA_013400235.1 Oriolus oriolus | reverse complement strand
GGGTGGATCTCTGCATCCCCCGTGGATCCCCACGGGCTGCAGGGGCACAGCTGCTTCACCATGGGCTCTTCACTACGGCCCGCAGAGGAATCTCGGCTCCAGCGCCTGGAGCACCTCCTCCCCCTCCTTCTCCACTGACCTTGGTGTCGCCTTGTTGTTTCCCTCTGGTGTTCTCACCTCCTCCTCTTCTCTGACTAGAAGCAAAAAACCTGTGACTTTGTTTTGATTTTCTTCTTAAATCTGTCATCACAGAGGCATTACCAGCCTTCTCTCACTGGCCCAGCTCTGGCCAGCACCGTGTCCATCTTCAGAGCCATCAGCCACTGGCTCTGCCGGACAGGGTGGGAAGCTTCCAGCAGCTTCTCACAGGAGCCATCTCTGCAGCCCCCCTGCTACCCAAAACCAGGCCGTGCCAACCCAATACACATGGGAAGATTGGGAAGCAGTGTGTTTTGTGAGGTGTTTGAAAACATAACAGGGTGATTATAGTTCTGTTTCTGTCCAGCATGTATGGATCCTCCCCCTGAGAAAAGCTGTAATGTTCTAAGAAACCTTTGATCTTACCTTTCAGATCAAGATCTAAAGAAAAGACAGAAGGTGTGGAAATTTCCAAAGAAAAGAAAAAAGACAAAGACGACAAAGAAGAAGAGAAGGATAAAGATGCTACCACAAATGCTGTGGCTACTGAGGTAGAGGCTTTTAACACTTGTAAATTTAAAAGATAAAGAATTTAAACCAAGAGTTTTGTGGATGTCCAGTCTTCTGCAGCATGCTCACTCAGTGGTTACATTTGTTTAAAGAAGCATAGGCTAAAGCCAGCGGCCATTAATTGTCACTGTTTGGTTTTTATCATAGAATTTTGATCAGAACAAACTAGAAGAAGAAATGAGAAAACGAAAAGAAAGAGTGGAGAAATGGAGGGAAGAACAACGCAAGAAGGCAATGGAAAACATAGGAGAGCTAAAAAAAGAAATTGAAGAGATGAAACAGGGGAAAAAATGGAGTTTAGAAGATGATGATGGTATTTAATCTCTTAAAATATAACAGAATACTTTTGTTCCTAGTAATATTTTTACTACAATATCCTTAAAGCATCCAATTACTCTTCAGAATGTGAACCATAAAATGACAAAGCCTAAATCTGGTTGTGGTGTTGAATGGTTTAAGATACATTTTTGATAAACCAACTGGAGAGATTTGTATTAGGAAAAATTATATAGTAATAACACTGGGCTGTAATTATTTAGGTAGACAATAATTTGACACATATAAGGACTTATATCTTTCCTTGTCTTTTATCCCCATCTTTTTTGCTCTTACTAGATGATGAAGAGGAAACTGCAGAAGGAGAAAAAGAAGGCAATGAGGTTGAAGATGAGGAGTTAGATCCTTTAGATGCTTATATGGAAGAAGTAAAAGAAGAAGTCAAGAAGTTCAATATGAGAAGTGTAAAAGGTGGAGGTGGGAGTGAAAAGGTAAAATCACCTCCTAAAGATTTCTAATTTTTAAAAGACAAAGATAACTTTTTTTGTGTAGCAAAATGGCTTGGAATAAAATGGGGGAAAGTGAAAAAAAGCAGTAAGTTAGATGCACTTAATGCACGTTTGCTTTAACTTTCATTTCCTGGTGTTTTTATGAAACTTTTTAGCAAGCATTATTCTGATAAAACTTCACTGAGGGAAGTGGGGAGAAAAAAGCACAGCATAATGCATCCAGAAGTACAAATATTCTATATGTTTTTTAGAGGATGGGTTTTGTTTTATACAGTAGTGCATTAATTTTCTTAAACTGTTTTTATAGAAAACTGGACCAACTGTTACCAAGGTGGTAACTGTGGTGACAACCAAAAAGGCAGCTGCTGAGTCAGAAAAGAAGAAAGGGGAGCTCATGGAGAATGACCAAGATGCAATGGAGGTAATGGAAATGTTTTGTATTTCTCCTGTGAAAAGGCAAAGTGCCTCTTCTTGCTGCCTGTGGTTGTGTGTGGTGTTTGGCCTGAAGAGCTGTGAAGGGTGTGGGTATTTTGCTGCTCGGGAGGCTGTGGAAGGACAGCCTTGCCTGAGTCACAGACTCAATACCCTGCAGGCCCTGGAGCTGAGCCACTTCAGGCCATGCTCTTTGGTTGCAGTTCCAGTTTTAGTGGTGCTCCTTCAAAGCTGAGGTGGGGATATCTGTCACAGCTGTGACTGCAGTGTGACACCAATCTGCTGGCTGGCTGCTTTTTCTTACTGTTTTCCTCTTAACTGTTTCTTTTGTATGGCAGTGATTATTTCTGAGTGACAGGGCTGGTAGTTGGCATTGGTAAAGTCATGAAAGTGATACAGAACATGGTGAAAGTTAACATTTGGGAGAAACATGAAAGAATTAGGGGAAGGAACAACTGAGACTCTTAAGCCGAGAGCAGTTCTTCAGTTTCATGTCTAATACAGTAAGAAGTACTTGTTTCTTCTGAATAGTTTCACTGTAAATGAAAAAACAAAATACCATCATAATTCATTAATCCTAATGTACACACAAATTGTGATCTCTACAGTATTCCTCAGAAGAGGAGGAAGTTGATCTTCAGACTGCCCTGACTGGCTATCAGACCAAGCAGAGAAAGCTGCTAGAACCAGTGGATCATGGAAAGATAGAGTATGAACCTTTCAGGAAAAACTTCTATGTTGAAGTACCAGAACTAGCTAAAATGACTCAAGAAGGTAAAGACAAATACAACCAGAACACCTTGGGTACTATCAAAGAAAAGAATGCTGGATTTCAGTGTGCTAAGAAACAGCAAATGCTTTTGGAATATAAAAAGCATTTGGAGCAACTTGCTATAGAAAAGTGTTAAATCAGATGCATCACTATTGTTGATAACTTACTATGATTGTATATGAGGCTTTGATTGGAAAATTAACCGGAGTCCTTTCAACCTAACTCCTGTGTTAATGTGTAACAAGCAAAAAGCTGTTTTTCTGGTAGTGATAAAATTAGTATTTAATGTTAAGGGACAAAGCAAGAACTTTTTGATGAAGGTAGTAGAGAAGTGTCAAGTTTGACTCTGTTATAATGTAAACTCTATTTCAGAGGTAAATGTGTACAGGCTGGAGCTGGAAGGAATTACAGTCAAGGGAAAAGGCTGTCCCAAACCAATAAAAACCTGGGTACAATGTGGTATTTCCATGAAGATTCTCAGTGCCCTCAAAAAGTAAGCAAGCACTTTATGAACTGTATCATTCTTGATTTTGCTCGCTGTGTTCTGTGATATGTCCATGAGAAGGACCTTTTACTTTGTTGCATAATGCCTCGTGTCCATGTCTGTAAATGTTACATAGCCATCAGAGTGTTTATCACTCAGTGTTGAATTATTGTTAATAATTATTCTCTGCCATTTGTATAGTGTTTTTGCTGCTCATTTTGATCTGTATTGTCTGAATTGGACTGATATGTATATGTAAATATGAATATGCAAAAAAATTTTAGCATGACTTTATGATTCACACCTGTCAAATTCTATTTTGTTCTTAATTTTTTTTTTCCTTCTTTAAGACATGGCTATGAAAAGCCCACTCCCATTCAAACCCAGGCTATTCCAGCCATTATGAATGGACGGGATTTGATTGGCATTGCTAAAACAGGAAGTGGAAAGACTATTGCATTTCTGTTGCCCATGTTCAGACACATTATGGATCAGAGAGCATTAGAAGAAGGAGAAGGTCCCATAGGTAAAAAGATTTTATTTTCAGTTATACTATTTAAATAAATATGACCTCAAGTATATGCTTTAGATGGGACTTCAGTTCTTCTCTTGGTTATAGGGAGAAGTGCTTACTAATATCCATTGATAAGTGGCGCTTTTTAAGTTAATGATGACTGTGCCCTTTAATGTTGTTTTGTGATCACAGTGCTATTCAATGTTGTTTCAATAGCACTCCCATGTCCACGTATCTGGGAGACCTTACTCCTTTGATTTTTACACTTGGACCAGATTTCTACTCCTTCCTCACAGTGTCTTATCTTTTCCTTGAAATTACATTGTTAAAAATAGGAAGTAAATTGCTGTAAACATCATTACAAAAGATTAATTTCTATTGTGTAAATTACAGCATCTCTTACACTGCAACGTGTGGTGAAAATGTTTTGCTTTTCAGCTGTCATTATGACACCTACGCGTGAGTTGGCTTTGCAGATTACCAAGGAGTGCAAGAAATTCTCAAAGACACTTGGGCTTAGAGTTGTCTGTGTTTATGGAGGAACAGGAATCAGTGAACAGGTATGCAAAACACATGCCTGCCTTGTCAAAGAATGCTTGGGCTTTATTAGTTAATGTTACTTTTGCAGCAAAATTAGTTGCTTTTTCTTTTCCATGAATCCTGTACATTTGCAGTCTTCATTATTGATTTACTCTGTGGGAGTGGTAGTAATGCAAAAAGCTTTGCATGTAACTTAGCCTTAAACATACTGATCTTGGAAAGTCTCAAATATGATCCTTAAAAGTTTCAGACTGTTCCTGTTTATATATGTACTGAGCATTAAATTAAAATTGAATTATTAGTGGGATATGATAGTTTGAAAGTTATTAAGAAGCTGTATTTTTCTGAGAGTTCCCCTTAAGATAACAAAAGCCAGAAAATTATAACTTTGGTTTATTGCATTATCAAATATTGCATCTTGAAGTAACTTAGAGATTAATTTCAAGGATTTCCACACCCCCACCCCACCCATTTATGGAAACAACAGAAGTGACCATCTGTGATGGAACATGGTGTGTCTGCTATCACTTGTCCCTGATGTAACACTGGCATTTCTTACAGGCTCTTAACTGCATTGAAGAAATATCCCCATTAAAACAACTTCAGGTGGTGGTAACTCAGGCTGTCAGGGGTTACTCTTTTTGGAAGCAAAGTTTTCCAAAGTCTTAAAGAAATTGCTAATTAAAATCTTTACATAATTCACATTAGTAGAACAGCTGTATTGCAATGTAGGTGGTTTTCTTTTTTGCAAGGTGATACATGTTTTAAAAAACCTGAAAGAAATCACAAAGCAAAAGCTAATGGATTGTTTACTGTGTTTTGAAATCAGATAGCTGAACTCAAAAGAGGTGCTGAAATTATTGTTTGCACACCTGGACGTATGATTGACATGTTAGCAGCTAACAATGGTGAGTAGAAAACCTTTTCCTTTGGAGAATTTTTTACATTTGTTGTGTAATTCTAACAAATTCAAAAGATCATGTGTTTTGATAAATGGTCTTATGGAATTTTCTTATATCTCTTCAGGCTGCACTATCTAGCTTTTGTGAATATATAGCACTAATAATAGGTTTAAGCATTTATTGGTTTGACTTTTTTTGGGAGGACAGGAAATACTACATTCTTGCGTTTTTGAGAATGTTTATCATTGCTAAACTTGAAATGTGCTGGTCCAAATTTTTTAACTTCAAGTCATTTAGATAAGGATTATGTAACAGTTGCTTATTTTGTTTGCCCATTGATCTGTTATTCGTGTTAGAGTAGCTCAGCAGTTCCCCACTTTACAAGAGCATCTGACTCTATCTGTTGGCTTTAAAAAATAGACAAAGAAGCCCTCCCTAAATACCTGCTCAAAAGTAAAAGAACTGACCTTATACCAGATATTCAGATTGGTTAAACTGAGCCACTGCAGCTTTAAGAGGTTTTGTCCTAGTGTAACCATTGCATGCTTATTAGATAAAGTTTTATTATTAAATTATTCCACATCAAAACCTCTACTAAACTGTTGACATTATTTAACTTCTGTGAAAAAAGTACCTTCAAGACATATAGAACTGGGCTTCCAAGACTTAAATCGTCAAAGGTAGGTACATTAATGCTGTTCCCAAGTAATTTTACAAAGTTACTATTTGGGGATGAAAGTGTTAAGATGTTAAATAGATATGTAGATATTAAGAGATACTTACTTTGTTCATTAAGTTCGAATTCCATATCTTAAAAAATGCAGCGCGTAGTGTCTTAAATAATTTGAGGATTCAGCTACAAGTTGCTGAAGCTGAGAGGACCAAATTCTTCTGTAGTTTGGTAGTCACAAGTCTGAGTGATAGTTGTAGAAAATGTGACAAATCTGTTCCATTCTGAGAGCATTTGGCAGTGTCACTCCACAATTTTGTGGAACTGAATGTGTTCATATTGTTTGAGAGTATGATTCTAAAATCCTTGAGTTAAATCCTTCTCATGAAAGGGAATCTCTTTTGCTGTTTATTTGGGAAGGGTGCTAATTATCCTGTCCATGATAATTTCAAAATGTTCACAGAAACACAACTTGCTTATTTTATTTCAACCTGTCCCAGAATTTGGGGTGGTTCTTGATTTTAAATTCAGTAGAGTTACTGGGTAGGTTTTAATCTTTATATAGTTGTTTTGAAAAGACTTGCTTACTCTGTTTTATGCCTATTATTAGCAGTGATCTAGAACTAGTATGATTATCCTCAAAGAGTTATTCTTAGCTCCAAGGAAGCATTACAGATTGTGTATAAAGGAATTTTGTGAGGCTGCAGCAGTTAGCACTGGGCTTTGCCTTCCACACATGCGCTGTAATCTCTAATATGTTCTTTTCTAGGTGCCGCTGTCAGATACTGGCTGATGTGGCTCCTTGCTTCAGCTCAGTCTTAGTTTTATGATGTGTTTTGGCGAGGGCAGTTTTCTGAATTTTACAGGTTCTTCTGGCCCTATGATGGTATGCAAGAGAAGAGTTTGACAAACTAAAAGGGCCTTGTGCATACTTACACATTTCCCAGAATGTATGTGTGATTAAAGTGTGAACATTAAAATTCACATCTAGTGAATTTTTAAAAAAATTAATTAATGTCTTTGTTAGAAGATAGTGAGACTATATAACATTTAAAAAAATATTCCTAAGGGAAACTAGATTCCATTTGATTTTGTTTCCCATGTGTTTTTTCCTCTCCTTTCACAGGTCGGGTGACAAACCTTCGTAGAGTCACGTATGTTGTACTTGATGAAGCTGACAGAATGTTTGACATGGGGTTTGAGCCTCAGGTAATTCATGACGTGTGGGATCGTGCCAAAAGATGCTGTTTTCCACATCAAGGATTTTGCAATGCTACATTATTACTGCACTGCCAGTGGGTGTTCAAAAGGATGTGCTGCATATGGACAGCAGTTTAAGCTGACTCTAATATTTCTATTATTCTCACATCTATTATCACATTATTATCACATCACATTATCCTCACATCTAGTGGAAGGTATCCCTGCCCGTGGCAAGGGGTTGAAACTGGATGATCTTTAAGGTCCCTTCCAACCCAAACCATTTGTGATTCTATATTTTGCTTTCAATAAATTCCTATATAGCTTAGATTTTTCTCTAATACACAGGGTGTTTTACACTCATTTTGAATACTTGTGGCCATGTGGTATCCCTGTGTAATCCCTTGATGCAGGTGTTGTATTAGTAGTTGTAGTCTGTTTACAAAGTCTTTGATGTCTCTCGGCAAGAGGTGAGAACAAAATGTTGGAAATGCTGCTGACTAATTACTTGCTGAGAACTTTGGACACACAGGGCTCTTTCAGTTGTCATGGGCTATACTGTTCTCCAAAACTAGGAAAATTCCTTTTATTTGTTTCTTGAGCTGTAGGGCTTCTGCTGCATTTCCTAGGATTTTTGCTGAGCTGCTGCCTGATTGCATATTGCCATGGAACTTCCTTTTCAATCCAGCAAGTTTTGCCCGTCTTCGAATGCCGGCAGCTTGGTGCCAAGAGGAAATCTGTAAAGAATGTTTTGTAGTCTATGAGGTGCTGATACCACCTGACTTTAAAGATGATAGCTTTGTATGTGTGTGAAATTGAGTTATAGCACTCGGATATTAACAGGGAATGTTCTTGTACCACAGGTTATGCGCATTGTAGACAACGTCAGGCCTGACCGTCAGACTGTCATGTTCTCTGCTACTTTTCCCAGAGCTATGGAGGCCCTGGCTCGCAGGATCCTCAGTAAACCTATAGAAGTGCAGGTTGGAGGCAGAAGTGTTGTCTGTTCTGATGTGGAGCAACATGTGGTGAGTATCACACATCTGCCTTGCTTATTTTCTCATTTGCTTGCAAAAGATTGTTCCCAGCAATGTTGAATATAAACCAATATACCCACGGAGCTTTTATTTTTAGAAGTTTAGTGGCTTTATTAGACATGAACTCAGAATAAATCAACACCCTAATCTGCAAATATAGCGTGATTTTTAAAGTTGGTTTGTAGCACTAAACTGAACAGCAGTTTTACCACTAGCTGTGGGAACAGCCTGAAAAAGTCATCTCCTGTTCCTGATTTTTACTTTTATACACTCTAAATTTCTTTAATGACTCAAGATACAAATTACACTCTTTCTACTTTGCTTTTCTATGGCTTTTTCCAGATTGTCATAGAAGAGGAGAACAAGTTTCTGAAATTACTGGAGCTACTGGGACACTATCAGGAGAAAGGATCTGTTATCATATTTGTAGATAAGCAAGAACACGCTGATGGGTTGTTGAAAGATTTAATGAGGGCCTCTTATCCTTGCTTGTCTCTTCATGGAGGTAATCTGCAAATTTAAGGATTTATATTAACTACTCCCAATTAGAATGTTGGTATCCAGTAGTTAAAAATCACTTAGTTCCTGTATAGTACCAGTTATTATTCCTTCATAAGCAGGTTTTGCTTTGTAATTTAGGAGGATAATTGTCTCTTAATTTGAAATAGACATGATAATTTTGTGTAATTATTCTTCATTGCTCCCTGTGAGATGTCATCAGATGCCAAATGGTGTGTCTATGCAAGAGGACTGTTACTGAGAGTTAACACCTCTCAGGGAATATAGCTAACTACTTGTTATTGTAGAGTAGTGAGTGCCATCGGGGAGTATCACATGATATTTTTATTTGAGATTCCACAGTAACAGCAGTTGTCGCTTTACTTTTCTTCTATCAAGTAATAGTAATATAATGGAAGTAGCAAGAGGAGAAAATTTTCTTTACAATACTGTCTATCCCAGCGTATTTTAAAACTTACATTATTTTTTACAGCATTTTATATAAAACCAGTAAGTACAAAATCACTTTTCAGCAGGAATGCAGCAATGGAAGAGGGAAAAATATTCTTGTTATTCTGAGATTCCTGTTGCCTTTAGAGAACAGACAAAACCTGCAGATGAGGTTTCAGCTGAAGTAGAAAATTGAAAATAATATTAAAAATCTTTTGAGGGTCTTGGTATGGGAAAAACATCTTTTGATAGTTGAAAAATTAAAAGTTATTTTAAATAATAGAGGTTATTTTGGCTAGTGTATTTTGCCTTTAAAAGTGTGAATGTATTGAAGTTTTGTTTGCTTGTGATTTTGGTTGTTTGAAGTTGGAGGGTGTTTTGACCTGGGTACAAATTCTCATGGCTTGAAGCAGAGCTTTATAATTAACTGATTTGTTTTGCAGGTATTGATCAGTATGACAGGGACAGCATTATTAATGACTTCAAGAATGGAACCTGCAAACTTCTGGTGGCCACGTCTGTAGCAGCGAGGGGCTTGGATGTGAAGCAGCTGATGCTGGTGGTCAATTACAGCTGTCCCAACCATTATGAGGACTATGTGCACCGAGCAGGCCGCACTGGGCGAGCTGGCAATAAAGTATGTACACTCAGTTGTCTAGTTTGGTTAGTACTGGCATTTTTCCCTCCTTTCTTGCTTGATGAAGTTGTTCCAAGGGATAGTTACAGAGGGAGTAGTTTGTGTTGTTGGTGGGAAGAGTGTTTTTAATATATTCTGAACTTCAGCACTCTGAAATTTGGAACTTACGTGTTCTTCTGATGTATGAGTGTTCTTTTAAATCCCATTTGTGGCTGAAAGTTTGGGTGTTTTTCACTGTTGGAAATGTGCCCTACTAAACTGGTAAGATTTTAATTTTTCAAGCTTTCAACTATGACAAGATTGGTTACAACGAAAGATTTCAGTGTTTGCCATCTTTGGATGATTACCTCAGCTTCTTGGGAAATCACATTATTCATTCTACACTTCCACTAAAAAAAGTTATTGCATGACTGCTGTGGTTAGTTTCATTGACCAGAAATCAACATCTGTGCAAGGGTGCTTCAATAAATTTAGAGATAGTGTCTTTAGAGCTTTTTCCTAATTGTCTCTTAAATTAATTTTGACCAGGGGTATGCATACACATTCATTACTGAGGATCAGGCACGTTATGCTGGTGATATCATTAAGGCTTTGGAATTGTCTGGGAATCCAATTCCTACTGATTTGGAGAAGCTCTGGGCTGACTTCAAAGACCAACAGAAGGCTGTAAGTAATTCTTTCTTCTACAGAGGGCTTGGTCCAGGTTTAATGCCTGTGTATGCACATGGGTCCAGTTGTCCAGTGTACCCACATGGGTCACCTCCCTGGGAACACGTGTGTGCTTAGCTAAGTGTGTCAGGGATCTCAGGACTGGAATCTTAAATGTCATTTAAAGAACTGTTCTTGAGAATTTAAATATTGTCACCTGGTATGTAATAAATACCTATGGTATAAGGGGCACTTTGGCTTTTAACAAGATTCACATACAAGATAATGAAGTTCTTTCCCAGAATTTGTGTGGTTATTTCTAGAGCTCTCGCCATCAGAGGATCTCGCTCATGCTGAGAAGGGTGACTTTGGAGTTTTTCTGATACAAAAAAATGGAGGGTTTTTTTTACTGCATTTGAAAAGCATTTAAAATGTATACTTACAGAAAATCCCAATAGGCTGTTGTCTCTGCTGATTTAACAGAGTTTTTTTAATTACATTTCATTGTGAAATGCAGCTTTTAAATTTGAAGAGCTTTATGAATGTGCTAGGATTTGCTTTTTAAAGAACTTCAAAATTATTTGTATAATCTTACAGTTATTTTATGACTATCAGAACTAGGATTTGAAACTCCTAAGTATGATAATACATGTTTTTGTTTTCAGGAGGGAAAGTTGATTAAAAAAAGCAGTGGATTCTCTGGCAAAGGTTTTAAATTTGATGAAACAGAACAGGCTTTGGCTAATGAAAGAAAGAAGCTACAAAAAGCAGCTCTTGGCTTGCAAGATTCAGATGATGAAGATACAGCTGTTGATGTAAGCACCTGGGAATAGGATTTAAGTTGCTTACGGATTTTCTCAATGCATTTGATTTTCTTCCTCAGTAGGTTACATAACACATTACAGTGTGCATGGATTTCAGTTACTCTGTGACCTTTGTTACTGATTATATGTATTCTTTGAATACAGAGATACAGCTATGAAGATCAAGATCTAGGAAGATCTTCAGTGTCTCTTTCTGTATTACTGGTGTTTTACACTTAATGTGTGTAGTTATGTAAATGTCACATAAATTATTTGTGATAATAATCTTGCGTAAATGAAATAGAATAATTGTCCTCAATTGCGAACATATTTTTATTTGCAGTATTTTAAAGACATTCATAGTAGCATTTTCTATTTCTAAATCTTAATAGATTCCTTTATTAGTGTTTGATAGACTCCTTTTTGTGACCTTGCAAGTAAACACCATGTTCAGACTTTTTCCTGATTAGATCATCCTTCATCAGAGCTGTAGTTCTGGGCTGGCTCCTACCATTTATACAAGATTAATTTCTTTAAATAATGTAAACTAAATGCCCCTTAGTGCTTCTTTCTTTATGATGATAAGATTATATAGTGGTAAGTGCAGTGATCATATAATTGTTATTTTTCTTTAGATTGATGAACAAATTGAAAGCATGTTCAATTCAAAGAAAAGAGTAAAAGACATGGCAGCACCAGGAACATCAAATGCTCCTACACCATCAGCTGGGAATGCAGAAAAATTGGAAATTGCTAAAAGATTGGCTCTGAGAATCAATGCCCAGAAGAATCTTGGAGCAGAGGCACAAGTCATGGTCCCCTTCCACTTTAAGGTCAGGCTCTTTACAGACCAATTTTATTCTTTTTTAATAAAGGTTGTTCAGTTCTTTGTGCTGTGGCTGCCATTTGATTTAATTTCTGCACACTAGTAACATACTTCATTGTTTATCTCATTTGGGCTGGGCTAACGCACTTCTATAGGATTTGTAAGTGAGCTGATATGTTTATAAGACTTACTACAGAACCATTAATGCTTTGTCTGCCCTGGCAAAGAGTTAATTCATTACTGGTAACATTACGCAATTAGTTTTGTCAGCTTTGGCAGAGTTGCAGAACATCTTTCTCTGCTGAAGCATGAGATGTACATGTGATGTACAATGTGTTTAGATTGAGGTTAATTGTTCTGGAATGTCCAAAGATATTTTAAGCTGAAAATACAAAAGACCAGTAAGATACTTTCTTTGCAGGTGTGAAGGGAGTTGCTGAGAGGAAGGAAGGAAGAGCAGCAGTCTGGAGAGTGTGTTTGTTATGCAGACAATTACATTACATAAAGAACTTTAATGAAACCCTTATTGGTTTATATAGGACCTTTTTTGGCTGCCTTGTTCTCAGTATGGACCTCTGCTTTTACAGGATGTAATGCAGCAGGCTACAAATGCTATCCTGAGAGGAGGCACAATTCAAGCTCCTACTGTGTCTGCCAAGACCATTGCAGAGCAACTGGCTGAAAAAATCAATGCCAAGCTCAATTATGTACCCATAGAGAAGCAGGAGGAAGAGAAACAGGATGGAGGACAGAATGAATCCTTTAAGAGATATGAAGAAGAATTAGAGATCAATGACTTCCCACAGGCAAGTAACCATTTTGCTATAATCAAGTGTAAATGACCATTATTTAACAAAACCTCTCTTCGTACTTACACCAATAAAACATTATGTCCCTATTTCTGATCATGCCTAATTGAAATTACTACATTATCTGTGGTTACTTCTCAGGTTATATAAATGCAATTCTTTGGACTTATTCCAGAGAGTATCAGAAAAACAAGTATCCATTATCAGACAAAAATCTCTTCACCCTCTACCTGCTTCTCTAATACCCAAATCTCTGACACTGTCTAGTGTTTTTTTGCAGAGGCTTTACTGCCATGACTGCTACAGCTCTTTTCCCTTTTTTTAGTACCTGAGTATTTCTGCCATTCAGAATATTGCTGCTCTGATCTACCTCATCTGTTATTTTGGGGATTTATATTTCCCAGTAGCAAGTACAAATTCCCTGTATTTCTATCTGAGGTTCTGCCCACGTTGGCTGAACTAATGTATCGCCATTTTGTGTGGTGCCTTTCTCCTTGTTGATCCTCTCATATCCTTCACTTTGCAGACTGCCAGATGGAAAGTTACCTCCAAAGAAGCACTGCAGAGAATCAGTGAATATTCTGAAGCTGCCATTACAATCAGGGGAACTTACTTCCCTCCAGGCAAAGAACCCAAGGAAGGAGAACGAAAGATTTATTTGGCTATAGAAAGTATGTATTCTTTTTATAAATGTTTCTGTTAAAGCTATGAGTCTAGTTTTGTAATTAGACATGGAATTTCTATAGTCAGTGTTCAGGCGCTTGAGTTATAGACTCACTGCAGTTACTTAGCAATTACTGAAAAACACTTGTTTATCTTAGCACACTTTGTCAAATGGTCCATGGGGATCACAGAGAGGCTTCTCCTCACCTGCCACAGAATAACAGCTAACATATGAAATCGGTTTGGAGGAGAGGAAAAGAAAAGAGGGAAAAGAATAGGCACAAAGAGGTCTGTGCCAGTGTGAAATAAGGAAAAAAATAGAATTCTGTTTAGGCTGTTAAAGGTATAAGAGATTGCATCAACTACTACAACAAAAACTTTGCAAATGTCATGATGGTTGAGTTTTTCTTAAGAAACCTCTAATCCTGCATATTTCTGAACAGTATCATTTATGACTGTTTGGAGTATCTTCCTTAAAAGAGAACACAGTCAAGCTGTAGCATTCTGTGCAATAGAGTGTTCTTCACCAAATAGCTGAGGATATTCAGCAAGTTTTACTATGCTTCTGAAAGTAGCCAGCAGTGCTTATTCTGTAGGCATTATATACAGAAAGTGTTTAAGATTATAATACATATTTTTATCTTCAGGTGCCAATGAACTGGCTGTACAGAAAGCAAAGGCAGAAATCACACGACTTATAAAAGAGGAGCTCATCAGATTGGTGAGTGCAATATCCAGAATGCAGAGGGAAAGTGCCTTAATGTATGCTTTATGAAAGTGACTTCTGCAAATATTGATGCTCTGGCATAAAGTTTTACTAATATCAGGGACTGGGACCTATAGATCTCAAAACCACTGTTTTATTGAACAGCCTAAAAATCCATGACACTGGTTAATCAGCCAGAACACGGCTGCTATCCAGCCAGCAGATGGAGATAACACATTGACAGAGATTTTTGAATGAAGACCCCTCAAAGAGTTTGGTCCCAATAAATTTTCTAATTTCAACACCCTCAGGCAGGGGAGAGGAGAATTATTCCCCTCATTTTAATGTTTTATATGTGTTGAGAGATCTGGTTTGCTGTCACTGTACAACATACCCAGCTAATAACCTAGTGGGGTTTTACTGCAATTCATGTATCCATCTTCACTTTTAACTGTGATTATCCTCTTCTTTATTTGCAGCAAAATTCTTACCAACCAACCAACAAAGGAAGATACAAAGTTTTATGAGCATTTGGAGTTACCTGTCTGCCAGCGGCTGGTGCGTGAAACTTTGTGGCTTCTGTTGTTTTTGCTGTTTACACTGCTTATTGTAAATTAAGAAATTTTTTTATTTCGTCTTGCGGACATTTTTTAACAGAAAATTGATACTTGCTGAAGCATCTTAATTCTCTCCACTAAAGTTATCAGTCTTAAAGCAGACCAGTTTTGGTGGAACATGATTTAATTTAAAAGTGCAGTTTATATACTTTTCATCATAAAGAATGTGAAATAAACAGATTTTAATTTTTTTTGACAGCCAGTATACTGTTCAGTAAATGAAAGTGTTGGGGTTTGTGTTGGAAATTGTTAGAATGTACCTGCTTCATATTGTTGAGATGGTTCACACATCAATTTATACTGGAAAAATGATAAAACACCAAAATAAAGGCAGGATTTTTCTCCTGATCCATAACATCTCTCTGGCTGGTTCCACACACATTCGTTCCCAGTACAAATGTCCCCCTAAGGTCAGAGAGTCTTGCATTGATCAGAGTAGAGAATTTTATCCAAAAATAGTCGAGGTCTCGTTTTCAGATCTTATCCTTCTCATGTCCTGTTTTTTCTTTATCATCCAGGTAATAGATAACTCTTTGGGGTTGTTGTAAAGTGAAATGTTTTGTAGTATGACAGTAGTTTTCCAGGTTTTTTGTAAACATCAGAATTTTAGGATTTGATTTTTGTTTTCTCATTTGGTGACGTAAGAATGAAAGCCTGTTTTAGTTTAAAAAGGAATTAGCAGCAAAAAATGAGAAACCTCTTTTGTAATGAAATACAACTTTGTCACTCTTTTATAGTGTTCTTATATATACATTTAATGTGA
This sequence comes from Oriolus oriolus, assembly GCA_013400235.1. Taxonomy (NCBI): domain Eukaryota; kingdom Metazoa; phylum Chordata; class Aves; order Passeriformes; family Corvidae; genus Oriolus; species Oriolus oriolus. The sequence goes on along the minus strand of VXBT01010541.1, from coordinate 147,240 downwards.
TTATTCCCCCAGGATTGTTGTCTTTATTACTGTTAGGACATGGCTTTAAGTAAAAACGTATAGTGATATTAATGAATGAATTCCACAAATACTGACTATCATTGCAGTCAATAAGCTACTGGGACAGGCAAGACCGATGTTTTTGAGGTCTCATCCCCATAACCATTAGGATTCATGATGGATGCTATTCCTAAGCATTTAACTCCTGTCTGCTTGTCTGGAGCCGAAGCAGTAGCAATTTGAATTGTCTCATTCTAGCAGCTGCAAGACTGAAGATGATGACTTTCAAAAGGACTTTCATAGAAAGCTTTACTTACCTGACACATTGAGAAGAAATGTGTCATTTTAAACCAGCTGTGTACATACTGCTTTAACCCTGGTAAAGACAAATCATACAATCCGCATCATGGCTGTATAAATTCACAACTTTTCTTTCCAAACTTCAGGTAATTTAAGTGACTCTTTGTGTTTGCATACAGCTGTCTGTTACCCTGTCAGTGTACCTTATTTGCAGTACAGGGAAGAAGAAAAGGAATGATTACACCAGCTTAACAGTCTACATTTAGGATAAGAACACCCCTAATGTAGTACTTGCCAGTATTAATACATGGAGTAGAACAGACAGAAGCAGCACACACAGTAACACTTCTCAAAACTTAAAGCAGAAATCTCAAACTAAAGCTCTGTAATTAATTTAAATACATCAGTTTTCCTTCCCTTAAGAACTGGGGTTTGATGTCTTTCCTAGAAATTTTGTTGAATTGTCTAACTTTTGGACAGTGTCCCTTCCCAAAAGAGTGACACGTTTTGTGTATTTAATGAAGAGCACTGTGGAGTTTGGACAGCCTGATACGTCTTTAAAAATCTTGGTTCAAAATGTTCATACATTGATGTCTCCTAAAAAAGGCATGATGGAGACACTTTTATTGGATTTCAGAGATGCAACAATGTATAATCTTTAACTTCCTGGGGGTTTTAAATGCAATGTCAATATTCTTATGTTTTTTTAATTCCAGCAAAAATAAAAGTAATTTCAATGTATATTTTTCAGAAACTGTCTTTCTGAATAGCTCCTCTGTTTTCTGCATTTGCACTGCTTCTGTTTTTTCCTGTGACAGTGAACCTCACACTGTTTGGAGTAGGGTGATGTGAACAGCAGCTTGTACTTTTGTTTTTGTGTTGGAAATGCAATGCAACACAGCCCAGACTCAGTTAAGAAAGTCACAGTTGAAGGTGTTTGGATGCATAAAAACAGGAGCAAAATGCGTAAAAGCTGGTAGAAAAGAAGCACTCAAATTGTTAACAAATGCACAGGGGAAAAAAACAGTGGAAACAAGATGAGAATAAAAGTTTGGAGAAGATACAATTTAATAATCAAAACCACTATATTCAGTTCTTTGCAACTGTGTCCATGGATATAGGCAAGATCTTTATAAACGTCATGATTCAGCTGCTTTCCAGGGAATCTGCCTTGGTCAGATTCATGTTGCCAGTTGTGGGAAGAGCACAGGGCTGCTGGTTTTTTGGGGTTTTTTGAAATGCACATTAAGCAGAGCTTGTTCTGTTACCTGCCCAGGTGATAATGCTACCAGCTTTCAAGGTTGCCTTTACGCTCTCAGTGCTTGAGTGAACAGTGGTGTTTTGGGTGGATAAGTGATGCAGGTATTTGGCACTGGATCATGAATGAGCTTTTTCTTGCATGTCACAGTAATGGGGTGGTGTCATCGTGCAGCAGGCCCACACCAGGAAGGGGAGGCAGAGCGAGACCCCTGATCCCAGCTCAGCTCCCTTGTTCTCCATGCAGGTGGCCAACCAGAGATTCAAACAGCAATAACCGCTTCCCCCCACCACTGTGAAGGATTAATGCCCTAGCCAGGAAGACAGCAGAGACTAAATCCAGTGTTCTTTGTGGGGAAAAAAAAATTAACATCAAGATAAAAAATGTGTGCTATCACAGTTCAGAATTTTATACTCCCTGAACTATATGGTTGCCACCTTTTGTTTGAAACAGGCAGCTCAAGGCCTACTTTGCATGTTGACTTTATGCTACAAAAGTTGTAACCCAGACAATGACTGTAGATCCCAGCCAGCATGTTCTGTAGCTGTTCCCTGCGCTGGCTGCTTGAGATTTTGCTTGTACAATTAAAGCAGTGCAATTTAATTCATGTGCATTTGGCTGCTAATTAAATAAAAGATTCAGAGGCTCAAAGTACCATCTGTAGGGGCTTTTTGTACTCAACTCTTCCAAGTGGAAGAAAAAAAGAAAGAATTTTGTTAAGCAAAATTTTCCTGAAATTCTGCAATTGTGATGAATACAAAACAAACACCAAAGATTTCATTTGGGATCTTCCTAAAATAAGAAAAAGAATGCTGGAATTTCAGGGAGTGAGAGAATACTTTGGTGTTTCAGTCCTTCAGGCATTTTTACAGTTGTAAGAAATGGTGGTAGGGTTACAGACAGGTACCTGTGGCTGTGAGGATGGAGCCTGTGGAGCTGGCCAGGATTAGTTTTTAACTTTCTGCCATGGACATGATACTATAGCTGATGTGCTGCTAAACACCTCATTTACAAGGGCCTGGCTTTGCCTCAGTTTGCTGGTGAGGTGGTTCTCGGGGTGAACATCAGTGTCAAGCCTGCCCTTGGCAGGGAGTTCCTGAGGGTCCTCCCTGAGCATTAGCGCTGGGCCCTGTGTGCGCGCTCTGGCCTCCTCACGTGATGCTCCAGGAATGCACTTTCCTTTGATTATTTTTCTTGACCCAGATCTCTTCCAAATATGGTCTCAGCTTAAACAAGTTTGTGTTCTTAGAGCTCGGGCGTTTGCAGAATAAATTCTGGCTTCCAGCTAACTGTGGCTGGCTGTGAGGGGGAGGTGGAGGCAGAGAGCAACCTAAAAATGCAAAAATAAAAGGGGCACAGCTGGACTCAAATTTGTCTCAAAATGTACATTTTGTACAATGTTTATACAATGCTAGGCAGGAAGATTTGTTTTCATAGTTTTAGCTGCAGTGGAAACAATTGTTTTTAAATAAATGACCATTAGTCTGAGTGATTGCCACCCAAACATTGCTTCTCTGAGACTTTTCATCTGAAACAGATTTAAATATTTTTCTTTAGTCAAACTGAGAGATACAAGATTGTCAAGCTGACCAGCATAAGCAGAGGTAAATTAATTAACATCTCAGAACTAAGTTGTTCTAGTGAGCTAAGACATTATTAATAACCTACTGTGGAGTGAGCATATGATTAAGTTATTTTATACTTTGGCCATTCTAAGTATGAAGTTCATCATCACAAACATTTCTCAAAATAATAAATACCCTATGGCAACTGTTCTGAAATGAATGGCCAAGCAAGGAAAATGTTATACTCAGAATAAAGATTAAGGATTTTTGTTAAAACCTGCATTTCCTCTGCCTCTGCAAGTTAGCAAGGAAGTGAATTTGTAGAAATTATCAGCTCCAATAATTCACAGTTAAACAGACAGGAGGTCATGGCAGTTCCCATACTGAATTCTCTCTGTTTGCTCAGCATGCTTTGGAGCCCAGGACCGGCGAGAAGCTCCTGTATTGGCAGAAGAAGGAACTGGTGCTTTTAGGCCCTTCCTCTGCTTGAAAATGTGGATCCTTCAGTGAGATCTCCAGTGAGAGAGGAAGAGAATGGCACTTTGTGTTCTGGATGTGGGAAGGGGCAGCATTTAATTGTATTTCTTGTCTTACAGATAATTAATGTAATCATTTGGTATTGCTAATGACTCAGTCCTTTAGAGGAAGAAGAGGAGGAAGCAGATTCGCAGCCGTAGGAACAGCCGTGCTTCAGGCCCCGGGAGCTGTGACAAAACAAGACAGCGGCAGAGCAGTTTGTCAGTGCGTGGTCCCTGTTGTTATTGGCACAGTGCACACGAGGGGACCGGGCCCTGTTGCTGCCGCATGACAATTTGAGCTGGCTCAGCTGGTGTGGGTTTGCCTGGAGCATGGTGCAGGGCAGTGACACCAACCTGGCCGTCACGGAGCCATGGCCAGTTCCAGGTCAGACGTTTAGATCCTGCTCTGCTCTGCTCTGCCAGGGACAGCCTCGACAACAGCTGGGTTCTGGCTTCTGGCTTCACAGCTCGGGATGGAGCCTTTCACTGCCTCACGTTACACTTCCACTCCTCTAGGGTCTGATGGCTTCTGTGTTCTGTTAAGATCACAATTTCTGCAGAAATCAGGAGGTTGAGCCTAGCCTGACTTCCATCACCTTCCAGATTAAAATACTGAAAATAACAGGATCCTGAAAAGGTGTTGAACTGAACCATTTTTCATTGGCATTTCCAAAAGGTGTTTGAACCGCAGAAAGATGAGCTTTGTAAATAAACTGAATCATTTGCTAAATTAAGCTAAATAAATGCTGCTTTCCCCTGCTGCTTTCTTATATTGCAAGTGAGGATTCCTGCATGCATTAGGAAGAAATGGCAAAAATACAAAGCGTCATCTTGGCAGGATGTTTCACAGCAATTTTCAGCCTGAAGAGCTCCAAGTATTGTAGAAATGGAATATCTTAGTGTTGGAGTACAGCAGTCAGCTCCTCAAACAACAGCAGGAGAGGAAAATATTTTAAAAGCAGAAGTAACCATTTGTGAAAGCTGCAGGTTCTTGTTTTCTGATCTTTTCTGCTTTGATTTTCTAAAACCTCATCTGAATAATACAGAATATTTTTCAGGCTCTTCTGTGCATCAGTCATTTAAGGACCAATGTGGTCATTCACACCCTGTGATTTGAGGATGTGTGTTGCTGTCTGTCAATGGACCAAGGGTGCTAATGGAGGACAAGAATCTGTTATAGTCATTAACAAATATGGATTAAAAAATATGTTGGTCACAGCCCTCCACCAAGTGGGCTGTCATATTGTTTCACTAAAACTGACTTTGAGGACAAAAGGTTGGATGGTGAAATGTGCTGGGCACTTAAAATTCACGTTTCTATGGGATCTTTTTGGAAACAGTTGAAGTTGCTATTCCTATAGATGCTGTTCCTGCTTGCAGGTATGAAGTTGTGTTTATAGTGATGTGCTACTGCAATATTGAACTCTTCAGAACACAGATGGATGAAACAAAGCAAAGTATTTAATAACCAGCAGTCCCACACTGGTGCTGTAAGACACTGATGGTCCATGCCCAGACCCAGCCCCAGCAACGTGAGAGCTACACTGGAGATGGTAGCTGCTCCCACTGCAAAGTCAGCGGGGAAAGAGAACTAATGTAATACATCGTTCTAATAGTCATGAAGCTGGACTATTCCATAATGGATTGCAACATGTGGTGGAGTCACCACCCCTGGAGGTGTTTGAGTAAAGACTGCGTGTGGCACTCGTCTTGTTTGACGGGGTGGTGTTTGGTCATAGGTTGGGCTCTGTGATCCCAGAGGTCTTTCCAACCTAAGTGAGCCTGTGATTCTGTGTGTACTTTTGAGACAGGGGATACCACACTCCTCTATCCAAACGGCAGTGATGGAAGCACCAGTAACACTGATCCCGCTTCCACGGGTGCGCGAGGCCGTGCACAGTGCCTGAAGCACTCACGATTCGTGATTCGTGTGTACCCCCTCGCCGGGCGGAGGCCCAACCCGGCCTCACCTCTTCCCGCCCGCCCCACAAAATGGCGGCGGCCGCGCGGCCCCG
>VXBT01010541.1:126243-141410 GCA_013400235.1 Oriolus oriolus | reverse complement strand
AGCGGAGCGGGGCTCTCCTCTCCTCCCCTCTCCGCTCCCTTCCCGCCGCTGAGGGCGATCCCGCGGTCTCCGAGCCCCGGGGTGCGGTGCCCGAGCCCCGCGGGGCCGCGCGAGGGGAGCTGCGCCATCGCCGCCTGTCCCGCCGTCCCCGCCCGGCCGTGCCCGGGCCAAGGGCCGGGGCCTGTCCGTGCCCCCCGCGCGGGACAGGGGACACGTGAGGCCACCCCCGGCGCGGTGTCCCCGGCTGCGGCCGAGTCGGAGGGAGCTGTGCCGCCCCTTTGTCCCCTCCGTCGGCCCTTGGCCGCTCCAGGTGGGGCTGGGCCCTCCTGCTCTCCAGCCTGGGGCCGAGAATTGTTCCTGCCCTTCAGCACCCGCAGCTCCGTGCGTGGGGCTGGTGTGTGTGCAGGGCTGTTTAGTTGAGGCATATTCCCATTCGCGTGGGGCACCTGGATGTGTGCGTACAGCCCGTGGTTGTGTTTCCTGACACACCTAAGTAGCGGATGCCTTCGCTCACCTGCACATCGGGGTACCTGGAGAGCCTCACTGTGTCCCTTCTGTGCCTCTCTGCGTTCTAACACAACGCGTGCCAGTGCTGTGTATTCTCGTGGACAGTTACGGATAGTTTAGTGCATTCTTGTTTGTGCATAGTCCTTCTGGGGTGATTAATTAGTGAATAGTTGCACCTTAAATTTATGTGCAGTTCCCCCTGGATTAGCAGTTATTTTGATCCATGTGGTTTTTATTTTTGTAAAATGAAAGGGTAAGAGGGGCACTCTGTTAATATATTTCTTAAAATATGGTTTATTTCTGTTTCGGTCTTCAGATGCCAGAGTTTCTCTTAGAATTTTGTGTGTGTGTCTGTGTCTGTACCCGTATCCCTCATGTTTTAGATGCAGCCTTAAATAAAAAATAGTCTTGCGTGTTTTTCCATTGACCATTGTTGAACAGATTCAACAAGTGGACTTTGTCTTTCTGCAGTCTCACACAAGGACACTGCCACGGCTGTGTTTGGGTGTGTGGACAGGTGTTCAGAGGCCTTTGCACTGCTGGGGTGTGTGGACAGGTATCCAGAGCCTTCTGCACTAGTCCAATCACAGAGAAACACTGTGAAAATGTACATCAGGGAGGAGATGCTTGATCCATCCCTTTAAGCTTGAAAGTCCTTTTGTGGTAGCAGGCTAGGGAAAGAGTAGAGGATAGGTGAGAACACCCACTGAGATGAATGAGCACCTCTTACCTCTCAGAGCTATTGTTCGAGTCTGCAGCCCTGGGGAGATGAGCAGGTGGGTGAGAACACCCACGGAGATGAATAAGCATCTCCAGCTCCTCAAAGCCCTTGTTCTAGGCTATGGCAAGGACTGCTCCTTTTTATTTGGGAATAGCCCCTTGAGGTGAATGGACAAGCCACAAACACTAATAATCCTTTCTTTATAAAGATCCACCTTTACCTGCTCCATCATTCATATGCATATTTGGTTTGCTTTGAAGTTGGGTAATGCAGAGCCACGGAGTAATGAGGGTGCAGTTTCAGAGTACTCTCCTAAGCCAGTCTGTCTCGCCTGATGGCTGCCTCGATTCTGTGCAGCTCCATCCCCAGCTCTGGGGTTTTTCTCCAACCTTCATTCCCTGTGCTGTGTTTGGGACTTGTCATACCTGTCATCCAGGTCTTTGAAATCCACTAAGACCATCTTTTTGAGATCTGGTTATTTTTTTTTAAGTAACAGTACCAGAGAGTGAGGTCAGTGGCAGCCGGTGGGTAATGTGGCTTTGGCTGACCTGGGACTGTCTCTGTGCTAATGGAAATGTGGGTTTCTGTTACTCTCTTGCCTCGATGCCTACAGATTGGTGCTTTTGCTTTCTTGTTGGATTAGTTTTCACCTGGATCAGATCCCTGGTGTTGATTTTTCCTGCTCTTGCACAATAGTTAGTGTTGGCACAAGGAGTGGGAATGTGGGAGAAGAGGAAAGGGCAAGATTGTCCCGTTCAGAAAGGGCGGATTCTAAGAGTGGTTTCTATTGATTATGAAACCAAACTGTCAGTTGTGTCAGTGTAACAGGAGGTGCACAGGTAATTAAATCATTGATGCCATCTTCCTTAATTTTTGTGAAGCCGTCTTAACACTTACAAGGTGTCCTGTTCATCATCATCATCATCATCGTCATGTATGATCTTAATTTTCGGGTGGGAAGAAGTCAGCTGACATCCTTGCTGATGTTAGCATCTAGTGAAACTCTGCCCTTGCATATGTCTTACTTGGTTTTTAGGGTTAGCAAGCCTAACAATTACTTGTTTGCTTGGTTTTGCAGTGAAATACTGAATGAACCCTAAAAGTTCCGTTTCCTTGACACTTAGCCTAGTGGTGCTTGCCAAGATCAACTCTTTGTGAGCAGTTGAGCTTTGTCTGTAATACAAAGCTGGTGCTTAGGCTTTGGAGAGCTTTGTTTCTCCAAGGGTGTCTGAGTCAAAAGACTTGACCTCCCGGGGGCACAGAGGCGCACCCAGGTTGCAGCTCTGTGGTGAGGAGCAGGCGGCACAGACCATGGGGAGGGAAGGCTCCCGCTCTGCCTGGCACGTCTGGGGAAGAGTAATTTGAAGGAAGTAGGTGTTTCAGCTCCATATGGCTCTGCTCTTCTTTCACATAAGAAAATTACCCTGGGTCACCAAGGGAAGGACCATACTTGTAAGTTGTATTGCTTGGGGAACTCTTAATTTATTAATGATTTTGCACTAAGAATAATTGAGAAAGAAACTGTTCCCAAAATTATGTTGTCTTTTCGATTTGCAGTCTTGTCATGTAGTAACTCCAGCAAATCACTGCTGTAAAGAAATTATTTCTTACAGTTTGGCAGTTTTTAATATATTTTACCTGGTGCCAATTCTGAGAAAAATCGTATTATGCACCAACTGCAGAAAGGGCTTCATAAGCACAGTGTGGAAAAACTGGTTATTGAGCTTCACAAGTACATAAGACTTCAATTGTAGGTTCAGGTGTTACAGTGTATGTTGTGCCACTGATAGAATTTCATACTTAGTATTTTTTAAATATTTGCATTTATGTGAATACTCCAGGTAAGGAGCAGCTTTGTGAAAGCAAGCAGTCACAGGGTTTTAAAAATTGGGTAAGGCCCTAATTTAGCAAGAGTTAATGGGTAGAAAAGGAGCTGACAATGAAAGGGACATGTGAAAAACATTTAAATTGATAGAATTAATTCTTCTCAGTGAGTGATGAAAGGATTTCTCACACATGCTGTCCTAAGAGAGAACAGAACCAACACCATATTTCTGTTGCGGTCTTGAAATGGAAAATACTCCTCGTGCTGCTGTTGCTGCTCAACCCCCCCTGCAAAGCAAAGCAGCCCTGTGGCGCTCTCCGAGGCCATGGAACTCGGCATAGAGTGTCCTTTATGAGGGATCCTGAACAGAGCTGGGCCTGTGCTCTGCTCCCACAGCGTTCACTGGCAGCAGTGACCTTCAGAGAGCTGTGCACAAATGATGCTTGTGGCTGCTTGTGTTGCTAGTAGCGAGTCACATACTTTGTATGTGTTGGATGATGATGAAAATGCGCTGCTACAGCCTCCCACAGCCCCATCGATACTGTGGAAACTATTGCAAGCTCAGCGGTGAAAAACCTCAGAAAAATGAGTGGGTGTTGTATGCTAACCCTCATTAAAAGCAAAATTGTCCCTGTTGGTGTGAGGAGTTTACCCTTCCTGGTATTCATAATTTGAAAAGCTGTAATATCGATGGACTTCAAGTTTTGTGCAGTTTTGCTGTGAGTCAGGTGTTTTTAGCAGAAGTCAGGCACTTGCTGAGTCAGATCTGTTCTGGCGCTCACCAGGCCACAGAAGGCAGGCTGGGGTGGGTGAGAGCAGAGCAGTTGCCTGCTGCTTATGCTGGAACTGACTCTTCTGCTCAACACAGATAATGAGTCTCAGGTCCAGTACTCAGTATAAAACAGCTACTGAGCAAGTGCCTGTTCTGGGGGGGTTGTGAACTTCTCTGATTATCAAAGGTTTCATCTTGTCTATACTGGCAGCTAAATCCTGCCCATGAAGAAGGCAGGGTGTGATGTTTGGAAGCCGAAGATGGCAGGCATCACATCACAGCCCAAGGGGGTGTTTTTATGTAATGTGATTTGAGTTGCTTTAATATTAAAATTTTGTGTAGTGAATACGTCATGAATGGGAATTTCCTGCAGGGTTTCAAGCCTGGGAGAGATGGGCCATAACAGAACCAGGAGCGTTAGCAGCTGTGAGTTAGAGCTGTATGTTAAGCTGTGTTTAGGGATACAAGGAGGGGTCATGACCATGTCCAGACATCCCCCTGTAGCAAAGCCTTGTTGGGTCCCAGCTGGACAGTCCTGTTTCTTTCTAGCAGTGGTGGAGCTTCTGTGCTTCATTGCATGAGGAGCTCTGGTGCTGCCTCTCTTTCCAAAGCCAGCTTATCCAGTGCCTCTTCCCTTCCCCAGCATTTGTATAGGTATAAATTACCAGACACTAAAGCATCCATACAGAAAATCCTCCACAGTCACTTTCCAGTGAATCTTTTTGAAATACAACTAAATTTCCTTGTTACAGTGCCTTATCTTAACTGTTTGTTTATACAGAGATGTTCATCCAGTCAGTTAAGTCAGTTTAAAAACTGATTTAAGTAAACTGTTGCCGGTATTCTATTTACACGTTTAAAACGAGAAAGTTCTATCTTGCTGGAAACTTTTTTGGAGGGTTTTATTCAAGAATGATTGCACACGAAGTTGTATGTGTTTAGCTATACAATTTAACTAGAGTGTAATTCTTAAATTGGCATAGCTTTGCATTTTATACCAATTCTCTTTTATACTGTATATCTCCCTGCCAGGAAACCTGCTTCCACTCTACAGATGGACTCGCTACATTCTTGTATTCCCTACTGTAATGTGAATGAAGGAAAATTATGCTGGAGAGTCCATGTTAGGGTAATTAAGCTCGATTACAGATTCCTTTTCAAAACTTTAAAAAAAAGTCTTAAATCAAAAAAGATAGAATAGGAACCTTGGCTACTACTTGAAATTTGCATGGTTTGATGAAAAATGGTGCAGAGAGGGGGAAAAATGCATTTTAAAAAATCCTATTGGCAGTCTTCCACTGAGACTGGGGGTTTTGTTAAGCTTCCTCTAGAAAGAAATTTAAACAGTTACTGATTTGTGCTGTCTTTCTTCCTTCATCCATTCCAGTGATATTGGTTGTTGCCAGATGGAAGGTAAAGTATCATCAGGCAGGCCTTGTGTGTGAAGTCAGTGTTTGTCAGAGCTCTCAGTGGTATTGTGGTAGACACAAAGCACATGCATATGGTGATGAAGCTCCAGCCTTTGTCAGCTACAGCAGAATATATTCACTGTCTACGAGTACCTGTGATGGTTCTCCCCCAGAAAGGTGGATGGAAAAATCCCCCCAAGTGTAATGAGGAAAAGAAGCAGAGAATAAGAATGTAACGTAGGAGTGAGTGTGAGCCTGGTTGGTCTCATGAGAAATACCAGGGCCCCCTGCTTTATTCAGTGCCTTCTCCCAGCTCTGGTGTGTTCCTTGGATACTGGGCAGCTGAACTGATCCTTCTTTGTGGCAGTTGAGCTTGGAGCAGCTTTTCGGGGCCAAAGCCAGTATTCCTGTGTTCAAAATGAGTACTGAGACAAGAATGCTGCTCACCACTCCAAGTGTCTGTAGTGGATCAACAAACAGCTGAACAGCCTTTCAGAGCCACTGGGCTTTACTCTCTCCGCAGCAAAAGGACATTATAGAACCCTCAAGTTTGCAATTACATATAATGAAAAATCTCAGGTATTTTTTGTGCTATTGCAGGCACTTTTCTAGTGGGGTTAAAGAAAGGTAACATTTTTTGACTGCTAATTGTAGAAAACTATAAGCTTCCTTCTGTATTGCTGCACAGAAAAGCCTGTCTGGTCTCTTGACCTGAGCTTATTTCCTTTGTCCTTTGCTAAGCGTGGGCTTGCAGACTATTCTTAGTTGTTTTGTTTGCAAGTTAACAGCTGCAATAACAGTGGTTTCACTTTTGTTCTACTGTACCCCATGCAATGCACCAGCATTGTAGCACTTTGATTATCTCTGCTAGAACATCTAATATTTAAACTATATTACTATCATAATTTCTGTATTTGACATAAACCCATATTCATATATTTGCACAAGAATAATGCACACTGTAATGTGCATTTGACAAGCCAGGGTAGATTGAGTGTTCCACCAGGGAATGTATCCCTTGTAATCAGGAGAAAAGAGCACGGGGATTTACTCCAGGGTAAATAGACTGTCTGTGCTGTGTGCTTTCTCTCTGGCTGGCAGGAAACATTCGTAACTGCCAAATAAATTCAGTGATCAATGGTCGATTTTAAATTGTGTTGCTGTAGGTGATATTCCAGAGCTGTTGTAGGGAAAAGATAATAAATCTTCCAGACCTGATCTACTTGATAAATTTACCATGGGAAGGCATGTTTGGTGTCTTAAGTGTGACTGTAAGACACGGAAATACTCTGAAGGGCCAGATATTTATTGGCTTAATCTTGTCTTCAGCATGGCTAAATATTTCTATCTTAAACTTTGAGTATTTGTAGCTTATTTAAGTTGCAGAACCAGTATAGCTGAATGGAAGATACAATTGCTTTATTTCCCAGAGTTGTTGGCATTGCCAACAATATCAACATATCTCAAAGCTGGCATTGCTAGCAGTTTGTACGTGCTCTCCTAACTAGGACAGCAGTGGCATTTCTGCAATCCAGCATCTTGTACTTAGTTACAAATTCATTTCATCCCTCTGCTTTCCGAACTATGGCACCATTGTGTTGCCAGATGCCTTATGTGTTTCTTTCTTTGACGTTAATTGTGACATGAAATAACAAAACTGATTAGCACTTTATTTTTTTGCTGCAGTTAAGCAAACAAAAAAAATCTTTAGGATCCTGTATCTACTATGCCAAAAGAGTTATAACATGTCTTGGCTTACAGCTGAGTCACATATTAATCTTAGAGCTAAAACAACTAAAATTTAGATGAGATTTGGTTAGAAAAGTTTTGGAATCATAGATGAGCAAATATTGTAGGTCTTGGTTGCTGAAATGCTGTTGTTCAGTTTTTTAACTTCTTCCCTAATTATACCTATGTGAATAATACATGGTTTAAACTGTGCATTTTAACTACGTGTAAAGGTTACTGTGCAGACCCTCAAGTGAAGGCTTAATAAAACTCATTTTAAAAGTAATTTACTGACATCAATACTGTTTACTAAAAATAGACAAAGTAGTTCAGACTAATTTTAAGAAACAGAGGTAGCTTTTGAAAGATTCTCTTTTGTGGAACCCCGCAGTATTATGATATATTGATACATATTTCTCTCTCTTATTTTTGGTAGAAAATGATGCACCCTGTTGCCAGCAGTAATCCAGCTTTCTGTGGGACTGGCAAGAGCTCTTGCCTGAACGAAGACAATGTGAGGGCTGCGGATCAGTTTGACCTCTACGCCACACAGCAGAGCAAGTACAGCCACGCAGTCAGCCACAAACCCATTGCCTGCCAGAGACAAGACGCCTTGAACGAATCCCACTTGCAGACCACAAGTGGCAGGAATATAGAGACAAAAGATGAACTAAAGAAAAAGAAAAACCTCAACCGCTCCGGGAAACGTGGAAGGCCGTCAGGGACCACGAAATCAGCAGGGTACCGAACCAGCACAGGTCGACCCCTGGGGACCACCAAAGCAGCTGGATTTAAGACAAGTCCAGGCAGACCCTTGGGTACAACTAAAGCAGCAGGATACAAAGTCAGCCCAGGCAGACCTCCAGGTAGCATTAAAGCTCTATCACGGCTTGCAAATCTAAATTACACTTGTGGCAGTGCAGCTTTTCCTTACCCTATGGTGCATAACAGAGGAGTACATGCTGCTGGTGAAACTAGCAGCAAAATCAAACAGCCTAATGAATGAAAGGAGGGAATGAGTAACTCCTTACTAATCTGCTTTATGCTGATTTTGGGCATGTTCCTTGAGTTTTCTTATAATGTTTGCCTAAGTCTGAGTTTCTAGATTTTATTCCAATAATGCCATAGCCTACGGGTGCAGTTCATAAGTTTTACAGAATGTTGAGAAGGCTTTGGTTTAAAGAGGCTTCTGTTGATTTTAAATCATAAATTTATAAGGAAGTCTGAAATGATATGCTTTGGTGTTGATACTTAAGTAATGTCCATGTCCTTAGTTTTAAGTTCAGTTTCTCATAAATCTAGATGTGTGGTTATGCATTAAATAATTGAAATAAGGAGGACAGAAATTAGCTCTCTGATGGTTCATCATGTGCCCTGTCCCACAATAAGCGATGTAGCCAGTTAATTTGTTACTTGATAAAAATTGATAAAGAAAGTGGCAAGCCACATTTTCCACTTCTGCAGGACCTTCTACAGACCTCAGATAGACTTAAAAACTTAAACAAAAAAACCCCAACCTTTTTTTCTAAAGTTATTTACAGTGGCTTTTATTTCTGGAGTTGTAGTATTAAGTGAATTTCAACTAATGCTCCAAAAATATTTTTGAAGATATTAAAGAAACATGAGTATTTGTACAGTGTGTTACAGCTTCACAGCGCCTTACAAAGACAAATTACTTTGTCTTTAGGTGAGAGCTGTTCTTTTAGTTACGCTGTTACAGGATTCTGCTGGGTAATTTTGAAATGCCTAATAGTACATATACCAAACCACAAATAATTCTTTGAAATTTGAAATATTTTATAAGAAATTAAGTACTGTTCATTCTTGTTAGGCACTTGATTAGTATTAAACAGTATGTTCTTAAATCTGTAAATAGCTATTTACGCTGGCTTTTGCCTTTCAAATCTGTGCTTAGATGGCAACAGTTTAATAGCTTTTAAAGTAATAGCCTATAATGTTTACAAATTAAACTTTTTAAATAGATGCTGTTGCCAAATTTTTAGACTCAGTTTTGCCAGGTATTCCTGGAAATAGTTATTTTGTTGTTTGACACTTATACTATATTTAAGTTAGGGAAGCTTATATATCTACCAAAGGACACCATTTTCATGATTTTTAAAAGCAAACTGTATAGCTGATGCAAACAGGATGCAGTTTACTGCACTGCTAGACCCCACATATAGAGTAATTTATCTATGCGTGCAAGCCGGAAAAAAATGTTGTTGGTTAACTATAAATACCTTTCTTGACTCAAACTACAACCCCCCCTCCTCCCAAAAAAAATGTTCCATTTTTCAGCTGTGTGTTAACAGGAGAATGTGTGAGTGTGAGTGTGTAAAATACTTTCATCCAGACTTCAAAAGAAAAAAAAATCAGTCCTCAATGTTCTAACTTAATTTTACTGAAACTAAAACTTTTTTTTTTTTTAAATCTGGAAGAAAGTTTGTGTTTAAATCATTTCACATATAAAATGACTTTATGATAAATTTGAAATATCTGGGGAGGGGGAATATGTAGAGTTTGCAGATTTGGGGAGAATAAAAATTTGGGTTAATTGAGCCTGTGCTGAATGGGTAATGATGATGGTAATTTCTGGTAACATTAATGCTATTCTGGCCTGCTGTAATTTTGACTAGACCTCTTGATTTCAGTGATGACAACTTAAGAAACAGATGTCATGTTTCATACCTTTTTTATCAGGAAAAAAGCAGCAAGCCTTCAGGTGTTCCAGTGATGCCTAACACATATTGAGCTGGACTTTTGCTGTACTTTACAATAGGTGTGTTGAATTGTTTTGGGGGAACTGTGTATGCACTGGCAACTAAGACAATGAACCTCAACTTATACTGGATGGCTCCTTAGTCAATAGATGAACTAATGGCAGCTAAATTGCTACTAAGGAATAGTTTCTTCATGCTGAAGCTCTGAAATCCAGTTGTACGTTCTGTTCCTCAACAAACTCGCAAGTCTGAAATTTAGAAGTCTCTCTCAGAAGATGTAACTTCTGACACATGCAAAGTGCTAACGTGAGTTCGTTCACCCTCAGGATCTGTGTTGTATTGGCTGTTTTTAATCAGATAATTTTTCAACAAAAGACTGCTTTAAGTTCTTTCCTGAACTCAGCTGGGCAAGCAGTCCTCTTCAGCTGAATGTATAACTGCAGGAGTGTCACACCTCGCTGGCAAGGAACGTGTTGCATGTCACCACTGTACCTTGGAGAAACTCCACTCCTTACCTCCTCCTGTTGATCCTGTTTGCTCCTGTCCGTTCCTCACTTGTGCATCCACTCAATGGTGCTGTGCTGTGTGTCAGGAGATAATGCAGATGTATTGCTGTTCTGCTAGTATAATTTGTATGCTGATGAAATAATGAAATCACCTAAGCAATTTCTGTTCATTACAGTGTTTATTAATTATATCAGATGAAATATAATCCCAGTAAAAACTAATTAATGTTGTCAGTTGTGAAATGATGAACATCAAGTAGAAAAGTGTTCAGAGAGCCCGCAGTGGGCTGCTTGGCACTCTGGATTTAGGAAGGAGACCAGAAGAGCACTGCTGGCATTTCCTAATTCTGCTTTATTTTATATCTAACTAGAGTTTACTGGTGCCGTGCAGTGAGGGGAAGAAAAAAAGAGGAGATTCAAAGTGACTAGAAATGGAATTTTCAAATACTTCTGTTCTTCCTGTGTATACTTTGCAGAATACGTTGTGCTTTTTTCAACACTTTTCTTTCCATGAGAAACACTGAAACAGCATGTTAATGCCTAAACTTTATTAGTACCAATGGGAAAACTGGCATTTTCCCCCCATAGTATGAAAACATTACTTGTAAGGTAAATTGCTTATTTTATATTATATATCATAATTCAGCTATTTGTAAGCTAGGATCACTGTTGTGTGTTAACACTGTTCAGAAGACCGACATGTCAAGTTTAATAATTTCTTTTAATGATCAAGTTTCTAGCGTCTTATTTATACATAAATAAAATGTATTAGCTTGCTATTATTCCTTAATGATGCTATAAAGTTCACTGTTTAAGATACATATAGTAACTACTATTCATTTTCTGATTAAATTTACTTAAACTTTAAAACCAAATAATTTTGCTACTATAAAGTCTTGCACTGGACAGATTAAAGATGCTAGCGCCGTATTTTGTCAGAAAAAAACCCAGATACCATCATAAGCAGCTGACTTTGATATCAATGATGGTATTTTTAAAATCAGCACTTAGCTTTTTCATTAAAGCAATGTTCTTTATATCTTGGATTTAAGTTAAAATAATCAAATTAACTAGAGCCATTAAAGATCTCTCTTCTGAATGAATATATTTTCATTTTGTCTGAAGGATCTTAATGTTCAGTCAGGACAAAACCAAGCCTTGTCAGTGAAAAGTGATGTGTCTGTGAAAAGAATTACCTGGAACTACAATACACAGAGTAATTCAGATGAGAATTTAACTCCCTCCCCCATTTTGAAGAGCTTTAAAAGGCAGAGCAATGTGAAGTCATTTGTGCAATGGTTTCATTAGCTGTGACTCTGCTGTTCTTTGTTATATGTATAATAATGTTTCATGCTACCCTTAGAGTTGACAGTTAAAACAGCTGATAACAATCGTAAATACTTGGAACTGCAAACTTCATTTCTGATTACAAAAGAAGTTTATTCTTCTCTATTTTAATGCATATATTTTAACACTGCTTAAATAAATTTATGACTTAGTAGAGCCTAGACTTTTCTCCTTGTGGCTTTTTTTCCAAATAGAAGAATCTGTATTCTAAAATTTGAACCACTTTCTGTTACTTCAGTCTTTCCATCATTTGCTTTTCCACACATTTACTTTGGGGGTAACAGTAATTTGTTAAATAACTAGTATCAGCACCCTGTCCTCTGCTGTAAAAAGCCTGATTAGATACTGTGTATGTTTTTATGTCCATGAACTTGAGCTACTCGTGTGCAATTATGTGTATGGGAATGGAGTAGTGTTCATGATCTGTATTTACATCATCATATGGATGTATATTTATTAATAAAGTTAATACTTTAAAACCTAACCATTTTCCCTGGGGTTTTTTTAATATCTTTTTAATTCTGGCTGAAGATGCCAGTTGACAGTGTTACCTGCTTATTACAGGCACGTTACGTATATTTGCATTAAGGCAAAAAGACTGTATGAGTGGCAAGGTGTCAGCAAATAGAGGAATGTTGTTTATTTTTTAATTAATTGAAAACAGTGTGACAGTAACTTAATTTTTCTTGTCCTTTCACTCAAATAGGAGAAAAGGGGAGGAAAGGAGCTGTAACCCTGTATGGATAAATAGTCAACTGCTAACTTTTTCCTCTGTTGCACATGGAAATCAATTTGAAAGTACTCATAAACTAAACTTTTCATGGAATGGTCATCATAATTGATTATTCTGTGATGAATAAGACGTATTTATCCCTGTATTCCAGCAATATTCCAATTTATCTGTGTTGGTAAGATGTGCTCTGTGTGCCACTCAACACTTTTTTTTTTTTAATTTTTTTTTTCTTTACTGAAGTTTTTCAGTAACATCAGGGAAGAACAGGCAGTGCTACCTTCCAGAAGCTGCAGTCCAGACTCCCAGGCCTGCATCCTGTGCTTGCTCTCCAGCACCCTTTGTTTTCTTTTCTGTGAACTTTCAAAGGCCTTGAATACATCTGGAGTTGGAACATTCCAAATGTCAGGTGCAGTTATTTTACAGACTTTCTGAATTTACCTGAAGATGACATCTGATGCATTGGTTGGTTGGTTGGTTTTTTTGGGGTTTTTTTGGTTGGCCATTCTGGTAGTTCTAAGGATTTGGCATTCAAGGTGACTGGATATGTTCAACAGCAGTCTGCTACATACTGGTCTAAAAATCAGTTCCTGGACGTGACTGCATGAGCAACATGCATTATTTTATTTGGTGTAAGGAAACTTTTAAGTATTAGATATTATTTCAGTCACAAATTGTATCAAACAAGAATACAGCCTTTTCAGGTGTGTTGGAAGTTGCTCGACTGCTTCCATGGCTGCTGTGTTCTCTGCCATGGAATGAACGGAAGGATGGAAGCTGCAGGGAGTCTGTTCCCTCAGTGCACAGCTGGTGTGTGAGGCCAGGTTTCTGATGACAGGACCAGTTCAGGATTTATTCCTGCTGGCAGACCAGCACTGTTGGGGTATCAGCTACACAAGCTGCACATCTTCAAGGAATCTTTAAAATAGTTCTGTCTTTTAATAACCTCAGTTATGCGTATGGTGAGACACCAGGGCTTGTTTTGGGGCTGCACTTGCACTTTTATGCTTCTGCATCTCCTTGATTTGAGCTCCTTAAGTAGCACAAAGAGTACCACGTGAATTAGTGATGTCTACCTGTTAAACATGGATTACTTAGAGTCACCATAAGAAACCTGTACAATTTTGATTTGTATTATGGCAGGAAGGATATTATGTTAGGATTAAAGTCACAGTAAAAAGTTGTTTTCAAGTTGAAAATGCTGCTTTGACTAAACCCAGACATAAGGAGAAGGGAGAACGGGGCAGCTTTTTCTTTGCTAGTCTGCACCAGTTTGGATTCCCCTTCGTGCTTTTGGTTTCAGGCTTGCTCTGTATCAGCTGATCTAATTAAATGTTTTCCCTCTATGTGCAAACCTCATGTTTTCTATTTTTAGACTGTTATGTCCTCATTATTAGTGCTTATGCAAATTGGGCTTTGAAAGAAAAAGCTTAAGCTCTGTCATTCCTTACAGCACATATTTTCTCACTTGGAGAAGTACTCCTGAGTAAAAACAAAGCAAAAAATCCCATTTCTGTAATAAGTGACACCCATCTTCATTTATACACATGTACTTGGTTTTTCCTGCCCTTTTCCAGTGTGCATGGTTCGTGCTCCCCTAGGTCATAACTATCAGTTTTTGACAGATGCAGAGTTTGGCAAAATCTCATTGTGCACTGCTGGCAGTTTTATGGAAATGTGTTAAAAAATGTATCAGCACTTGAAGTAGTGTTTATTTTCAAAATGCCCCGAATAGTCTTGAGGCTTCACTATTAAACTGAAATAAAGTAAAAACCAATTCTGCAACAGGAAAAATATAATTTCTTAAAAAGGAATATGAGAGTATTTATCTTGCCTTTCTGCTTGGGAGCTTTGGTTGATAAGCTGCTGGACAAGAACTCTTCATTTTAGTTTTAAAAATATGCCTTTAGTTTGCCACGTTTTACCCTTACTCCAGCCTGCTGTAGGTTAAGGCAGAGTTTGTGCGCAAGCAGCTCCCAGACAGGACCGTGCTTCCCTAACGAGGGTGGGAGTAGGCAAATCCTTCGTCAGGCAGCTGCGGCTGTGCTGGTCACAGCAGCCCCTGGGGCTGCCACACCGGCGTGGAACAGAACCGGCTTTGGGATGAGTTACAGGGTGTGCTTGTGCGCCCTCAGTTACTGCTCAATCACAGCATCCTGCCGAAGCCATGGGATGGCACTTGCCTCTCTGCAAGAATTTTCGACCTGAACTAATTTAAATCAACAATGAAATGCCTCCAGCAGCATCAGCAGCCCGACACCCGGCCCGGGCAGCGGCTCTCGTCACACCGTGAGGGCTCAGCCCTGCAAGGCGGGGACACAGAATTACAGGATGGTTTGGGCTGGAAGGGACCTTAAAGAACATCTTGTTCCACACTCCTGGAGTGGGCTGGGACACCTTCCACTATCCCAGGTTGCTCCAAGCCCCGTCCAAACTGGCCTTGAACAATTCCAGGGATGGGGCAACCACAGCTTCTCTGGGCACCCTGTGCCAGGGCCTCACCACCCTCACAGTACTTTTTTTAAAAATAATTTTAGTACAGATTTTTTTTTTTTCTAACACCTAATCTAAACCATTCTCCCTTATCCTGTCACAGCATGCGCTTGTAAATAGTCTTGTCCCATCCTTCCTGTAAACTCCCTTCAGGTACTGGGAGGCCGTAATTAGGTCNCGGTCGCGGGGCGGGCGAGGCGCGGAGCTGACACCTCCCTCCGTCCCTCTCTGTCCCCGCAGGGCCGGCGGCGGAGCGGAGCGCGGGCGGCCCCGAGCCGGTGCGGTACCGCACGGCCGAGATGGCGGACGCGATGCTGGGCAGCGGGGCCCCGGCCGAGCGGCCCGTGCTGCTGTCGGCGGTGCCGGCACAGGCGAGCGGCGGCCCGGCGGGGGGTTGCGCTGCGGCGGG
>VXBT01010541.1:61202-120544 GCA_013400235.1 Oriolus oriolus | reverse complement strand
CAGTCCCTTGCCATGTTCCCTCGGAAATGGGGGAATTGGGATTGCTCAGCCTGGAGAAGGCTCGGGGGAGACCTGGTTGCCACCGTTCAGTACGTGAAGGGGCTAGGGGAGACCTGGAGAGGATTTTGCACCAGGGCGTGGAGGGAAAGGATACGGGGGAATGGCTTCACACTGGTAGAAGGTTAGATGGGATTTCGGGAAGAAATTCTTCCCCGTGGGAGTGGTGAGGCCCTGGCACAGGCTGCCCGGAGAAGCTGTGGCTGCCCCATCCCTGGAAGTGTTCATCCAGGCGGGATGGGGCGTGGAGCAGCCTGCTCTAGTGGAAGGTGCGCTTGCCCATAGCAGGGGGTGGAACAAAATGGGCTTTAAAGTCCCTTCCAACCCAAATCATTCTGTGATTCACCGTGTACCCCCGCCATCCCACCTCACGGCTGATTATTTTATTTTACACAGAGCTAATAATGAACAGCGCGTGCAGGGTTCAACCTCGCCCCTCAGGCATTACAGTTATAATTTTTTTTTGTAGTTAATGGCTGTTTTCCCTGAGCTTTCTCCAAACAAACATTATTGATCACTTGGTCAGGCCCACCACCCGACAGCCCCTTGGCCCGAGTGTGAGTCAGGTGCCAACACCTCGATGCTCGGTCAGTGTTGGCACCTGGTGCCCGTTCCTGCTTCTGTGGGGGTCTGGCCATGCCCCTGACGTGCTGCTGAGGGGTATGAGCATGGAAACGCAATTGGAATCTCCCACTTTATCTTTTTCCTTGTACAAGCTGCTTTCTGCTACATTTCTGAACATCATGATGTGTCAAGGGGCTGACTCGGGACGTGGCCTTCACAATGCAAAACGTGCTCAATGTTCACCAGGGCCTACATCAAACTTGGTCTCCATATTCCTATTAAAAACTGTGATCAAATTTCAAGACACAGTCTTGTCAATGGCCATGTGTCAGGTGAGGTGTCAGGAAGGCACTGCAGTGTGCCCAGAGCTCACGCAGGACACTTCTGTGCCAGCCAGAGAAGTGGACTTTGTGTTGTGTCCTGGTTGCAGTCCTGGACTTTGCTATCTCAAAAAAAACACCCACCCGCATGATTTTTTGTGCATTTGCAGACTAATTTCATCTCGTGCCAGAAAAAACAGTACATTTCAAGACAGCCTTTGGCTTTGGTGATTTTTGTATATGCTTGAAAAAAAAGTAGAATGTGAGAAATTCATGCCTGTGACTGCAGTTATTGCAATGACAAATCTGAAATTTGTGTTCTTGCAAGCCCAGAGTTGGGTTTGAAAACCCATGTCTTGTTACATCTCTGTATCTCCCTAAACACAAACAGCAAGAATGATGCTGTTAGATTGATTTACTCCATTTGGGGTTTTTTTCCTATGTTATTGATGAAAATGTTGCTCCTTGGTCCTCCTGCATCTTAAGGCCTTGCTCAGGTCGCATTAATTGCATTAATTCCTGCTCTGCTCAGTCTCACAGCCCCATCTGGTGGCACTGGGGCTCCCGCTGGAGCACCGGCTGGCAAAGGTGAAAAATCCTGAGCTGCTGAGCTGGTGGCAGGTCCTCACTGACCTCCCATGTCTGATTGAACCTCCGGAGCAAAACTGCCTTTCTGGAGGATCTCATAAAGCTGGGCCAACTGCTAAAATAAAGACTAAAACAATCTGAATGTAGCTGTACTGGGTAGAAAGGTTCTTCCCACTAAAACATTGCCTTTATCATGAGAGTCTGAGACCCATCTCGGGATGTGTCATCTGAGGAAGGGCTCATGCTCTTAGTCCCTGCTTTTAGGAAAGGCATCAGACCTCTTCCAAAGGCCCCACGGAACATTCCTCTGTGTTTGCCTCTGGCCTTGTGTGTGGTTCAGCCCCTGATTCAGATATTTAAGCAGAGTGTTAATCTGTCATGTCTGTGCTCCCCGTGGCATCAGGAGGACTTGTCACTTCAAGTAAGCCATACTTAAACACTGGTGCTTTGCAGAATCTAGTGCTTTTACCAGTAACTTCAAACTTTCTGTAATTGTGTCTGTATTGTCATTTTTTTCTTTCCATTTAGTTACAAGGCTCTTTGTTCCCTGTAGAACTCCACAATGTGTGCTGTCTTAAAGTCCATTCCTGCTTTCTTAAAATAGTAAAATACAAAGTAGGTAGAGTGCAATCTCCTGGTTTTTTCTCTCTTTTGAAATAGGTATTTCCTGATACCTCTTTTAGCCTTACAATTGTACATTTAGCAAATAATATAAATCACCCTTTACCTATCAGACAGAGTGGAACATTTGAAAATCAAATGTGGTGTTACAACATCTGCGTAATTCAGATGACCAAGGGTACAGGTACGCTGATGGCCATCTTCATTCCTGGGGAAGAGCCTGTTGCTTTTCACTAGTTTTGTACAAAAAGCACTTGACCAAACTTACCTGCCCAAACAGAAATGTCAGGGTTTGGCTGGTTTGGGTTAAACTGGTCTGAGAAATTACAGTCAGAAACCACACAGTGAATTTTTCACATCCTCACCTTTGCACAATACACAACCACAATTTCATCGTGTGGTTTTCTTGTTGTTGTACAAAAGGGAACCTCAGCCTCACTCGTGCCATGCCTTTATTTTTTCCCCCTCAACAGTCCTCCCAGTCTCACTGGTTGACGACAGAGGAAAGGAACCAAGTTTTACTGGATCTCAAAGCTTCAGGCTGGTCTGAGCTGGGAGAAAGAGATGCCATCTACAAGGAGTTCAATTTCAAAAATTTTAATCAGGTAATGATTGTTATATGCCACTTTTAATATAAAGGAAATGTAATTGCTTTAATTTCCATATGATCCTGATGGGAAAATATTTATATTCAGAAGTTTGGGAGTATCCTGGTGGGGCCAAATCCTCTTGGATTTGCTCTGATGAATTGCTCTCAGATTCTGATCTCATTAGGTGGAGTAAATTAATTCCATTTTGTAGTTGATAAGTAGATTTGTTCTAATATTACAGTTTCTTGATTATAATATTCAGGTCAGGGTCAAGGTTGGTATTGTGGAATCAGACAAAGCAGTATTTGATCCTGATTCTTTTTTTTCTTTTTTTTTCATTACCAGCACTCATAAATCAATGCTGGAAATACATAACTGATGGGCAGTGGGGATCATTTTTGTCAGGGAAATACATGAGAAAAGTGGGTAAATATAAGAAAGAGCAGAAACTTTTGGCGAGTAAGGTGGGGAAAATAGGACATGTTTCACCTTCTAAGTAGGAAGACAAGGTTCTGGCATATCCTTGACTGAGTTGTAATAGCTGATCTTGCAGTGTCTTTGGCACACAAAATGCTGGTTTTTATTTACATCTCTGGGTTTTTGTTTGGAGACAGGATCCTGAGCCACGTCTCACACTCACAAGAACTTGTCTCAGACATCAGTTACAAACTCGCTTTAGAAATACTGAATTTGTGTTGAGATCCATGTTCAGCTACTTTCCTCTGAAAATTCCCTTCTGAGGAATCATGATACTGCTTACAAAAAGTCACGTTCTCAGAGCATGCATTTCCCTTCTGTTTTATTTCTGAGGGAGGGGTGAGCTCTTTCTTGGGAGAGAGAGAATTCCCAGGGGTTTGTTGGGGTGGTGGATCTCACTGAGTCGGTTCTTTCCCTCGCTATGGAGGCTCCAGTTTGGGGATGCCATGGGTTTGTTGGTGTGTGTAGAGACCAGGAGCTGTGCTGTGAGCTGTTTATTTATATGGCCGTGCCTAAACCCAGAACAAGATGTTTTAGGAAACCACAGTGAGCTGGATAAACAACAATTTGTAACGCTGGCTCTTTTTTTCGCTGTTTCGGTAGTTGTCACAGTAAGGAAAGCCCAGGCAGTAGAGAGAAGGTGAGTGAGGTGATCCCAGCCCCCTCTGGGCTGGGTGAAAGCAAAAGAGAAAACAGCTGCAGGAAAATCCAGCTCGTGACCAGGACAGTGCTGGTCCAGGGAGCACGTCCAGAGCCCTGAGTACATTTTTAACCTGAATGTTAATACAGAGTAAATAGAACCAAATCAGTTCATTCAGAGGGCAGTGAAGGGGAGAAGCCCGTGAGAGGGAGCTCACAGGAAGCCCTGGTGAGATGTGCAGGCAGCTGGGGAAGCAACCAGGAGCGAGCCGCATTTGACACCGGTGGGAGAGAAGTGACCCTTGGAAGAGTTGAGATTTCCTGCCTTTGAATATTTGTTAAATGGCATCTCTGCCTGGTTATGGTCAAAGTCTTTGTTGGTTCAGCACAACTGGAAATGAAGTTGTCCCCAAAGTTAATTAACAAGCGGTTTTTCCCACTGTAAACGAGTAAATTGGTTTGATCAGATGGATTTAGACAGTCTTTTTCTGCCAACAGACAGGTAAGGAGACAAATCAGTGTCCTGCATCAGCAGATATCTGGAAAACACATTGCTTTGACAAAAATGTACAAAGTTGTATTTTTTTTTGTTGGTGTAGATTTATCTTACAGCATGGATAGGTATCCATATGTCCTCCTGATTTGAAGATGGATGGAGCACTTACCTGTGTAGGAAGGAAGTTGAGTATATTTAAATAAGGTTATTGGTAAATGATGAACTATATGTTTGTACTTCTAGTATCTGTAGTCGTAGGAAGAGTACTTTAAAAAATTACCACTTGAATTGTTTGGGAGATATTAGAACAGTGTCTTTCATTCTTAGCTGCTTTCGTGAATGTAAGGCAGAAATGAGAACAGAGGCTGGGAACTGGCTTCAAAACAGAACTTTCTGCCCCCAGTTGGGAGAAAAAGCCATGTGGGTGGGTGCTCTGGGCGACTCTGGTTGGATCAAGCTTAGATGTGAATATCTAAGGGCAAAATTTCACCTGTTGATTTCTATGGATTTATTGCAGTGTCCCCTTTGAGTTGCAGAGCGCAGAAGTCATTCCTGTTCCCGTAGTCCAGGAGCAGGCTCAACATGCAGATTCCGAGGGCATTAGATCCTTAGTTGGTGTTAGAGAGCAGGTATTTGCCTTTCGATAAGTTGAAGCTGAAAATAAATTAAAATTATGCATGTATGTTTAATTTTATTAAATTATGCACATATGCTTGTATTTATAATGACTACTAGTAAATATTGTGTTTACTACAACCTAGGAAACAAATGACAAAAGTGGAGGTATACCTGCCTTGTACTTTGGGAGAATTTAGTCCTGCAATGAAAAAATGGAACTCGTAGGTACAACTGTTTTCATTTAATGTAATAAATATTCTATTTACAGGATATAAAGTGTTTAGTAAAAGTCAAAGGACTAAGAAATGTCATTTCCTTAGTGATCTTCTTGCTGCCCTTTTACAGATAGTATAAAATCAGGTGTGGAAAAAAAACCCCACCTCCCAAAATACAAAAAAAAAGTAGTTGAGCTGACATGAAAGGTATTTCAAATTTATGTTTTGCAGATGATATTGGTATGATTAATGTATTCATTGCCTTTTTTTTTATTGCTTCTTGCAGATAATGTTCATGATGCATGGAAAATTCTGTGGCTTCAAAATCTGTGCCAGGTTTACAAAGTCTGTGTATGTCAACAGATGTTAAGAATATAAACACAACTTTTATTATAAAGTTGTGCGAATGTGTAGACATGAGCTTGGTTTATGTATATTATTTTCAGCATGAGAATGAAATGAAACTTCTGTGAAACGAGAGTTATTTAGATTCCTGAAGCTTTCAGGCTGAGATTAGCTCAGTTAAAAGCGATCAGCACTGAGCTGCCTTTGTAAGGCTGACAAGCTAATGACACTTCTGGCTCAGGAATTTAGTTCGTAACCCAGAATTTGAAAGCACTGATTGTGTTTGTTAGTCTGAAGATACATTTTCATGAAAATTGTCTTTGGTGGCACAATTCTCTGAAATAAGCTGAAAACCAGCCTGGGGTTCCTGCTGAAAGCCCTTTGTTGGTTTTGTTGCTGTGGATGCCCACCAAGCACCAGTCCTGGGGGACTGGATGGCATTGGCTGTATGTTCCCATTATGTGAGGTAGGCTTCTGGTGGGTGGGTATTCTGCACCTTGTATGAAATAAAATACACCGGTGGTGAGGGGAAAAATGCAAACACAATTCAGCTGTAGAGGGGAGTGCTGTGTCCAGAAGAGCTATGCTGATGGCACCAATGCATCCATTCCTCCTTATGCCTTGCAATTGCTCTGAGCTATTGCCCTGAGCTATTGCCACTGTGAAGTGGCAGGTAGGCAGTGATGAGTTAACACTGGAATCTTTTACCTCCAGGACCCTCAATGGGGTGCGCTCACACAAGAGCTCCCGGGTTGAGTCACTTTTCCCAAGGAACATGTGCTTGGCAGAAACTCCTGGCTGTGAGTGAGATTTTGGAGAGGAGGTGGGCTTGGAGCACTCCGTGGTAGGTCCCAGTTCCTGCTATGCATCTAGGTGCTCGTGAGCCTCTACAGACCTCACAGCCACATCAGGGAGCTTCTCTGGGGCACCTCTCCCCGGCGGCAGGGCAGAGAAGAGTGGCTGGTGAGCCTTTCAGGCCATGATGTAGCATCACGAAGGGACACATTCGTCCATTCCTGTCTTTGTGCTACTGAATCAAAATGGTTTTCTTCCAGCGGAGCAGGCCCTCTGCTTCCAGTCTGCTCAAACAAAATTGGGAATTGGGATAGAAAGTTAATTTATGCTTCCAGATCATGCTGGTAACTTCTCCCAGCATTCCAGGACAGTTCACCTTGGGAGCAGTGATCTGGAAGAGGGGGCAGGCCTGGTTTAAAGATGTGAATTTCTCCCAGATTCATCTCAAGCCCAGTCCTGGGCTGGGCAGGCAGCTGCAAAGGGCTGTGAGTGCAGGATGCCAAGAGCTCCGTTTGGGTCCTGTATCCAGCTGCTCACTTTCCCTGAATTTGCAGGAACATCTTAGCTCTGAGACTTCCATGTCTCTTGTCAAACTTGGTTGGATTTGACCAGAGGGTTTAAGGGGCAACTGCCTGTGTGATTGCATTTCCGTAGGTAATCACACCAAGGCAGCAAATGCAGTTAGGAAATTACAAAGGTGGGCAAGTTTGCTGATGGTCAGGCTCAGCATTTACAGCTGCTTTCTTTTATAGGGTAAGTTTTTAATTAAGTTTGTTTAAAAAAAAAAAAAAAGATCATGTAGGAAGTCTCTATAAGACCTCTAACGTCATTTTCTAAAATGACAGGAAATCAAATGTTCTCAAGAGTTTGCAAGCTATTTCAGATACATTTTTTGTCTTTTGGGGCAAGAGGATGGAGGTAGAAGATGAGCCTGAGTAGAGGGGACGGTATGGAAATGGTGTGCACTGAGAGTAGAGGCACATGTGTCTCACTACAATTTTTGTCTTGGGTTTTGAGAACATATTTAAAGATGTGCAGGAAACCTAGGAGTACTAAATAAATTATTATTCTCACTTTACATTTCCTTTCCAGATTGGCAATCTCTCTTGGTTGGAATCTGGGAAAAAAAATCAGACAGAGCATGTTACGGTACATGCCTTTTTTTCCCCCTCCTGGTGATGCTAATTTTTTTTCCTTTGGCTGTAGGGAGACATGCTCAGTTTTGTCCCTTTAAATTGATGGTTCTTGTTTTGTGAACCGAATTACACATCCAAACGAATTTGGTAGGATATGCAATGCATACTCTTGATTTCTTTTGATGGCAGTACTTGGTGCCAGTCCCTGCAATATAATCTGTGTCTGTCCTTCATTTTTCTACTCCTGGCACATTGCTTTGTTTTCTACATTCATCAAAGGTTGGAAAAACTGGTTTTATACATATAGGCAATGTATTTCATTGCCACTTTATGTACTTAATCTTTTGGCTGTTTGTCTGAAAAAGGTCCACGCCTTTTATGTATTGAAAACATAATATCCTTTAACTTACAATCTGCAGAGTTAAAGTGAATTTTATGGTAAATATTCAGTTGTGGACCACATCTCCAGCTTTTTATATG
This sequence comes from Oriolus oriolus, assembly GCA_013400235.1. Classification (NCBI taxonomy): domain Eukaryota; kingdom Metazoa; phylum Chordata; class Aves; order Passeriformes; family Corvidae; genus Oriolus; species Oriolus oriolus. The sequence goes on along the minus strand of VXBT01010541.1, from coordinate 112,603 downwards.
CCACAGCGGTCTTGTGCTTTTTTTCTCCTCCATTGTCTGATAGTGAGGTCATTTTCAGTCCTCTTGAGATATTTTATTCCCAGCCAGATGCAGGCCATATATTAAAAGTAGCACCTGTGGCTAATATCACAGCAGCTTACCATAAATTTACATGGTAACTAGGATTATATCTGTCAAGACTGTTAAAAAATGTCTAGTTTTAATTTGATTTCCAGTATTGAAGGAGCTCTCCAACATTTTGCTTCATAACTATATTTTAAAAGTTAAAATCACTCCATTGTTAAGTTTTATAGCACTCCCAGTGCCCATTAAGTTGATTTGTTAAATGGGGGTCAGAATAAAGCCAGTCAGCTACAGGAGGATCGGAAACCAACCCATTTGTGACAAATTTAGTCCTCGCGTGTGAATCTTCTCAGAGCCTGAGGAGTGATTGGATTCAGGTGCAGCCTGTGTCAGTTGTGTTTAACCTCAAAGCCTGAGCAGCCTCAGCCTGACTGTCACTTCTGCTAATCGAAAGTTGGACCCATTTTTGTACATTTTGAGAGGACTTGCTATTTTTAATATAGTTTTGCTCTGCCTGCTCCTTCTGCTAGAGTTTTGCATTTGATTGCCTGTTGACTGAAAATAAATTATTTTTTTATCCACCTAGGTAGGTACTGGTTTTCATATAGGCTTTCTGAAACTGCTTCATTTTCCATTATCCTTTGAGTCCTCTCCCATATGCTGTGATTTGTGCACCTGCAAAGTTATGAAAATATTTCTGTTGGTAGTTATGTTGTTCACTAACTTCCCAGCGTTTATGAATACAATAACCAATTTACAATGAATCAGAATTATTTATGAGTGGGTTTACAGAGTTGAGAATATCTTTGTATCTGAAAATAATGGATTTCTGGCGTATTTGCCTGTTGACATTTTCCTTTATTAGAAACTGATAGTGAAGTTTTTGGGACTGGCAGAAGTTAACCTGGAGGCTGAAACACAGTCAATGAACTGCATCAAGTGTCTCAGAGCAGAGCACAGTAAAAATATATGATTCTTGGATGGTCACACCTTCCTCGAGTTTATTCTTGGGATCAACCGAGTAAGTAAGAGTCTCGCCTCTGAGTCGGCAGTCAGGGTGCGGCTGCGAGACCTGGACATGATCCACCTGCCTGCGCCACTGCCTGGCACTGCCCGTGGGGCGAAGGTAGTGCAGGGTCTGGGGGAAATGAAATGAGAGCTTCCAGGGAGATGGCTTGTTTGGAAGCTTATGATTCTCCTTCCCTGGCCTTGGGGAAGAAGGAGATGACACTGGTGCTCTGGTCAGTGTGTTCTGTATCCAGTGATGCTTCCAGTTAATTGGCAGTCAGTGGTGAGAAGTTGTGCAAAACTTGGAGATCTGTAGTGGTAGAAATGTGTGATCTGGTTGTGTCTAAGAAGAAATTAAATCCTTGCTGCTGGGTGTTGGGAAATAAGGTATTTTCTTCTCACAGCCATCATGGCTTGTGGCGTACAAATCCACAGAATTCTAGAATGGTTTGGGTTGGAAGGGATCTCAAAGCTCATCTCATTCCAAACCCCTGCCATGGTCAGGGACACCTTCCACTATCCCAGGTTGCTCCAAGCCCCATCCAGCCTTGCCTTGAACTCTTCCAGGGATGGGGTAGCCACAGCTTCTCCGGGCAACCTGTGCCAGGGCCTCACCACCCTCACAGGGAGGAATTTCATTCCAATATTTAATCTCACCCTGCCCTCTGTCGCTTTGAAGCCATTGCCCCTTGTTCTGTCACTCCTTGCCCTTGTAAGAAGTCCTTCCCTGCCTCTCCTGTAGCCCCTTTAGGTGATGGTTCCTTTTTGTGCTGTGGAGTATCCCATCTCCTCTTAGCCAGGGTCTGGCAAAGGGTCTGTGTGTGCAGAGACCATCACCCTTGTGTCCCACCTGCCTGTGACAAGTGCTGTTACAGCACCCACGTCACCATTATAATTTCATCATGGCACTGCCAGTGCTATCAGGCCACCAGGGTAATTTAATACATCAAAATATTAATCATATTTAAATAAAAATAATTATCTTTAAAATGAAGACTCAAGAGTGGTCATATGTCCTTCATCTCTTTCATCATGCAGAATGTCCCATCCTGGTTGTGGTAGAATTTGCATCCGTTTTCGGTTTTTTTGCGACTTAACTGTAGTTTAGGATACTCATTTTCTTAGTGAGCTAAGTCATATTTCTCCCTAAAATAAACCATTATTTTATTGTGTATAATTATTTGGGTGTGGTGTTTCTAATTGCTGAGTTTTCCCCCCTCAGTAGACCTGCTGTATCTCCTTTTATGCACTCCACTGCTTAAAATCTGCCCAGTTGACCTCTGGGCTGCTCTCCAGTTGGCTCCAATACAAATGTTTTTCTTAACAGATGGATTTATTATCACTCAAGTAAAAATTATTACAGCATTTGTCTTATGCTTGTTGCATGCATTGATCTGAAAATGCAAAAGAAATTATTTGTCAAAATGCCTTTTGGATCTCACAAGCTGTCTTGTAGATTTGTAGCAAAAGAAATGTTTCTCCTTTTTTTTTTTTCCAGCTGTACAAATTGATTTTTTCAATTAAACAGAGCAAATGTTCATACAGCCATGTGGACAGTGCTCAAAGAGAGAAAATGGGAGCAGGTCAACCTAATTTTAGCTACAGTTTGTGCACTTTCCATGATAAAACACCTTTGAAAAATGAATGGAAAATTCAGTGGGTTTGAATTCAGTTGAATAGCTTTATTTGGGAAAATGCAAATATGACTGCCTCTTTTGAAGAAGATGGTCACTCAGATGAATGTTTTTATCTTTTCAGTTAAGGAAAACCGGTTTCTAGAAACTCCTTTATGCAATAAAATTTATTTTTATGGAGGCACTGGAATGATGCTGGTTAAATGCAATCCTGGTTGTTTTAGCTTTTGCATCCCCTTGCTTTTGGAGCAACGCCTGCCTACGGTTTCAAACCGTAAATTGTCTTTAGCACCAGCAGCTCTCACCTTCTCATACTCCCACAAAGGAGCGACGTGCTTTGGGATATTATTTTCTGCAGCTGTAATTAAAAATGGACTCCGGCTGGCAGAATAAACTAAACTAAAACTACAACGCCCCTATTTCAAAATTAACCATTACTCACCAAAAGCACATCAAACCCACTTAGCGGACATCCGTTAATCCCGCCGTGAGCCGGTTCAGGCTTTAATGCACACTGTTTTACACGTTAAGGGGTTTGAAGTCACGGGCCAGCGCTGACCTTTCGCATCTGCTCCTCTCGCAGTAGGAATCTCCGCTCGCCGCTCCCCGTCAGGGCGGATTAGTGTGACGAAGTGCAGCTCTTCTGCTGGCTGCAATTTCGGGTTTTGATCAGAATTATTTCTTTCACAAACAATCACGTTTGGCTAAAACGTTACATCTGCTCTGAAAAGCCACTGGCAGGGCCGTGGTTTATCAGGGCGAGGCGTGTGGAGGTTTTTTAGCCCTCTTTTATAAAGCTACAAACTCGTTTCACGTGGGTTTTTTGCAGGGAGAGCTTCATTTCTTCTTCTTCCCCTTGCCCTTTATTCCTTTAGTTTTGTTTGGCTGAGATGAAAAGTCGTTTTGGACAAACATGAAGGTGGTTATGGTGTCTTGGAGGGGTTTGGTGGGAACACAGTGATGAGTGGGAAGCCCTGTGCTGAGTCAGCACTGCGCTGTTGGGTTTATTTATTGCTAAGGATGCTTTGTAGGAAAATGTTATTTATTCCTAGGATCAGAGGAAGAAGTCCTGATTGCATGATCTACCGTGATTTTCCTCAGGCTGAGATGAGAATAACAATAGACAGTTAAATATATGTCTGTGTATGTCCTGGTTGTCCCTGGTTGAGGGAACATTTACTCTCTGTTACAGTGGGTGGGTGCTAGTAGTGAGCAAAAACACTGTTAACTGTACAAGCCCAGAATGTTGGGTTTATGCACGCATCTTGTAATACCCAATCTAACAAAAAACCCGAGCTGTACAAAGGGCTTCCCTTTGTGGTGTGCTCATATGAATTTCTAAAAGAAATTTGATGTTCGCTGGAGGATTCTGAATTCCTATTTGCCTCCCCTCCTGGGCCTGTGTCCCCATTTCCAGATGTACCAATGTGCAAGCAGTGTGGGTTGCCCAGAGAAGCCTTTGTGTTCTGGTAAAGAAACAACCAACAGAAACCCCATGGAACTTCTGAAAATATTGCTCGTTGAACATACTCTGTCACTTCCAGACGTGTGCTTGGAGCATAAGAAGGGGTCTGAAGACAGTGGATAATGTTAAGTGCAGGTTGAGTATCTGAATTGTTGGCAGTTAGGCGAGCCTTGTCCTTAATAACACAACTTAGTGTAGCTGCTTTTATCCTTTTCTCTGTGACCTGCTCCAGCCATTCTTCCAAATAGCAGAGACAGGAGATGAAGCTCAGGTCGAGGTGACCTACGGATCCCCGAGGGAACAGTGGGCATGGAAAATCAGGCAAGGGACCCAACTGTGGGGAGCTTGAAGGATGCCCCATCTTGTCTGGGAAGGTGTCCCTACTCTTTTTTTACAAATGGTCTGTTTCTAGATTTGAAATGTCTTGTTTGCAAAATAACATTTGAATTTTATGGCACAATATAAATTAGCAGCCTGCCAGTGCTGGCCCAAGTAAGTCTCCTCTTGAGTTCACTGCTCCTGTGTATCATCTAAACTCTTCTGCTATAAAAGGTGTCCAAACATTAAGACCTGTTCTGACAGTACAGTAGGACACCTTCAGCAGTTCAGTTGAGTGAAACAATTCCCTGACTGGATCTCAGTAAATGGTCCTTAGTTTGCTTTATTGCAAATCCCTAGATCTTTTTAGCTTCTGGCTTGGCCAAGAGAATGATGGGAAGACCTGTCCAAATTCCTCACATCTCCATCGTGTTTTCTCTGTTGCATGTTTGAATTGCTGAACTTGTCTTTAAAACAACAAACTAAACCAAAAAAGCTGACAGGATAGTGGAAGATGAAATGCTCATGAAACCAACTTCTTCTCTTAATCCATCATAAAGCAAAGCCTTTCTTATCACTCTTTGATGTGTTCTTAGGATCATAAATGGCAGAGATTTAGAGGATTATCAGAGGCAGGATATGATTGCCCTTGGATGCTCAGCAGAGAAGATCTTGGATATTAAACTGATAGTATATGTAATCTTGGCCAAAAGACCAAGGAGAATTTTGTCTGAGCATCCCTGTGTTATCAACAGCAGGGATGGCATGTGAACTTCACTTTCATGTCTACAGAATGAAATCATTCCCTCGCATATGAGTGAAAACAAACATTGGGGAAAATAGCAGAATATTTTGTTCTGTTCCAGTCAAATCTGTTTCTTCCAAAATGCTGTGTGATGGGATAATGAACTCCTCTGTTCTTCTATACCATACCTGCACTCTATAAAAGTCAGGGGGTTTGAGAAACTTTTAGAAGTGGAGCATTCACTTAAATTAATTCTGATTTGCTCTGGTTTATGATACCTTCATATCATGGGCTGGCACTGTGCTGTCAAGGATGATTCATTGCCCTCTGCCTTAGCAGGGGGCTCAGGTGCCTGAGTTCTGAAGGTTGGAACTGGGGACTCCCTGCACCTTGTTACTACTTTATTTTTATAGTGGTTTGTGTGATGGCTTTATTACAGTACAGCCAGGGGTTTGATTTGCTGGACCAAACATTAGCTTTAACAAGTCAAATTATCATTGTTCTTTCAGTTGTGCAGCCTAGAGAGTTTATTATTTTAAGTGCCTGATTACTTTAGCAGGTGCTCAGTAAATGGGGACTTCACTGTGTTATTTCATGTTCTTAGGTAGGGTGCAAAAAACTAATTTTAAAAAGTCATGTTTCTTGAAATTGCTATTTTATTTGGTGCAAACCTCCTAAGTGCAACCTGTAGGTTCCATTTTTTAGCATAAAGCACACAAAAATGGCTTGGGAGGTGGAGAGCCACACTGAGCTTTTGACGTGGCTGGAGGGTTTCTTCCATGTTCTAGTTCAGTCCTGAAACCTGGGATTATTTCCCTCTTTTTTTCTGGAAAATTTAATTTAGAGATCTACAATTTTTAATAAATAAAATAATATTTATTGGTCTATGTTTGTAAGTGCTGAGGGACTGGGGAGAAAAAGGAAAAATAAAAGCATTTATTTTGAATATTTTGATATGAAATGATACATCACAAATACCACATGAGCTAGTTCCAGGTTTGGTTGGGATTTAGGGTATCTACTTATTTTGCAGAAGTTGTTATGGGCAACTATAATTATATTTATCTACCTATAAACGAATGTATTTTCTAATAAGGTTGTATTGACATTGAAACTTTTATCACTTCAGAAAGTTTTTATGCTGTCTTAAGACATCTCCAGGTTCTCTCACTTCTACTCCATCAAGTCTATAAATCTTTCTGGTGGAACAGGTGATTAATTTTGGTGTGAAGTCTGTTCACTGAATCACCAAGAATATTATCTGTGTTCTGTTCATGAAAGCCAGGTGCAGTCGCTTATCGTAATAAAAAGGAGAATAGGAATAAAGATTCTCAGCATGGAGGCTACTAGAAAAGTCAAGATGTGATGAATAAGAAGGTGATACAAGTAACATTTTATGTTTTATTATTACCAGTAAGAGAAAGAAGGCCTAAATTCAGCAGTTGTTAAAATCCTGATATAAACAGGCTTAGAAAAGATCAGGCTGAGATTTGTTGTACAGATTGTACACAAGGGTTTTTTACATACTTAAATGAGCTTGAGAGGAGAGGAGAGCAAAGCAAGGAGCAGGATTTAAGTGCAGCTCAGTGCTCTCTACCTTTCTCAAAGTCCCTTTCCTTGCACTAATCCGTGTCCATCGACCTTAGCAAAATACTTGAATTTGTTTTTCAAAGGGGTTGAAACTCAGATGGGGCAAATGACACTTGCATCTGCTTTATGACTATTAATGGTTTTAAGATGAAAGAGGGTAGATTTAGGTTGGATATTAGGAAGAAATTCTTGCCTGTAAGGGTGGTGAGGCACTGGCACAGGTTGCCCAGGAAAGCTGTGAATCCCTGGAAGTGTTCGAGACCATGTTGGATGGGGCTTGGAGCAACCTGGGATAGTGGAAGATGTTCCTGCCTGTGGCAAGGGATTGGAACGAGATGGTCTTTAAAGTGCCTTCCGACCCAAACCATTCTGTCATTCTGATTCTTTGATGTCATAGCTTAGGTCACTGCTGAGCTGGGAAGATGAAGCCTTGAACTCCAATGCCTTTGGAGAGCTGCATCTCAAGCATTGTCAGAACTGTGTTGTGTCTAGTGCTGCACTGGGTCTAGAGGGTGCTGAGTGAGTGCAAACTTCCCTTTGCCACAAGCGGCGTGGGCTTTTCCTGGGACAGCATTCCTGAAATTGCCTTCTGTCATCTCCTGCAGCTCTTGACATTGCACTGGTACCTGGGCAAGAAACATCCCCGTCGAGGCAAGGCTGTGCCTCCCAGCTCGACTCCTCTCTGCCTCCATTTATTCCTCATGTTCTTCAAATTGGTAAATCATATGACAATAAACAGAAATACCCTCAGTGAAGAGAGAAGGGGAAACTGTTGTTTATCTGGTCAGGTGGTTTAGATTAGCTGTGATGCTGGTCTGTATTATGTTACTTTAAATCATAGTGTCCCAACAGGACATAAATTATGAAGATTGTTACAGTATGTTTCATCCAATGTAAGATCAACAAATTGGAATAATTTTTTTAATAGGAAAATCAGTGCTTTGGCAAGGTTATTGTTGAAGAATTTAATTTAACTTGAGCTTTGCTTGCATTATTTCTTAATATATAAAAACTATTTGCATAATGTACGAAGTATAAACATTTTTAGAATCAAAGGCAAGAATGCCTTTTCCAAGATTACATAGAGTGGCAAACTACTTAGAATAGATCAGTGTTTGTGCTTTTGCTGTCAAAAATGTTTGATATAGAGCTGGCAAGCTGGTTTCTTCACTGACATAATTGTAAACAAGTGTTGGGAGACAGAAACAGCGTTCTTTGGAGAACATGGTGTAAAGGTTTGCACGTTCTCCACTGCACATCTAACACAGAGAGCAATGTTTACAGCTGCAATAGGAATGTAAATAGGTAACTTTTTTTAGAGTGTAAAGCAGCATTGCACTTCTGTGTAAATGATATATGCAGATAAGTATGGGGGATGCGAGTGGTCAGCTCTGGATTTTTAAAGAATATTGTAAACACAGAAAAGCATTGACAGTTCAGTTGGAAATTCGAGTTGTGGGGGTTTTTGCAGTTTCAGATATTGCTATGAAGACAGAAATGGCATCTCAGTCCATGCCAGTGTGTCTGTACTATTATTCTTCCCTCCTTTCCCCTCATTAGTATCCTTAGCCTTCAGAGTTAAAAGCACTACTTTCCCTAGTCACTAGTGATGCTGGGGAATGGGAGGGTTGCCTCCGTTCACAATATTTTGCTGCTCAAGCTATGAAAGAAGAGAAAACCAAATTTCTACCAGTGGTTCATCAGGTGTTATTCACCTTCAGACTCTGCTGGTTACCCATGCCAGGATGGGGTGGGATGGAGGGAGTAGGGAATTGTAGGCACAATGCCTGATCTGCCTTGTCCATGACTTGAAGCCTCAGCAGAGAGATGGGGGACATGAGTAACCTGAGTTTAGCTCTATTTTGATGTGTGGTTATTTGCATTCTTAATTACTGTCCCACTGTTCATGGATTGATATTAAAAAGGGAGAGCGCAATGAGAAGATATTCACCTGATTTATGGTGTGTATGAATCCAGACACAGACAAAAAAAAGGAGGAAAATATCGAATGCCATGTGGATCCAGTGTCCCTGAGCATGGTTCAGGCAGATTGATGATGCCAACTGGGAAGAATCCCAAAATGGGCACACGGTTTTGGGAATGAATACCTGTCATTCTGTGCTGCCATCACCTTCCTAAATACTAGTTAGATTCCTCTTTTTTTGTGTTTTAACTATGTTGTCATTTTCAGATAAAGATTGTAGCTTTGTGACATGATTTATGCATATTTATAGGATAAAATTATTTAGTAATGGAGTAAATAGAATCAAAATAAAACAAACCTCATTTTTTTCCTGAGAGCACAGTAGAAAATGTCGTGACAGCCCTCGTGACTAGCAGATGATCCTGACTTACAATAGCTTGACGTTGAAGAGCTTTTTCCTTTTATCTGCTGGCTTGTAGCTCACTGTTAGGTAGTAATGTCAGCTGGATGTGTGAAAGCTTCTGGAGTTTGGGAGTGAACCTTAATGATTTGATTTTATTGTTACAAGTGTCAAACTGCGAGAATACGTGCTGTACCCTGGGTACTTTTTACTCGGGTGAGTGGAGAGCAAATGTGTGAGGTGTAGTCATCTCCTGTATGACAGTGTCCCTGTAACCTGAGTAATTTATTAATTTCCCACTGATAAATGGTACAGATGCAGCCTGGGTGGCGGGGGAAGGGAAGACAGGTAGCCCTTGCACTGCAGAAGGTCAGGGTTAATGCTACCTCCAGCGTTATAATGACAGATGGGAGGCAGAAACCTTAATGTACTTGTGATTAGCACATGCTTTCCTTGGCTGGGTATCCAGAGGATTTAAGAAGCCCAAGTGCACACTTCATTTTAAAACAAACAAATAAAAAGTGTGCATGGTTATATTGTTGAGCCTTTCAGCTGTTTGTCTTAAATATCTCCACTTTCAAGTCAAGTACTGTCAGCTGCTTTCTTCTGGAGATGCACGGGGGTGATCCATCACGGGGGACTTGCGGTGGGTGATCTATGAGCGCGACACAACGACCTGTGGGCCTTTGATGTATAACTCATCAAGATAATGTTGGCAAGCATTGTACAAAAGCAGCGTGTTTAAAAAGTATTAAGATGAATGGATTCCTTGCTTAAGAAGTGTGAAAGGAAGAATAATAGCAGATTAGCTCTGGGATCTCACGGTTCTCCCGGAGCTGTGCAGCGCTGTGTGGAGCAGAGGGGCGGATGGAATTTCATCTTTCCTCCCACATCTGACAGCAAAGTGTCTGGCCCTGGTTTTCCCATTCTCAGGAAACAAAAGTAACATTAAGTCTCATTTTGTGATAGTAGATTATATCAGTTTCAAGAGCAGCTTGGCCAGTCTCAAAACATTGTGAGATAGCTGAATTCTTTCTAAGTTTACCTTGGGGTTTTTTCACTTTTTTAGGTTAACTTGTTCTTCTAGGAGTAGCCCTGATTTTTATCTCATGGAGACATAGTGGGGCTGCTAATATTTAACAGACATTTTAGATGTGATGTTACGACTGAAACACCATTAATTTTTATTTCGTTCTTTCATTATCTTAAAAGACATGAAGGGAAGAGAGGGAAGAGACGTGCCAGCGCACCCAAGGCATCTTATCCTTGCAGGATTCCTTCACTCCTTGCTTATATTGCTCTTCATGGTTTGTTGCAGGGACTCTGCACTCTGCCACCCCTCGGGTGGCATGATCTACTTGTGCGGAGGTCCCTGTATGTCTGGATATATTTTAGCCCAAATGTCCTAAAAGAGTTAGGTTAAAAATGTGTCTAATATGCCTATTACTGAAAAACCAGAATACCTCATAATAGTTACTGCATCAAAGTCTCTTTTAATACTTCTTTATGGCTTCTAGAAAATGCACAAAACCTTTCTTTCTCCTGTCTTTTTATTTTTGAAGGAAAAGTGAGAAAAAGTTCTTGTTAGGGGCCAAGGGACTGCAGATCCCTGTTATTAATAGAGTGAAAGTCAAGACTGTGTTGGGTCTCACTGTCATGAGTGAAGTGCTTGTCCCGCTTTCATCAAGAAATGTGTGATGGTCTGATAAACTCTGCCCACCAGTGCAGTCTTGACAATGATCTTGCACTGCAGACTGCATAATAATTTTCATTATTTTTAATTAAAGTTGAAGAAGTACAGACTCCTGCTCAAATTAAGGTTGGTTGTGTTGCCGGAATGCGGTAATTACTTTAATTGATCACAAGATAGTTTCCTTGATCACCAATTAGACCAAATTACTGATCAAGTTTCAAGACGTGAAGAAATGTCCAAACTGATTTTGTGTAATAGTGTTTTCATATCTAACCTAACCTAAATATCTTTTCCTTCCAGAGCCAGTTGTATTTTCCCAAAGAAAGGTTAAGGCTCTACAAATACAAAGGTGATTCATAAACAATAGCGTTCTAATTCATTTAATTAGCAAAGGAAGTATTTAAGACCTTAATGGAGAATGTGTTGGTGAAATTGCTCAGTAGAACCATAGCTCATTTTCTTAGTGAGAGATATACATTTTGTGTGGAATTAAAATAAACTAAAATGCAGTGAGTAAGTTGCTGTGGGTAATGTGCAATGAGGGAGAACGTCTCCGAGCAGAGCAGGGCATGCACGAAGGCGGGCAGGCTTCGTCCTTCTCTGTGACACTGGATTGCCCTGGTTGCGACAGTTGTGGGCAGCTGGAGCAACAAGCAGCAGGACGTGTCCTGGTGAGAGTCCTCTGTGCTGGAATTTATTCCTTTTCATGAGCTGGACAGCCTCGAGTTGAGCAGTCTTCGGTAGGATGAGCAGTTTTATGACCGATGTCCATTTTATTCAGCTGGAGACTCTACTCTCTGCGGGGAAGAGGTAGTGGGATGGCATGTTGGTACGCTAACTGGGGGATTTGGTGGTCTGCTGATGAGGAGGATTTGTCATCTGAAGTGTGAAGGAAGGTCTACAGAGCAAATAAATTTTTTAGAGTAATTTGCTTGTGTAATTCTCTCTGTGTGCTTTCGTTGGAGTGATGATTCTTGTCTCACCATTAGTGACTGTGTTTGCAGAGTGGCCTGGGTCTGTACATGGGTGGGTGAGTTCCTGGGATGAACAGACAGACACCAATAGAGCATACACAAACCTGCTAGGGGGTTTTAAAAATTTATTCTTATTTTTTCCCTTGCCGTTTGTTTCTATAAAGGCAATTTGGTTGCAGACACATCACTGTTTTAAACTTCTGGGGACATTTCTGTGTATAGATTTCTGTGTTGGAAATAGCATTCTTATTAAGCCCATGGACACTCTAAAAACGTTTAAATCAACACTATTAATAGAGAAATTTTCCAAATCATTGCTAACATCTGATATACAACTTGAAACTTTCTACTTCAAAGCATGCTGCAGAAACATGGGCAAATTTTTAAAAGTAATTGTTCACTCAAAGTAAAACTAAACCGAGCAAGAGCTTCAAGGGAAGTTAGATTCTTCTGAATTTTGGAATGCTCTTGGGTCAAAGAAAAAAAGCTTTTTAATTGCTGACAGTTTGGTGATTTCCAAATGACAAACCTCATTGAAATGATTTTCTCTGATTATAACGTTTGCATTCATTTGACTGGCAAAGCGACCAACGAAGTCATTCTTCATCCAGGCACCAATTCTTTTTTTTCCTTAAAGGTTTTTGCAATTTGTGAGAGGGAAAAAGACTTGAAACTATTATCAACCATTATATGTTATTCATTGACCACATGTTTGTTTGAAATGGCCATCGCCTGGTGGAATGCGGGCTATATACATTCTCTTCCATAAATTAGCACTAAAAACCTACCTAAATCAGGTATGGTTTTGTGGAGCTGGTTGTATTATAATCTGAACCAGACTGTAACGTGGATGTTCCTCCAGCTTTGCATGTTAATTCAGGTCCTGAACCCGATGGATGGAGCTTGGTATGAACAAAGCCTGCGGCTGAGAGGCATCCTGCTCACGTTCCCAGGCCCTTCAGGCCCCGCTGCATAATTACAGTCTTGATTTGCATGGACATTCTAATTTTCTTTATAATGCAGTGATTTGCTCCTAAGTATTTTGGCAAGGGCCTGCTATTATTTTCCTTTTGAGCCTATGATAAAACCTGTGTCCTAGGGGAACATGTAGGGACAGAGGATTGGAAAACCTGTTTTAACTCATTTAAAGGGAAAATATGTCTCATAAAGCAGAGGGGCAGACCCACCCACTGCCTTTTCCTCCTCAGTAAAATAAATAGCAAAGTGGTTAAATGGAGGGATGTGTTTCTGGAAGCAGTGTTGGCCATACTGTGGCATGGTGCTTAATTAGAAATGGCACGTTTCTAAGATGCAGTAAGGTATGGGGGACTTGGGATGGATATTTAAAATCTCTGCTGATACCAGAGGTAAAATCATTGCTGTCATGCAGTAGCTTTGGGTACTGGGCTAAGCCACATTGAGCAGAGTGATTTATCAGGGTCTGCAGGGGATCATTTCAGCTGAATTGGGAAATGCACCAGTGGCTTGAGAAGTCGAAATGCCTCTTTAGCACACACAAGCGCAAGGTGCAGCCATCTGGGGCATCTTGAGGAGATTTTGAGATTTTGGAGTGAATCTTGCCAATCCTGGCAGGTGGAAGAGTATTTTCCTCTTTGCTCTCTCTTTCCCTAGGCTTTTGGATTTATGACACGTGTTGCTCTACAAGCAGAGAAGATGAATCACCACCCGGAATGGTTTAATGTCTACAGCAAGGTAACGTGCTCACCAGCCCCAGTTACTAACACGGCAGTGGAGTTAAGCAGACCAAACCACTGGCCCATTCTCTCTGCCTTTATTTGTAGCTTGTCTACAAGATAAGGGAATGGGAAGTGTCTCTTTATAGAGATTTGAGATTTTAAAGAGATGCTGAGATTTGCGGTGGTGAGGAATCAAGAATGAAGCTCTTTGCGCTTGCTGCCAGCTGTATGGTTGGGGCCTGTGGCTTCACCCTTCTGGCTGAGATCTAAAAATAAAACAGAAGCCTTTAAACTCTTATTTAGCCAACCTGAATAAATTGCTGTTTTGAAACTAGTCACCAGCTCTCATTCCTTTCTGTGCAGCAGGTCAGGAACTCAGTGGTGTAGGGTAGCAGACTGTTGGTACCTAAATGGGAGCCTGGCAGTCTCAATTTAGATTTGATTTTTTAAAAATTGTAGGCTCCTATGTCTCAACATAGCAGCTTATAAAATTTGTTTATAATATTACCTAACTGATGGTGGTCTTGTATTTACAAGGGTTACAAGGATTACTGCAACCTTCGAATGAAAGGTGCTGTGTGAAGGGTGAAATTATTGCTCTCCCTTCAGTTTTATTTTCTAATACTCCTCATTGCATTGTATCACATTGTTTGTTGTAGCATTTAATGAATACATGGGAGTCCCACTGAAAATATACCAAAAGAAAGGACATGTGGACAAGCATCCTGTAGTTCAGACCACCACTCCCAGAGCAGGACATCCCAAGTGCCTTTGCAACTGAGGCTCCCAGCAGAGACTCTTCCTCATCAGCCCTTCAGGTCACCCTGTTTAAGGGACATTAAATGATCACTGGAAAAAGTCCTGTTCACCCACTCTTCCTGATTTGCTTGGATTTCCAGAACATTCAGAATTTGTCTTGTTTTTGCTTTTGTGTCTTCCCAAAATCTCGGCCAAAGGCAAGACAAAATAATGCCCAACTTGTCATCTGGCTCAGTCTAAACAGACCTGTGAGGCACCTTTTTTAAAAAATTTTTAAATTAATCTGCAACAGGCTTAAGAATTTTTTCACCTTTGGGATGCTGGTTTTTAACAAAATGTGAGCCTCTGACCCAGCTCTTGGCAGCTTGGTCACTGGCCCAGGTTCTTCATGAAACTGATCCATGGAATTTAAATATAAAGAGTGAGTAATTTAATCAGACACCTCTTCTTGGATGAAACCCAAGAATGCAAAGCCTGTGTTATTCTGCAAAGGGGCTCATTTTGGTGAGATTCCAGGCTCTGTAAAGCCTCCTCACCTACAGCGTCTTCTGGTTTACATGAGCAGGGAGGGTCCAGCTTGGTGCTTGCCAGGAGCACCAAGTAAAACCAGCTCACTGTGGAGACACACAGCATTCCCAATGAACTGCTGTTCAGCCTCCATGACAGAGATCAAAATGCCTTTGTAACCTCTTTCTTTTGTTTTGTGACAGGTTCAAATAACTCTGATTTCCCACGACTGCGGTGGGCTGACCAAGAGAGATGTGAAGCTGGCTCAGTTTATTGACAAAGCTGCTGCCTCGGTTTAACCAGGATGTAAATAGCTTTAATAGAGTGTCCACCAATATTTTGTGTTTAAATGGGATCCCTCTTTCCTTATAATCCTGATTTCAAAAACCACTAGAGACAAGGTATTTTGTAAAAGGAGTGGCTCAGCTTTTCTGACCTTCAGGACCTTTGTCTTGAGACCCCTCTGGATGCCTGTGCTTGTCCTTTCCCATTGCTGGCTCTGCAGGAGGATGTAGTGCATAAACCAGCAATAAATAAGTTTTGAACAATCTTTTTTTGGTAACTAAACTGAGCTGGAATGAAACCAGGAGCCCACCCATGTGTGTTGATGTTCCCCAAGTCCACAGGAACGGGTGGCAGCTGCCATATGAGCTTCCCCTATGCCTGGCCGCTTCCCTCCTATAGATTTGAACTTCTCTGCACTTCAAACAGTGTAAGAGCAGCCCGGCCAGGTCAGTCCGCTCTGGCTTGGTACCACCATCTCTGCCAGTGACCAGTGACAAGTGCAAGGGACATGGGGGAGAGCAGTGTAAGCTGCTGCTGATGTGTCCTTGGAGTTGCAGCTCAACTGGCAGGAACAGCTGTATCCAGTGTTGCTGCTTGAGAGCCTTTCTCTGTCTGATGGTATATAATCACATAACCACAGACTGGTTTGGGTTGGAAGGAGCCTTAAAGCTCATCTCGTTTCAACCCCCTTCTGTGGCCAGGGTCACCTTCCACTAGGCCAGTTTGCTGCTAGCCCCATCCAGCCTGGCTTGGACACTCCCAGGTGCAGGACTGGATCTTGCAGTTGCTGAAAACTTTAGCTCTGATACAGCAAATACAAAAAGTCCCGGCGAGCTCCCAGCACCCACGCCATTATAAATGAAGCATATGCTTAAGTGCTTGGTCAGGTCAGTGCTCAGCACCTGGCAGGACTGAGCCACTATTTGTAGTGCTCCAGTACCTGCTGGATCAGGCAGGGGGTGGCTTGGCCAAGTGCCCGGAGTCCTGGCCAGGGCTGCCGGCAGTGAAGGATGCGGCATTAGCAGGATTCTTGCTAAGCTGGGCTTCACTGAAGCTATGCTCACCCATTTTTTTTTCATAGCTACAATTACTCATTGCAAACGTTGTTGCAGGAGTTGCAGATCCCACTGACAACGTTTAAAATCATTTCTTCTAGGGTTTGAACGCCTTTGTTTTTATCCTATGATCCTCCCTGAGACAGATTTCCAGTGCCGGCAGGGAGGTTTCATCCTGCTTAAAGCTTGCAGGAGGGCCTCTCGCCGTGCAGTGCCCCTGCCCAGTGTCCCCAGCGTGCTCCGTCATGCCCTTGGAGCAGCTCCGGGTGCGGCGCTCCCAGGAGATTGACACCTCCGAAATGCCGGAGTGCATTGCTCAGATGACACCGGCGGCACAGCCACCAGCTACTGAGAAGTGAGATGCACGAGTGCCAAAATCTATATCGGGGGTACATGCGAGGTGTGTGGTCTCTCAGATATTTTGGGATGCCAAATGCCACGAGCTGCCACCCAAGTGACTGTGTCGATAAAATGAGAAAGATATTTTTTGTAAATCCTTAGCAAACACACCGTCACGTGCTAATTGGTCACACACAAGAAGCAAGATGTTGGGGTTTATTGTCAGTAACCCTACTTGGGATATCAAGTTAATACCTAAAAAGACCCAAATTCAGACTACATGCTCAGCTGTTGTTTTCTCACAAGTGCCTTTGCCCAGTGAAGTGGAGGATTTCCCCGATATGGTTTGAAAATGGTCACTGTTGTGAAGAGTGAATAAAACTAAAACAAACAACCAGGCTGTGATGTCTCCTGTTACTGGTGGGGAAGTGAAACGAGCTTCACCCAAAGTTTTGACAACATCTCTAATGAACTGTGAAAAGTCTGTTGTTCAGAATTTATATATAACGCATGGCCTTTGAATAAAACCAATAAAATCAAATTCCTCCTTTGTAATTTGTTTCTTTATTATTGTATATATGTGGCAAAGCTGTTTAGTTTGAAGATAAATTTAAGATAAATAATATTTAGTTACTGGGAGGTCTTCGGTTTAGAATATTGATATTTATTTACATACTCTGAGGAAAAAAATCCCCATCAACTAATTCAGCTCAGAGAGCTGCACTGTCTGGCTATGGCACAAAGCTGTTCTGGGGGTGTTGAGAATCCTGACCAGCAAAGAGGCAAAAATACTCAGGAATGAGAAGGATAGCTTTGAAATGCTTCAAGTTCTATGGTCAGTGCTTGTTCAGCTGTAATTTTAGCCATAATTTAGTAATTTCTTGGTGACTTCTGGGGCATCCCACAGGCCTGTAAGCAAGGTGGGCGTTGCTGTGAAATGTAACTAATAATATAAAAACAGGACATGGGGAAGGGACGCACAGTCTCCCTGAGCTGGAACTTCACAGCAAACTTGGGACAGCAAGGATTTAGTGGTAGGTGCTGGTTTGGGGCCAGGAAACTCAGCCTAAGGCTCCTCTTGAGGAGAGCATAATTTGCTCTGCTCTGAGCAAAAGTAGCCAGTGCACAAAGTTTGGGCCTTGCCCAGGTGGTGGCATCGCTGGAGCTGTCCTGCTCTGTGAAGATAGGGCTCAAGCAGCTGCCCAAAATGCAGCTTCCTCTGCTGCGCTGGCTTCCCCTCCAGGCCAGCTTGGTACCTGCTCCCCAATAGCCCACAAAGTTGCACCCCAAGGCTATGTGTTGCTGCTCCTGCAATCACCATTCCCTGTTTGCTGCCAGGTTTGGATCACCAGCTACCATGTTAAATATTCCCCTTGAGTGTTTGGGGGTTTTTGCTTTAAGGCTGATTGTGGCTTGAAATATTTGGATAATCCATCAGAAACAGCCTTCTTGCAGGCAACCCCCCTGTGCTGAGACTGATATAACTGTGTCCCCTCCACCAGCCTTGACCACGGTGTATGGGAAACACTGTCCCTGGGAGACCCTCCAATGGTGCTCTGTGGCCACAGGAAATTAAAAAGCAAAAACTTGAGGCTGAGAAAGCAGAGTAGGAAAGATGCCTGCAGTGTGCTGTGTGTTGGGATCACTGCTCGGCTCCTGCAAGGCTGTAGATCAGACCTTCACAGCACCAGCTCTGAAACAGGGCCGGGGAATAATCCTTTTCTTTCCCCATTGTGGGAGCTCAGGTCCAGTAAACTGATAAAATCATATTGAAATGAGAGGCAGTGGCATCAGATGTGCTGTGGGGCTCTGGGAATGAGGTCCCACAGCTCTGCAAGAACATGTTAGAAAGCAAAAGTCTATCTCAGTTTGTGAGTTACTGCTCAGTCTGGATGCAACAGCATTCCTCTTGCCCTTCCTCCTCCTCCTGGCTGCCCAGACTGATGCTGGAGTGGCTGAAGAAGAGATGGGTTTTCTGTTAATTAACCTCTTTCACCTCGGACACTTTTGGACATGAGAAGGCTGACGAGGACATGTCCTCACCCAGCTGCCTCTCCATGCTGGAAGGATAGATTGATGTGGTTACTTTGCACATGTCCATGACACATCCCTGGCTCCAGGGTGGGGCTGGAGGGATCACAGCATCCCTTGGGATATGTCTGGGCTGCTGTGCTGGTCTTTGCTGCCTCTTCATTGGCCTTGCCTGGAGCCTTGGGGGCTCAACAGAGTGAAACCACAGGGTGGATCCCACTGGAATTTTTGGTTGGTTTATGTACACCAGATGGCTCAGCCCGAGGTCAGGAGTGCTTGCAGCATCCGTGGGTTTGGGTGATCAGCACAGTTCCTGGGTTTGCCAGGTCCCTGCTCCAGCACTGCCTTTGTGCTGTCTTGTAGCCTGCCAGGTCCTCAGCTCCGCTCTGCCTTTTCCTCCTCCAAGAGGCTTTTCAATCCTGCAAAAAACAACTTCAAAAGCTTTGCACTTTCCACAGCTTCTTGTAGGTGTCTGCATGTCCTCTGGCCCTTTCAGCCTCAGGTTAATGAGGGGATTGTCAGTTAAATGAAGTTAATGAGTTCTGCATGAGCTACTTTCAATTTTTCACCTCTGTTTTCTCCAAGAAACAAGTATTTGTGGCTTGCTCAAAGATACACCTCAGGAAACATGTGTGTGTCCTGGAACAAGTGCTCACAGAGTGTCCAGACTCACAGCATGGAGCTGCTGACTAACTGAAATAAATTGGCAATTGTAAACGCACTTTCTCCTAAAGATCCAAGGCAAGGAGCAATCATGGATGTGAGCTATCCCACTGGCATGTTTACATAAAAGCTGAAGATCTGTCTCAGAGCTGGATTCTTTGGTGAGGAACTGGCAACTCATTTGCAAGTGAACTCTGGAAACAGCCCAGGAAAGGCTGCCAGAGGTTTTCTGGTCAGAGTCAGCCAGTCCACACGTACTGCAGGGATGCTGGAGCCCTGGGAAGGGTCCCAGTGAGAGCAAAGGTCTGTGCTTGGGCTCCTGCTCTGCTTCCAGACATGATGGGTGCACAAAGAAGGGAGGATAACCCCCTAAAGCTCAAAGGCACAGCCTTTCAAGGGAGTGCTCGGCAGTTTTTGCTGTTAGCCAGGTGAGAGGATGGTGGGATGCTCTCCATCTCACTGCTGGCTGCTCCCACCGTGGCATGGAGGCAGGCTGTTCCCCTTGGATGCCAGGAGCGATGATATCCATGTCCGCACAGCACCACACTGGCTGATTTCCTCCTCCTGGTTGGAGCAGGTGTGTGCCTAAACTGCTCAGCAATGCAAACCCAGTAAATTCAGAGTAATCAACCTGTGCTAATGCTGGAATTTCGTTTATCCAGGAATTTGCCCCAGCATTGCCTGTGTGGTTTCCTCTTCTGGAAGTGACCTCATAAGGTGGTGACATCAAACAGCAAGTTCCACCCTCCCAGCCATGCCAAGAGTCACTTGGGGAAGGTAAGAAGCACACAGCTGTTTCATGGACCCATTGTGGAAGCGGCACATGGAGCATCCAGATCCTTCCTAAGATGGATGGGTTGCGCCCAATTTTCTTACCAGATCCTTACAGCATCTACTTGAGGCTGTTGCAAGGTGTGTTCCCATGTGCCATGGCCTGGAGGGGATGGATGGAGGGGATGGGGGTCTGGCCCCTTTGGGCACTTGGGGTGGCTGCCAGTTCACTGTCCTCCCCTGTGCCATTGCCTGCACTGGCCCAGAGTCTGTATGAAATGCATTTCAGCTTCAGATCCTCTCACCTCTTTGATACTTACATTCTTAAAATGCAATTGTTTGGTCTTTTACTAGGCAGCCCTTTCCCCCTTGTGGTTTTGGTTCAGCTGGCTTAAGCACCCTTTTAATACTCAATTTTCACACTGAAAAATCCCTCTTGGTCACACTCCTTGATTTCCTTGTCTTACAAAAGCCAGCTACTGTATGCAAACCTCTGAGCCTTAATTATATATCCCAGTAATATATAGCCGGGCCTGGCTAATGTCAAGAAACCCAGTCACAAGCATCAGAGGTTTCTGAGAGCTCTGGCTGCAGGACCAGGCTCCCTGCAGGGAAGCGAGCAGCATGTGCCGGGCTCCAAGGGGCCACTGGGGTGCATGATGTGTGGACAGGTGGGCAGGAACCCCCCACACTGGGCAGTGGCCCATGATGATGACTGTGGCAGAGTGAGCTGCCTCACACTTGAGATGGTCCCTGCGGGCAGAGATGTTGTTTGGGACATTTAATATGAAAGTGCTGGCTCAGTGTACAGGGTCTGGCAGCCACAGGCAGCTGTCTGGGCTCATCTCCCCCTCTCTCCAGGTCACAGATCTTTCTTGCTGTTTACACCAATGAGCCTTTGCTGAAGCCGTACACGAGTCCCATCCCCTGCTGGGAGAGCGGCTGCAGCTTCTTACAGCCAACTGCACCCTGGGCTGCTCCAATATCAGCGTCAGCAGCAGGGCGAGGGAGGGGACTCTCCCCCTCTACTCCACTCTCGTGACACCTCACCTGCAGCACTGTGACCAGTGTTGGGGTGCTCAGCACAGGAAAGATCTGGACCTGATGGAACACGTCCAGAGGAGGCCGCGAAGGTGCTCAGAGGGATGGAGCAGCTCTGCTCTGGAGACAGGCTGGGAGAGCTGGGGCTGTTCAGCCTGGAGAAGAGAAGGCCTGAGAGGCCTGTCCAGTGCCTAAAGGGGCTACAAAAGAGCTGGAGGGGGACTTTGGACAATGGCCTGAAGTGACTGGACATGGAGGAATGGCTTCACACTGGCAGGTTTAGACTAGATATTAGGAAGGAATTCTTCACTCTGAGGGTGATGAGACACTGGTACAGTTTTCCCAGAAAATTTGTGGCTGCCCATTTCTTGGAAGTGTTCAGTGCCAGGTGGGATGGGGCTCTAAGCAGCCTGATCTAGTGGGTGGCATCTCTGCCCATGGCAAGGGGTGAAATGAGATGGTCTTTAAGGTCCCTTCCAATCCAAACCATTCTGGGATTCTGTGATCTGAGATCATCCTCCTCATTGCCTTGGCCTCATGTGGACAGCACTGCACATGCCCACCTGGAGGGGACAACCGAAGGTTTCCAGACTCTGCATGCTCAAGCTGCTTGAGTACAGCAGAAGGATGAGTGTGGAGCTCTGCTCAATGGTTAAGCCACACCAGAGAGGGGGATCCAAGCCCAGGAGACGGGTGAGGCTCTCCTGTACCCAGGTGTCAGGGGCCGCTTGGCCCAAGAGGGGCTAATGCTTGTATTAGCTTATGAGAAAAGATGAAAATTATTAATTCCTAATTTTTTAAGAAGCCTGTGGCTTGGCCATTGTATTCTTGCACAGTTTCTTTTTCCCTAAAGGAGGGGAGAGTTTTTCTTTTTTTTACTACAGCGGAGGAGACACAAAAAGAAAACCCTATAAAACATAGGTCATGTCCTATTCTTGGTCTGTGTGTATTTTTCTCTCCAGCACACCATCTCCTACTTCATTTTCTCCTGACGACTCTGGAGGTTTATTTTTCAGCAAGGAGCTTATGTGGGCAATGAATGCTCAGCCAGAATTTCTGCCTGTAATTAATTGGCTGGGTAGCCCACCAGAAGTGGGATGT
This sequence comes from Oriolus oriolus, assembly GCA_013400235.1. Taxonomy (NCBI): domain Eukaryota; kingdom Metazoa; phylum Chordata; class Aves; order Passeriformes; family Corvidae; genus Oriolus; species Oriolus oriolus. The sequence continues at coordinate 90,540 of VXBT01010541.1, read as the reverse complement.
TTATGGGCACAGGGCTCTTATAATGTTCACTTCTGGGCCTTCATTCCTCTAGTTTGGATCGTAAACTTCACTTATCACCAGACTTTTATATGTTAATTATTCTGTGTCGCTGGGAGAAGGGAGGACATGCAAAGGTGCATGAAATAATGAATGATTTATGCATGGGGGATTAGATACTCCAGTTTGGGCTGACTGTCTGTGAGAGAGAAAACTGATGCATGGCAAAGTGGAGAGGAATTTAAATCAGGGTAAGTTGTGTGTTTTTTGGTGGAGCCTCACACTGTGAACTTGTGGAACCCAGTGCCAGGAGATGCCTCGCCTGGGGACCATGAGGGAGAAAATCTGTAGGATAAGATTTGGCACCATTCCCCCCTGAGACACTTAAAATGTTGAGGTGCTTTGAAAAAAATCCCACTCAGCACAAATCTGCAAGTTTAAGAGCTTAAATGCCTTTGAAAGTCTGGGCCATGCAGGATTAGGTTTTGATGGAAGTCGGTGGGACTTAACACCTAAGGGACTGGGACCACTGGGAAATTGCATCCTGGCTTTGGGTGAGAATGCCTAGAATGGCATTACTGAGGGAAAAAATACCAAAGAGAGAAATTCTTTAGTGTCTCAGAGTCCCTTCCTGTTCCAGGGATGCTATAAATATTCTGCCAAGCCCTACCACACTGCTGCTCTCCAGTTCCAGGGGCATTTGGTACTTGGCTTTGTGTCCTGACCTGAGAAGACAAGTGCCTTGAGCTACTTGGCATACCAAGAGACAACATCTCTTTGCCTAAAATTTGTTTAAAATGTGATAGAGCCATCTGAATGCATTTTGCTGAAGGTGCAGGAGGCTGTTTATGCCTCTGTGTGTATTGTTATTTATTAATTGAAGCCTAAATTAGCCCTCAACAGGTTAGCAGTATTTAATGCAGAGAGCTCAAACATGCAACACATTCTTGGCATGTTTCCCTTTATTAATTAAAAACCTCTTTAAAACACTCCGCCTTCCACCTTGGAGCAATAAATTTCCACCTTGAGGAAATAATTTCCTTGTTGTATTCCATACAGAGACGTTCTGTTAGCTGCGATCCCTGTTTCAGTGTAGGCCCCACTCAGCCCTATTTCAATTTCAAAATAAACTTTCAAAATGCCAGGTTTTTCTGTTAAAAAAAAAAAAAGGTGGGGGGGAGAACTAAAAAAATCAACTTTTCTGCTTTTTAAAAATATATTTGGGATTAATTCCGATGTAGTTTACTGCTTGTGCAGACTGTGAACCACAAAGCTTCTTCTTAATAAGAGCTCCCAGGACTCTGCAGCAGTTCCTGAAGCAGCCGGAGAAGCCTTGGCAGCCCCAAATGAGCTGATGGTCCTGCATGGGAGGCACTGGCCCGCCTGCAGTTGCTGGGAGAGTTTTACGGCCCCCCTGTCACCCCCAGCTCTGGGTGGCTGGTTTGCTTTATGACCATGTGCCCCAGCCCAGACCTGCCCAATGCCATGACATAACTTGGCAAAAACGTCAGCTGAGTTTGGGGGTTGAATGGCTTCTGTTCCCCTGCTGGTCCCAGGCTGCGCCTGCCAGAGACCTTGGTGCGCAGGGAGGCAGGAAAGGCCTCCACTGGCTCCTCCAGGAATTTGTACCAAACTCAGTGGGTTTACAGGTGAGAGATGATTGCAGACTCCTGTCTCTTGTCCTGACCCATCCTGCGTGGCAGGGGAGGAACAGCCAGGCACTGAGGGCAGCAGAGATACTGTTCAATCTCCAGTTTGTGCTCAGAACGTGAGCAACCAACCCTGTCCCACTGGAGCAGGTGGGCTGTGGGCAGACAGCACTGTCTGCAAATGTCAGACGTTGTTTAGCGGGGAGAGATCTGGATGAACTGCTTCTAGTGGAGGAAAAATTTCCTTTTCTTTCCTTGCCGACTTTTATAATAATCCAGGCTGTAGATCCTATACACCTCATTGGTAGGTTCATCACATGTGCAGCTAAAAGTATTCTAATGCACACAGAGCTTAAAGTATTAGAAAGGTGGGGGAAAGCTCTTAATCAGTTTTGTGGTGCTTTGTCTGAGTTTGTTTAATGTCAAAGGGAAGTTTAAAAAGAAACCCTTTTAGGTCATGTCAAGCCAAGAACCCTGTCCAGAATGGCTTGGACTCACTTTCTGTGAGCACTTGAGGGAGGTCGTGCTCCTTCCCGCGCTCTCGCAGCCCAGTGATGTGACATATCCAAAATGCTACTATGGACTTGAAACACATGCTGCAGGAGGGCTCTGCACTGCTTGATAAAGGGCTTTTGCAAAGCTGACTTGAAATAAATGCAGTAAAACTGTCACTGAAATGTAAATTATTAGAGCAGTGTGACTCCCTGCTTCCCCCAACTCTTCTGCTCATTCTTGCTTTTAGCAAATGTAATTTAAAAATAATCAGTTCAGGATGACTTGGTTGAGAGTGTTCTTGCCTTTGGGCCAGAAAGTCACTGGTTCAGTACGAGACTGAGTGGGTCAGTGGTCTGGGTCCCACATAAGGGCAGGGGTGAGGGTCCCTGCAGAGCTGCAGGTCTTGCCTGGCACTGGGAGACCCCAGGCTGCTCCCTTGGGATGAGCATCCCTGTGCCATCAGCACCCAGGAGCTCCTGCCTTGCCTGGCACCTGTGCCTTCTCCAAAAGTGCAGTGGGGATGGGGATCACAGACAACCCCCCTCTCCAGCCAGCAGCTGGTGTGAAGCCAGTGGAGGGTTCCACGGGGTGACAGCCCCAAGTGTCACCTCCTTCTTGCTGACAGCACTTTCTTCCTGCACTTGTTCTTTCTCACAGCACAAAATCACTTAAAGATTTCAGTGAGCTGCTGGATGACATCAAAAAGACTTTGTGCCACTCTGATATCATCATTATGAATGGATTTTGTTTCACCATCCCATTTATTGACGTGTATTTGCCCTTCCTGGACCTCCAGGATGGCACACTGAATGGTAATGGTGGAGCAGGTGACTACAAGAGAGACTGCATGTCACAGAACCAGATACCCTTTAGAGGTACTGAATTACTTTTTTTGGAACAAACTGATATTTTGGGTCTGTTTTCCCTAGGGAAAATGTGTCTGCTGTCAGCATGAGCACTGCTGAGAGTCAAGGAAGGCACCACCATACAGCACGTGCTGGAAATGGGCTGGTTTCATTCCCATCAGAAGGACTAATGTCATTTCCCAGCACCATCAGTGTCAGTGTGGGAACAAGGTTCATCCCAAATGTGATCAGTTTCCTGCTGGAATATTCACTGTTTTTCACCATTGTTCATTGTGCCCTGGCGTGTCCTGGGATTCACAGAGTCCTGAGTCTCCCCTGGAGAGCCCTGAGCAAGGCTCCATCCTCATGGTCTGGCTCACATGTCCCTCCCCTCAGCACACCTGGGACAGAGGTGAGACCTCATTCCAGGTTTTTGGGGACAGTGGGTTGGAGAATGTGTTTGCTTTAAAGTTTGGGAAGTGAGGAGGACTTGCCTTCTTCTTACAGCACTAATCCAGGCTGTTCTGGGCTTTCCCTCAGCAATGGACTTCTCTGGATCTTGTTTGGGGAACAACTGACCCCAAGCAGCAAGTGTAAACCATGTAATGAGAAAAACCTCCCACAAATCCCCCAAGTGGAGACTGCTGAGTTTTACATATCTTGGGTTAACCTTAATGTGCTACTAGCCTATGATCACAGCTTGATACCCATTGTTTAAATAACCCACAGTGTGGCCTGGAGTCCAGAAAAAATTCTCTGGATATCAAAAAATTCCCTTTTACTCAAAACTCCAGGTGACTGTGGTTCCTGTCAGGAGTCTCTGTGTTATTTCCTCCCCTATCACTTATGACGACTCAGGCTTTTGCAAATGTTTTGTGTGCACATGCCACATGTGAAGCCACTCCTTGGTTGCCTCCTTTGATCCTTTGGGAGAAAATTATTTTGAAAGATATTAAAGAAAATAAAGATATTAAAGAGTCAGGAGGCTCATCATTCAAAATACTTGGGATGTCTCCACTGCTCCTTGCCCTGCTGGGTGGATGGAGGAGTGCTTGCCAAGGGTGCAGTTCTCCACGTGCCTTAGATGTGGCCCTCTCCATTTTGCACAGCATTTGGGGATCTTTTTACCATGCTCTTCTCTCCCTGCAGGTTACAACATCACCATTGTGAACATACTGGCATATTAAGAGAGATTGTGGAAGCCATGAAAGTAAAATCTTTGCCAGATCATATGAGGATGAAAAGTTAAACTCTTTTTAGGCAGAATGTGATCCTTGGTGGCTGTCAGAGCTCTGCCTGTAACCTGTGCTTCAAACCTTCATTGGAGTAAGGCAGAATGATTGACAAATAAGCCTTTATGACTGAACATAATTCAGAAAATATCTTCTCTTTTTTCTGTGAGCTGAATGGGTGGAAGTGCAGCTCTGGCCCTGTGCTGAGGGCAGCTGCCGATGGAGGGAGGAACATCGCCATGGAGAGCTGGAGCAACTGCGGGCTGGGAACGGATCACAGCCCAGGTCCTTTTCCTGGAAACCTTGTGGCAAGGCTGGGACTAGAGCCCAGGCCTCCAGTGCTCTGCCTGCCAGCTCCCTCTTTCTAAGATCAAGCAGCCTTGGCACAGCAAAAAGAGTCGGCAAACCAACCCGCACTAAAGAAATGGGCTGTGATACCTCAGAACAAAGCGGCTTGTTCCTGTGCTCTGATGCTGATTAGCACCTTGGAACAACCTGCTTGGCCTCGCCTGGCAGTTCTAGTGCAAACACACCCACACAGCTCAGGGTAACCGGAGAAGGAAAGAGGAGACCTGTGAGCAGCAGCTGTTCCTGCATGCAGCACAAGGTGTGCCAGGACAGAGCTGCACCCCAAGGCCTGGGCACGGTGACTGTGATGGCAGAGGCTGATGTGCCAGAGACGATGAAGGCTGAGGCACCCTGACCCCTCCCAGTCATGCAGGCAGTGAGGATTAGCAGAGCAGGACTGGCTGCACAGCTTCACTTCGCCCCCAGCTCGGTCTCCTGTTCTTGTGCTATGGCAGGGGCCAAGAAATGACTGTGCGGGTGACCAAAGGGAGGAGAGTGCCCAGGAGGATGTACATTTGGGGGTTTGGCTGTCTCTTGGCTGGGTGATGTGGGGAGAGGGGTATGTGCATTGCAGCAGGGGTGCTGGGGGCTCAGGGCTACTCCTCTGCTCCTGTGCAAACAGGCTCACGCCTTCGATGACCTGGCCATCAGGCAGCCACGAGTCGGGCCTTTGACGGCATCACTGGTACAACATCGGGTGAGTTTTCCTCAGTTTTGTATGACCATTCTTTCTGATTCTGCACAATCAGTGGGAGTTCAGCAATACCCGAGGAATGTAGAATTCCAGAATTGTTTGGGCTGGTAAACACCTTCATGAACCTCTAGTTTCAGCCCTGCTGCCCTAGGCAGGGACACGTTCCACGTGACCGGGCTGCTCCAAGTCCTGTCCAACCTGCCCTTGAACGCTTCCAAGCTGGGACATGTACAGCTTCTCTGGGCAACCTGTGGCAGTGCCTCACCACCCTCACAGGGCAGGTTTTCTAGAAAATATCCTCTTTTTTACTGTATTATGGCTTCCATAAAATAAATGAGACCCCAACATGAGCAGTATCTAAGCAAAATTATTGATGCACCCCTACAGAGCAGAGTGGGTCCATCTTGCAGAGCTCTGCCTGCCACTGTTGAGGCTGCACCTGCCTCTCACCAACCCCAGAAAGCTCGTCTGCATTGCTCTCCAAAATCTGCCTTTCTGATCCCAGCCCTGGGTTGCCTTTTGTAGTGTTTGTGCCCTAAAGCCTTCCCCAAGCCAGCTGAGAGCTGAGAACAGGAGCTCCTCATAAAAGGGTGAGGGAGAAACCAGTGACACAAGCTCCTGCTGAATTTGTTTTTCATGTTCTCATTTGTAATCATTTTGTGTTTTATGAGGGATACTTCCTAAAACTTTGCCAACATGATGGAAACACATGTGGTGCTTTTATTCGTGATGTGACCCTTTTGGTGGAGAGATGAGATGAAAACTTGCTTTTCTCTGACATCTCCACAGCATATGGTCCAGTGAGATGGAAAATCAGTGGGGTGTGGGGTACTTGACCTTCCCCCAGCCGTGCCGACACTGTCCACTCCTCCAGGAGCACAGCCCACGTAACTTTGCATGCACAAGCTCCAGGTGGGTTTTCTTGCCATTTCTTTATTTAAACTTTTTCTCCTCCTTTTTTTATTTTGTTTTACCAGGGGTAGCCCAGCTCTGTGGCCTGTGGGTGACACAAAAAGTATTGTTTGGAATTTTATCTGAAGTGCAGGTTTGCTCCTGTGCTGGCTTCAAGGACAGAGCCAAACTGGGGGGAGCAAACACTATCCCTAGAAATAGTTTTTGCATGTTTCAGAGCAAATGATGCCAAGGTTAAAGGTCCTTTGCTTATTTAAATTAGTAAATTCCTCTACAAAGGGTATGACTGAGTTACCAGCATCACTGGCTGTATTTCGGCCACACCACAGTTGTCACTGAGCAGGGACAATTCCTGCAGCATTTGTGTTTGGGTGAGTGACAAGGCTCACCTTGAGTCCATGAGCCAGGACTGCTGCTATCCCTGGGTCCCCAAAAACACAGGGCTGGCTCTCACCAGCAGCACTGCACCTGCAGCAGCAGCACCCTGCTTGGCACCCCCAGCTCGGGATGCGGGGTGTTGGTAATCCTGGTTTTCATTATTTTAATGGTGAGAGAAAACTTTTGTGTAGTGTGAAAAACAATCTGGAGCCTTCCTGTGTTTATGGGAAGGGCTCAGACAGGCTGAAGGAATGGTGTGCAAGGGCAGGAGACGGCAGGACAGCAACCAGTGTGTAAGGACACCTGTCAGAAAGGGTCTGGAGGTACTTTTTAACTGAAAATAAAATATTAATGGCAGGAGAGTGCAACAGTGACATCGGTGAGCAACTGGGGATGAATGCAGGGGCCAGCCATCACAAGTAGAGTGTCGTAAAGACCAGGTAGAGAGTGGTAAAATCCCCTAACCTGACAGTGGACTGAAAGGCCTGGGACTGTCCAGCCTGGGGAAAAGAAGGCGCCAGGGAGACCTTAGGTATCCTTCCAGTGCCTAAAGGGGCTACAAGAGAGCTGGAAAGAGACTGCTTACAAGAGCATGAAGTGACAGGACAAGAAGGAATGGCTTTAAGCTCAAGGAGGGTAGATTTAGATTAGGTATTAGGAGGAAATTCTTCCCTGTGAGGGTGGGGAGGCACTGGCACAGGTTGCTCAGGGAAGTGGTGTGCTGGGATGTTGCTTGACCCCTTTGGCCAGGCAGGGCAGTGAGAAGCAGCCCTCTGAACAATGTCTTTGGTCTTGGGAGGAGCCAGCAGCCCTCCTGGTGCCCAAAACACAGCGTGATGCTGGCCCTCAGCTTTGTCCTGGGGAGACTCGCTGAGCAGGCGAATAAGAAATGGGCATTCTCAGCAAGGAGACCCTCACTTATTAATGAGGGAAATTAATGTACTTTGTGAGCTGAAGTCTCCTGCAATCTGGGCTGGTGAAAATTAGGACCAGGCCGAAAAAGTCAAGGAGGGCTGCACCAGTGTGAACCAGACTTCATAAAATAGAAAGGAGAGGCCCCTCTTGTCAGGCGATGGCTTTTCCTCAGAAGCTAAATGATACATAATGTTTATATAGTGTTTTGCCTCTCCTAAATGCAGGCTAGACATTAATTGATTCCAGGTTTGCTCTGTGAAGTAGGTCAACTCTTTCCATTTTGCAGATAAAGGAGTGGTGGGGATCGCTGAGAGGTGCACGGGAGGTCAGCGCCGGCGCCGGGGCACCCACACGGGCGGCTGCCCTCCTCGTGGGACCATGCTGCCACCCTGAATATACACCACCTCTGATGTATGTGGAAATCAGCTGGGACTCTGTAAACCCAGCTACATTAAGCCCAGTTCAAATGAAATCTGTTTATGTCTCCATTGCTCGCCACTGGTCAAAGCAGGACTTAACTAACCTAACGCTGTTTGTGTTCAAAGCCTCTTAAACCCTTGCTCTGACTGTCTTGAAGTGAGATATAAAGTACTTGCTGGGACCTGGCTGGAGGCCAGGGAACTGTTTCAGATCCCACTCTCTCTTTTGCTCATGGGGCAGTTTAGAAAAAGCATTGCACATTTCAAACAGTGATGGAAAAAAATAATTTTAATTCACTTCTGTTTACATAATGTTGGAAGCTTGGGAGGGTTTGTGCAGACAATTATTAATGGTTTAAATTGGTGTGATAAAAATATTGCCTTGGTCTGGGAACACGAGCTGCCTCCCAAGGCCCTGATGCTTGGTCAGCCACGTGCTGGCTGTGGGGTCCGGGCAGCGAGGACCCAATGGCTTGGTGGGTCCCACTGCTGTGTTTCCTTTTGGCACCTTGGAAAGAGCCTCCTGCCCATTCTGCTGAGGCTGAACTGCTAAAACCCAACCCCAAAGGATCTGAGGAAACACCCAGCTCTTCCCGGTGACCTCCATTTCTGGATGCCCAGCCCAGAGGTATTTGGTGACCAGATCATAGGGAAGCAGGGCACACTCACCCTGGGAGCACCACTCCTTCGCTACGGTCCCAAAGCTTAACTTCATAACGCTTTTGGTCCCGCTTTTTGGGAGCATGGCCGTTTATTTTTGGTTAGTTCCTTGTGTGAATCAGCTCCAAAGCAGGTGGAGCCATTCCCAACTGTGCAACAGGTGGCAGTGAGAGGGTGCTTGGGTCCCGTGTAAAGCGCCCTGAGCTCTCCAGGCGGTCAGAGGAGGTGGGCAGGCGCTGTCACACCCACAGCGTGGGCCTGGCCTGTGTGCTCCATCCTCACATCCATCCCTCAGAAGACTCAGACACAGTTTTACTGGTCTATCACTCAGCGGGATCTGGCACCTATAAAACTGCTCCTAATTACTTCCCAAGTTGCTCACTAGGGTGATGTTGATTTTGTCCTATAACCCAATAGGACTTTCTCTGTTTAGCAGAAACCACTGCCCACCATAACTCTGTTGTCTTACATATTGGTGTGTGATCATACACTGTGTGCATGTGTCCGTGGCTGGATTTTGGACACTGCTGGACTGTTCATGGAAGCTGCCCACATCATTTTTGCTTTCCAGCCTGTGCCTGCCGCACTGCAGCACTTCCACACACAGAGCTGTGATGCTGCTATGGGCTCTAGCAGGTTTTTAAGTGCCTGCACAAGGGGTAACAGCATGAGAAGTGCTTGTGAGCCTGGTTTGGAGGGTGACAAATTCCAGGTCCTCCTTCCTGGTGTGTCCAGCTCACACATGCTTAGGGAGCAAGGATTGTCCCCTCTAGCCATGGCACTGACTGCCTCTCATCCACTTTGCCGTGCTTTGACACTTGAGATTGAAATAAGGGCTGCAGTAGCTAAGAAAATAGTAAAGAAAATTATGTTTGGGAAATAAATCCATGCCAGCATCAGTTCCTGCAGCATCTAGACACTGCTTTGAAGCTCTCCCCTCAAAATATTCCCTCCATGATCCCTGGGATTACCCTGCACCACGGCATCTGAGTGCCAGCATTACAAAATTCATAAGCACACGCTTTATCCGCCTTCTTTGCAAGTCATCCTTGCAAAGCAGACAGCAGGACCCTGCTCAAAGGGATGTTGGTGTTGGAGGCTGCATCTCTTACTGCTGCTGCTTTGGCTTTGGCTGAAACCAGGGTAGGACTAATCTGAGCCCATTAACCGACTGATGTATTCAAAAATCAAATCTGCAATGCGTGAAACATTGTATTGAAAAGAGAAAAATTAATTTATGAAGATAAAGTTTGGAGGTTTTGTATGCAAATCAGAGACTGATCTTCTCCAGAGGACTTCCTTGAGGTGTCAGATCAGAGACTGGTCTTCTCCAGAGGACTTCCTTGAGGTGTCATGACTTATTCCTCCAAGGCTGCAGATCCTGAGAAATGTAATTACACAACAGTGAGACATGGGTAGAGAAGAGGTTTCCCTCTGTGATCATTAGGTTGCAGTATGGTTTTTTGCTATGCTGGGAGAAGGTGTTGGATGAAAGATCTGTGAATAAGACATGGGCTGAGGAATGCTTTGTGAGCTTAGTCATCACCTGGGTGAATCAGACAGGGAAAAGAGCCTTTATTTTGCAAGATAACCCCATCTCACAGAGATTTTTCTAGAGAAAGGCTCAGTTTGTTGCAAAATTGTGCTGTTGAGTGGAGTCCAGCCTCACCCTGCACAAGAGGTGGTCTTCAGATGGATGCTGTATTTGATATATATGACACATCATGCTCTGATATATAAAGTCATGTTACCTGGAGCCATCTCAAGAAATATTGTAGGGAAGGGTTTGAACTCAGTGGGAACTTCCCTGAGTTCAACAGGTGGAGAGTCCAGTTAGAAGAAGATTAGGAAAAGTCCTGAAAATGGGTTTTCTGTTATAAACGGGATCAGCACCTGAATCCTGCCGTTCATGCTCCTCTTGCACGCCCATGCAACCGGCCTTGTTCCAGCTGATGAAGTTACCTGGGCTGATGGTAATGTGGGAAGAGGATGGGTCCCAGAGCTTTGAGACCTGTCATTAAAATACTCACAGGTGTGAAAGAGCATGTGGGGAAAATGCAGCTGGGAATAGTGGTGAGAGGAGCAGCACAACGTCTCAGACCAGCACAGAAGCAACTGCAGTGAATGTTTCATGGCTTACCACCCTGGGCAGGGGATGTGGTCCAAAGGCTTCTTTTCTGTCCAATTTTCCATTTTGCACTGGAACTGGGCGCTTCTGAACAGACTCGTGTGGATTTCTGTTAGCCTGATGAGCTGCTGCTCCGCATGGCACTCTCTCCTCTGGGATACTCCCCTGGCAGGCTGAGCCCATGCCAGGTCCTGCCTCACCATGGGGTTACTGCCCCAGGGTGCAGGTTGGTGATCTGAACAGAGACTTTCTGGAGTCAGGTCCTCAGCCCCTCGGCTTAGATGCTACAAAGAAAAAGATGGTAAGTCAAAACATTTGGAAATCTGTTTCTTATTTACTGTACTGCCAAGCTGCTGTAAGGCTTGCTGGAATCACAATCCCAGAAAAGCAGAGTGAAAAGGATTTTCCTACTGATATTGTTGGCAGTGGGAGAGACCTCGCTGCCTGCTGTGGGCTGGGACAGGTGGGGATAGGATCAGGGGTGGACTTTCTGTTTGCTTGTGAGGGTGAGGTAAACATTGCAAACATTCTTTGTCTCCCCTCAACCCTTTTCAAGAGGGGCATTTATTGAATATTGGGAAGAATTGAAGGCAGACTGGAATACTTAGGAGAGGGATACTTAGAGACACATTTCATAGGTTAGGTTTTAGTGGTGATGAAGGGTAAACTTGTCAGATCATAGTGGCAGGAGAAAAAAGTCAGATGCTCAGGCCACAGCAAGTTTTGTTGGATGTTTTCATGCTCACGGCACCACCGGAAAGGATCTCCCAGCACTGCCTGCCCATGAGGCACGGGGAGACATGCCAAAGTGTGCAGCAGATGGTTTCTGGAACCAGGGAGCTCTTTCCAGTGCATCAAGGTCTCACATCTTCTGTTTCCCCCCCTCAAGTGCCTGCTTCTCTCCTAGGAATGTCGCACATCATCTCACACACTGCAAACAGGGTAAGCTGAGCAGGGAAAGTTTCCCAGAGACTTTTGGGCTGTGATGCCAGGAGTCATAATTGCCTTGGCAGAAGCAGCCACAGTTGTTCAAACCTGCCCTCTACCCGTGAGTCAGAGTGGAAGTGCTGGAGTCGTGGGATGGCTTGGAGCAAATATACAAAGTTGGGAGTTGCTTTCAGAGATTCTTGTTTCCTTGAGGGAAAGTGAAAAAGATTAGTGAGGGAGCGAGAGAGAGTCCAGCAGCCTCAGAGCCGGCCTGCAGCCCACAGGGGCAGCACTGGGCTCTGCCAGCTGGGATGGCAGGCAACAGCACCAGGAGCCTCCACTGCCTGCAGGGGATGGGACCATCTCTGGGGCCCCCACTAGCAGCAATGCCATGGCAGGGAAAGCAGCCCTGCAGTTTGTGGGTGCCTGTGGGTGAGCTCTGGCACCAGTGACGTGTCCCATGAGCTATTCAGGGCATGTTTTGCAGAGGCAGCATTCACTGAGCCACCACCTTCCTGCTGGGAGCACAAAGGGACAGCCCACAGTGGGACAGAGCCCCAGGCGCTGTAGGAAGGTCTTGTGGAGAACCAAGGTCCCATGTGTGGGGCTGCATTTGTGAGTGTGTCCTGTTTAGGTCAGAAAGCATGAGGAGATGGCTCAGCAGGGCTTCCTGAGGAGAAATGGCTTTGGGCACCTCAGAGGATCACTGGTAGTGAAAGCACTTTTGCTCAGGGGGTTGCCAGTCCCCCTCTGGTCCATGGAATGGAACAAAGAGCAGAGCCAAGGGGAAATAAACCCTCAGCATCACCAGCCTGGGGACAAGGAGTGCGAGCTGCTTGCTCTCCCAGCATCAAGTCCTTGCCCATGACACCTGGCTCCATCTGAGCACGGGGAGAGGCAGCAGAAAGCACGGGGGATGGAGGCAGTGTGGGATGGGTGCTGGCGGAGCCGGCGCTTTGCAAAGCTTCTGTGGGGAGGACTTGGCATGAGAACTGCTTCCAGCACATAGAAACTGTGATGGGATATGGTCAGCCTGGCTCCACAGGATGGCTGAAGTGGTCAGAAGCTGGAGGTGGCAGGGATGTCCTGAGATGGGTGTTGGACCAGTCTGAAGGCAAGTGGGAATGGAAACCCCAGTACCGAGCTCTCCCCAACCTTGGGGAGGTCCTGTCGCCTCCAGACTCCAAGTTCATGGCTCAGAGCCATCTCTCGTTTAGTCCCAGTGAATTACTGAGCCCCAGGAAGCCAACCTTACTGAGGCTTTTGTAGAAGTCAAGGGCTCAAATTGAGCGGGAGCTTGGGGAAACCGTTTCCCTTGTTAAAATAAATGTTTTAGTTTAATACGTACCAGGAGAGGATAGGGAGTTCTCCTTGTTAAATATTTACCAGTCAAACCCTGCTGAGGACTTACTTGGAGCAATTCAGCTTTAGTGATTTCCTTCTATTGTGGTCTAAGTCTCCAGCATTGCTGGGAAACCGCCCGGCAGGGCCAGGACGGCTGGTGACAGACCCGAGCCCTGGGCAGAAAAATTGCAGCTGGGATGGCCACCCGCCTCTCTGGGGACACTGTGGCACCTCAGCGGGTCCCCAAATCTGCCCTGGGACCTAAGTGGAGATGTTGACACCTGTCTGGAGAAACAGAGGGAGCAGCCTTGTTCCCAAAGGAGAGCAGAGCACAGGAGAGGTGCCCAACAACCAGGTAAAAGAAACCAAATCTTAGAAAAGGTGAGTAGAGACACAAAATGTTGCTCTGTGCCTTACCTGTCTGGCATTCCTGAGAGCATCCCGACATCCCAGACTTATCACAGTCAGTTTTAACAAGGAGCGTTATTTCTTTGTGGGCTCAGCACCTTGGGAATGGGAGTCACCGTAAACAACACAAAATGTGAATTACCTTAATTTCCCTAAAATGTCCTTTCTGCTACCTGATGGTGGAGTTAAGCCATGTTCCACTAGCTTGAGATTTCCTGACGTAGCTGTTCAATTTATAGGACTGATTTTATACTTATGTGATTTACACGTATATATACTAACTGACACATATTTACATTAGCAATTTGCCATTTACAAGTTTATATTCCAGCAATCTCCATGGTTCTTAAAACTGGAAACACATTTTTTTGGTAATCAAGTTAAATTCAGATAATTTCTATTGTTGGCGACTCCACATTGTTTTGTAACACTCTTTGCTTTCCCTTAAATCCCCTAGAATAGAATGGAGAAATGGAGGGCGTGAGGGATCTCTATGGAAATGCTCCTGCCTTGTTGGTCCCCCACTCTCCTGAAGGCAGCAATTGCAGATTGTCAAGGGTTGTGTCGAGGTGTGTTTTTTAAAGAATGGCTCTATTAATAATCTTAAGAGAAACCAGATGCGTGAGGTTTGCAACTAGAACTGTGAATATTCCAGGAGACATCAATTGTTGGAAGTAAACAACAGTCCTGATTCAACAAAGCTCTTAAGCAGACGCTTAACTTTGAGCATGCACTTAGCCCAGGCTTCAGCGAGGTGCTAACATATGTTCTGCTATATAAGGAGGGACTTAAGTACGTACTTACAGTTAAGCTTGTGCTTAAGTGCCTTGTTGAATTGGGGCCAACGATTCAGCTCTCCCTCTGTCTCCCTGACATTAACTGTGCCTGACATCCAGGAAATTCAAACAGGGGCTGCAGTAGTCACCTACCAGCAGAAATTTTCCCTTCAGACAGGGGCTGCATCTATTTCGCAGCACGGCCAAAGTGCTCTGGGTAGCAGGGTCAGGTCACCCCATGCACCTCCATGCCCCCATCACTCCCCATCCCCACGGCACCACCTGTAGAGAGACAAAGAAAACCATTATATTTGTAAGTCTCTATGAAGACCCTACCTAGAAATTTATTGTGTCTTTTTTATTGTTTTTTTAAAATCAATTTATTTTTCCATAATGTTCTGCTTGTTCATTACAGATGTCTGCTTTCTTTGTGCTTATTTTCAAGTGGTTGGGGTTTTTTTAAGTCCCGAGTAGCAAGAATTGCACTGTGCAATGATTTAGCCTGTGTTGTCAACATTTATGAATAAAAAGTTAATTTTTGCAATTTTTTGCCTTTGTAGTTTTTTCTCCTATTACATCCTCCATCTGCTGAGTTGTACGTAGCAGGGGAATACGGATGGGAAAGGCTTCAGTGTCTTTACAGGTTACTGATTACTTCCTGAACCAGCCTGGATGCTCTGGATGTCCTCCCAGTTACCTTGAGACTCTTCTCTTGGCTGCAGGTCACCTTCATTTCAGACCCAAATTACTGAGGATGAAGGGCTTATTCTGCTCACTGCAATGACGCTTTGAATCAGCATCATCAAAAAATCCAACTCACAGTTGTGCCTTGGGATCAACTCATCATCACTTGCTGGCTTTTATTTGCAGTAAACCAGATTTCTCTGAAAACTGAACTGATCTTGTTTCATGAGCCACGGAGAGCTCAGTGAAAGCAGCAACCAGAGCTGATACCTCCAGCTCCAAATCACACAAGGCAAATCCTGAACCAAGCATCCCCAGAGGTTTCCTGATCTCCTGATCTGAAGTTCTGCCCTTCTTGAAATCAAAGGGAACTTTTGGACTTGCTTCAGTGGTGCCAGAGCTGCTCTCTCCCCAGGGTTTTATTTATGGGTGGTTTTTAAACTGTGGGTATAGCAGTTGCCTTTCCAGTCCCAGCTTTCTGTCTATCTTACTTCTGTCCAAAAGTCACAGCTGGGGACCCATGCTCACTGCCAAAGAAAGGAGTTTGTTTTACCTGTCAAAGCCAGGTGTGAGGGACATGTAACCTTCAGTTAAAAGTGTCTCAGGGAGTGTCATCCAGATGCAACACTAAGCTCTCTTGAATAAAAAAATATAACAAAGACCTCAAGGACCAGCTCTTCCCTGCTTATTTTCTTTGCAGATGGCAGCATCCAAGTTTCATTTATTTCTGTCTCGGAAAATAAAAGTCTACCAGAGGAAAAGGAATGTGAGTTTGTGGCAGAGTTTGGTACCTGGAAGACTCTGGGCTGGAGTGCACACTCCTGATTTATGGTGTACTTGTTAAAACCACTTGTTCTTGTCATAACAAAACAGATCGAAGTGAAGCTGGGTAGAAGGTCCCCCTCTAGCTGGCACTTCATCATGGCTTCTTACTCTGTCTTAGGTTCTGGGGGTTTACAGTTATATAAAAGTTAATGAATCAGTATACTTTAGATTTCCTTCCTAATGCATATGGGTTCAATTAACTGCACTGTTTGCTTATTTAAGCGTTTTCATTAAATTGCTTTACTATATTTTCCCGCAATTGAAAGGGAACATGGTGGGGCTGATGCCATCTGCCACCATCAGTTTAGCAGAACCTTTTTCTTTGTTCAGGTCCATTCTTTTTTATTAGAAGAGACCCTCCTACCCCCAGTTCCCCGTGTGCCACGCACTTATTGCATTCTCGTCTTCTGACTGCAGACTGATAAATAAAATGCTTGTGCAAGAGCCTTCATGTATGGTATTTTTTAAGGGTCTCTTTTACAAGATCAGTTGTGTTTTGCCCCCCACCCCCTCTTCTCCCCCTCTGCTTGCAGATTTCTTTTTTGCTCCAGCTTGTGAATAAAGAATTGTTGCTGTTACAATGGCTCTCAGCCCTTGCTGCCTGGCTCTGCAGGGTGGGGGATTTTTGTGGCCCAAACACCCGGCCAGGCTGCAGGCTCAGCCCAGGACAGCAAGAACAAGGCAGGAGAGGCTTTTCCCTCATTTTTAAGGAATAGCTAATCCTAGGCATCTCATCAAACCTTCCTGATGGTCCTTCTCATGGCAGGGGGTGGTGTCCCAACCTTTACCCACAGCTTATTTTCTGTCTCTGGTGCTCTTACGGCTGCACACACTGTTCTCTGCCCCACACAGAGGGCGTGTTTCATTACATTCCTCCTTGTTGTTTTGCTCCATCCTTTTGAGCTGCATCTTGCAGAGTAAGTGCTCACTGTGAGCGGCCCTGTGTGCCCCAAAGGGCTGGTGGTCCCAGGGGGGCTCCTGCCCATGTCCCTCCAAAACACCCCACACCAGCCAGGGACACCCATCAGGGACAGACAGCGCCTTCCCCTGTTTTACAAACTAAACTGAATAAACTCACCCACCTGATTTGGGATGCAGTCTGCACTCTTTTACACAAAGCAAATGCTTTATAGACATCACTAATAGGAAAAATACCTCCTGGAGAATATAACAGGAGAAGGAAAAAATATTCATCCTGAAGGACTCTCATCCAGAAGTTGGATTTTTTTGATTTGGAAATGCAGCGTTTGATACTGCATTATTTATCTACCATCTCTGGGTTAGGGAGCAGAGAAGGCATTCCTGCTCCTGGAGCAAAGGGATATTTTGCAATACTGTCTGAGGTGGAAAACGCCCCAGCATTTATCACTTTCTGTTCTCTGCTACAAGTATTTTATGTAAGAGAAGGTGCAAAGACAATAAATAACTTGCCCTAAAGGCACACAATGAATCTGTAGAAAGGCCAGCAAGAGAACGGCTTTTAACCATTGCTTGCAAAAGCCCTTGTCCTCCCCAAAGTCTAAGGGAGCTGCTGTGTCTGTGGAGGGCCAGAGGATGATGCTGTGAGACCCTCACCCAGCCTGTGCCCCTTTTTGTAGAAGAGTTTCAGTTTGTGAAGCAATGTACCAGACCAAACATCTCCAAAAATGAGAGAGAAGGGAAGAAAAGAAAGAAAGAAAGAAAGAAAGAAGAAAGAAAGAAAGAAAGAAAGAAAGAAAGAAAGAAAGAAAGAAAGAAAGAAAGAGAAAGAAAGAAAGAAAGAAAGAAAGAAAGAAAGAAAGAGAAAGAAAGGAAGAAAGAAAGAAAGGAAGAAAGAAAGAAAGGAAGAAAGAAAGAACACACTTCAAACTCTTTTGTTTGCAGTAAAGTGAAATTAAGAAAAAACAAAGTGTGTAAAAATGCATTTAGACTGGAAGGAAAAGCATTCCCCCCTTCCCAAGTGGTAAGACTTTTTCTTCCATTTCTTATTTTCAAGAAGGTTTTCCAGTTTCTGGTTTTTTCAATGAAAAATGCAATCAAGGCACCAAAGATGTTGCAAAACACCTCTGAGTTGCCAGTTTAACCTTGGAGGGAGAGTGGGAGGTGGGGATCACCTGGAGAAACATCAGCTTGTACCCTGACTGTACCCCAGTCCCTCCCCAACCCACTCGACAGCTCCTGGGCACAGGGACCCCAACCTCTGCTGACAGCCCCACCGGCTGCAGGGACCCACAGGCAACTGCTGGGATTTGTCAAAATCATACAGAAACTCCCCAAACCACCCAAACTGATGCACAGTCCCGGCTCCGAGAGACTTTCTAAGAGAGTGCTTTGACAGCCCTGCCAGGTCCAACGTCTCTCTCTTTGGTGCCCTTTCTTCTGGAAGTGAGGCATAAAATAAATTTAGGCTGCTGGCTGTGGTAAACATTCCCTCCAAACATGCCTGTTCTTGATACCCCAAATGCAGATATTAAATTGTGGAAGACAGTGGAGAAACGAAAAAAAAAGAAGAAAAGAAAAGAAAAAAAAGAAAACAAAAAAGAAAAGAAAAGAAAAGAACAGAAAAGAAAAGAAAAGAAAAGAAAAGAATAGAGAGAAAACCCCCGACGCTTCCAAGACACTAAAAATAGACTCTGATCACTTACCAAATGGTAAAATGAAAATGATTTGCTTTGAATAGTCTCCAGAAAGGCTCAGATACAATGTCTTGTGGAGCAAAATTGAATCAGTTGAAAGTGCAGACGCCAGCTCAGCCTAATCCCTCCCAGCTGCTTTGCTTTCCTTTTTTTCCAACAAGCAGCCCCTAAAAGTCATCTCCCTAATCCTGCAAACTGAAATTCAATCTTGTATTTTTTTTTTAAATCAAGTTTCAAGCCTGGGGCTTGCAGGGTGGGGAAGAGGAGGAGGGAGGGCTTTGGGGTTGCCTCCTTCCCCTCGCCCTGACTGCAGTAAACACAGCCTTGAATTCAAGGAAAAGCTTTAGACTACAATTCACTTGGCTTGAGCCAAACACACAAATCTGATGCCTTTAAAGCCCCTCTAGCAGACAGTAGATAGCTTTGAGATGTTCACTAAATGGCTGTCTGGTTGCTGCCTTTTTGTTGCTGATTGGGGGCCCAAGGAGACCTTGTCTCTGGGTTGTTTTTTCTTTCTTTTTTTTTCTTCCTTTTTTTTGGTGTCTGCTGTTATCAGTGAATTTGGGTTGGGCATTTACCTAATGCAAAGACCAAGACAAACAATTTCTCACAGAGGCTGGTGATTGCAGCCAGCAGTGCATGTACGGGCTCTGCTATCTCAGGGAATACCGAGAGGTATTTATGACACTTTCCCAAGGGTTTCCCGACTCCTGCCCTCCACTCCCCCAGTTCCTGCCACGTGTGCAGCTTGCAAGGACTCAGGAAAGCCTCCTGGGGCATCCCAGTCCTCAGCTCCCTTCCATGGAACTTGGAAGCATAACTCCACGCGCTTCCAAACTTGCTTTGTCAGTCATTGCCACCTGATGGTTCAGTGATCCCAAATATTTTTGGCAGCAAATGATACTGGTTTGGTTTTGGAGAGTAATTGAGAATAGATAAAATAACAGCAAAATGTTCAGACCCAAATCCTACAGCCCAGCATCCTGAAAATCCAAATTCCTGGGTCTGAACTCTTCCAAACTCTGGCCTTCGGAGGTTTTCCCCCATTCAGCCATGCAGATTGGTCCTATGAGGCTTTTGTTTGAATCCAGGTCAGGGCCCAGAATCTGAGCAGGAAAAAATAAGATGTCTAAGAGTAAGAAGAGGACACTGATTTTACTGGATACAAACTCCCCCACAACAGCTGCAGGCAGGTTTAGGTTCACCTGGTCAGGGAAAGATTCTGAGTGCCAAAGGAAAACAGGAAACAAAACGTATAAGAAAGAGTGCAGAGCTGAGGTGGGAGCCTTTGACATGACTTCTCTTACCTTGATGGATACGATGATAAAATCCCACACCATGGAAATCACACTTTCACCAATGCAGAGATGATGATTTTGTCTGCTCCCCATATGCTCTGTTCTTCCTTTTGTTGGCGTAATGACCCTGACCCCCCCACCACATCAGAAGCAAACTTCTACTTGTTCACAACTGATTGTTATTTCTGCTCTGAGATACGTGGGGTTACACGACATTTACTCAGACAAATCCATTCTTGCTTTCCGTACCCCTGTACCCATCGGTCTGACACAAGGCTGGGTCACTGAGAATGATCAAAGCATGACTGCTGAAGTTATGTGGAACTGAATTGCCTCTTGTCTAACGAGGGAGAGTGCGTTGGGCACCCAGGTCAAATGGCCCCATGTGTTGGTTGCTGGATTTTATGGCGTAAACTGATGGACAGTTGAGATAAATATAAATAATTAAATGGGTGGACATACACAGGTACATGGGGGATGGCTGGATTAGAATAATTGGCATAATTACATAGACATAGACAGGGTCTGTGCAGAGGGTAGATAATTTGACATTAATACAGAAGATGAGATGGTGGAGAGAAAGCATGTGCATGTGACAGGGGCTAGGTGGCCTAGCCAGGGGTAAGGGTGGTCTTGATGCATGTCAGGAGTAGAAGTGGGTTTTGTTCTGTTAGAGCAAGTCCTGCCTGGGTGAGTGGAAAGTTTATCTAGCAGCTGGATGGATGGCTGAGTAGTGGAGCTGGGAATGAGGGGGCTGGTGGATTGAAGGGTGGACCTGTGGGGTGAATATTGGGACAGAAGAGGGGCTGGCTGGATTTTCCATAAAACTGAAGTATTTTTAAATGTAGAGGAAGGAAGGAAGGAAGGAAGGAAGGAAGGAAGGAAGGAAGGAAGGAAGGAAGGAAGGAAGGAAGGAAGGAAGGAAGGAAGGAAGGAAGGAAGGAAGGAAGGAAGGATGGAAATAAGTTTGACAGGGAAAAGTGCATTGGATGGACTGCAGCATGCCTGAGCCTGATGGCCATGTTAAAAGGAGCAAATAGGTGTCTGTGTATCAGGTACTGGTTTGTTGTATGGGTGTGGAGCACATAAATATGGAAGGAAGAAAGATGGACTGGGTAGGTAAAGTAATTGCTGGATGGCTGGGAAGTTAAGTGGCGTAAATGTAATCTGGATAGATTGAAATATGGAAATGTGGACTATTGCAAGCAGGTATTGTAAGTCTGTAGCTGTAATAGATAGCAAGGAGATAAGTATGGATAGAGCAGAAAACAGTGGAATGTAGAGAACAAATGGACACATGAACTGATGTCTGTGTCTACTGACATGTTTAGGTATGTAAATGTATGTTTGGCTGTGTAAATTCAAGTGCCATGAGCGGCGGTGGTGCTAACATACCTAACACTGGAAAATGGATGTAACAAGGAAAAGGTGACCCACTGGAAACACTGTGAATATTCTGAGGCTAGTTCAGCTGAGTGGAAATTGGATGGATGGGTGGATGAAGAGATGGGTGTATATACTGGCTCATGTTAGCTAGAAATATTGACTAGATAAACCTGTAGAGAACAAATTAATAAATTAAAGGCCAAAAGAGAAAGAGATTAGATTGAGAGGGACAAGTTCACAGCAGATAGAATATGTGCTGTCTGGGTCAGTGGATGGAAATGTAGCTGGAAGAATGGAATAAACATATGACAATAAAATGAGCTGATAGGGTGAATGGGGCATTGATTATGGGGGTGTAGATAGAGGGAGGAACAGATAAAAGAAGAACAATATCAGAGTTAACAGATGAGACATGAATAGAATAATAGATGAGTAGCACCCATCGAGAGGGTATCTGGTGATCAAGACTCCTTGCAAACACAGACAGAGAACTGTGAAAAAGGTGATGCACAAGCCATAGGGGAGTGGAGAAAGCATTGGGTCAATGCACACAAAAAAAGATGAAGTGCACAGACATGAGAGTGGTATAGTTTTGAGAAAAAGCAAAAAAGCATGTTAGGAGGAGTGAGGTAAAATAGTCATGGAGTAAATATATTACATATAAAATTCATGCACAATAAAGAGATTATGCTGAAAAAAACAAGCTTGGAACAATTAGTGAGCTAACAGGTTGGACCAGGTATTGGGTAGATAAAGAGACAGAGGAGTATTCATGAGCTGGGAGTGCTGAGAAATTGGCCTGATGGTGTGAATTAGAGGGATGCTTAATGGAAGAGTAAGTCCTGGACAGGATGATTGATGAAGAAGGATGTGGGTGCACATACAGATGAGTGGGTACCAGGAAGCTCATAAGAGTGGGTACGAGTGAGCAGAGAAATGAATATGGATGGAACAAGGAGGGAGATGAAAATATATAGTTTAGGATGTACTATGGAAATCCAGAAAGATTAATTGAAATTTGCATCAGATTAATGAGGTAGGTAAGTAGTCACAGGCGCTACCTTAATGAGTATGTATAAAAGAAACTGAAAAAATATCGTTAATCGTGGCAGGAGCTGCATTGATGTCTTGGGCATGACAGGCAAAAGCAGAAGAGATGAATACATTAGTCTTATAAGAAAGGATGAGAGTGATTAGTATATGTGAGATAGATTAGATGTGTGAGACTTGAATGTATGCAAAATAGGCTAAGAGGTCAGGTAAATGAGAAAACATGGGGAAAATGGATTATTAAGTGTTACGAAACTCACCTATGAACACCTGCAGGGGTGTGTGGGAGAGAAAATTAGATGGACAGAAAGAGAGCAGATCTGTTTGCACAAGAAATAAGCATAGAGAGATTACATGATCAAGGCTGACATGTGACTCCCAAACCAATCCTAAAACTAACACTAATTCTAAATTCTGTCACAAACACAACTCTTAGCTTAATGCTTATTCTAACATAACACTAAGACAAATCTAAACCAAAAGTATCTGAACACAGCACTAACCCAAACCCCCGACCTCACCTAAATCTGCAGCCACTACCTAATCCTAACGCAAACTGAGATCTCCCCCTGACCCTGATACCAATCCTGTCCTACACCTAACCCGTGCCTCACCCAAACCTAGCCATAAACCAAACACAATCCTAAATGCTGAACCAACCATATGCCAACTCTAAACCAGTCTCTACCCAATTCTAACACACCTTGACCCTAACTCTAAGCAATAAGCCTTAACCCTGTCTCTAACTTAATCTTAACCTTGTGTCTTAGAGGAAAGGGCAGAAATATGTGATACATTTGTATTTAGCTGATACTAAACTGTGTTAAAGCATAAGAAAGAAGATTATGTAAATATGTCAGGGATGGAGTTGTCAGGTTCATGTAGTCTAAAGTTAAATGGTTTTGTTGGCAATGGGGTTGGCTAAATGAGTGGATTCAAGGTAGAGATGAACAAATGAAATGTGTCCATCTAGACAGGTTATAGCAGAGAGCTCAGAGTGTGCATGCAGATAAGAAATTCACAGTTATGATTTCAGATCAGGGATCAGATAGATGAAGATGTGTAGAACAGAGTGAGGTGTGTAACCAGTGGTTAAATCACATATCCAGGTAGGCTTGAGGTAGACAGGTATCGGTATGGGATAGACAGGTGAGGAATGAGGTGTATGAGAGAGAAATGTAAAACAGGTCAGGAGACACAGCGGGGGGAGCCTTGGCGTGAATAGGTGTCTGTGATGTCAGAGCTGGGTGGTATGTGTGGGTGGGACAAATAACGGGCTGGGTCCGGGTCAGGAAAGCAGACAGGACCGTGGACTGACAGTTCCTGACTTTTTCAAATTGTGACCCCTGCAAATGTGACCAGCAGAGGTGCCAGCCCCTGCCTGGTGAGGTTTAGCTCGTGGTCTGCAGGTGGGTGGAGAGACACTTGTGCAGGATATTCCAGCCCCGGGCTCCACTTCTGAACCCACTTCTGGGATGCTCCCCAAAGCTGCCGCCTTCTGCAGCGCAGGGAGGGGAGGCTGCTGCCTGTGTTCCCCAGAGCCTGGGAGGGGGAAGCAGGCTGGGCCCCATTTTCTCACCTGTCTTTCCAGGTTTTCTGTCAAAGGTTCAAAACCCGTCCCTGTAAATGTTTAAAGAGTGGGATCTTACTTTGTGAGACCGTAAGGTTAAGCTTGGGATCTGACTTAAAACAGGGGTTGTGAGAGCACAACTCTCCAAAATGCTTTCTGCACCTTGCCTAACTTTATGCTTAAATTTAAGCAACTTTAATTTGCTGACTTTAATAGCAGAGTGTGAGGAGCAGGGTGCTGTGGTTACCCATGGATCACAGCCCCGCTGCTCTGCAGCCAGTGACAGATCTCCAGCTGGCCTCCCTGAGATCAGGGCTTCACCTCCTGCCTAGAAGCATTTCACTGAGTGATTTCTTTGTGTGCTTAAGTATTTTCCTGAATTAGCTCTTAAAAGAGTGAATCCTTCTTCTAGGCTTTCTGGGAAAAAGAGAAAAGAAGGAAGTGGAGGGAGAATGGGAATTTTTGAGGGCACCCAAATGCTGAGAGCCAGTCTTTGGAAGGGATTTGGGTTCTCACAGTTTCACCCAGGCAGTTAGAGGAGCCTTAGAAGGAGCCAGAGCAGATACCCCTTGTAGACACTGGTACTGGGTGCTTTCAAAGATCCCACTATGTACTTAGCTGTATCTTCAGACATCTAAATCCCTCTGAAAGTCTCACTCTTCGTGTCTAAATCCCAGGTGCCTAACTCACTTCTAGGAAAATCTCACACCAGGACTGATTCGCTGAACCTTTTTTTTTTTTTTTAAATCTGGTCCTTACTCACATAGGGCTTTTGAAATCCCACTGCTAATCTCCTATACCCAGGCATGTATCACTTTGAAGCCTGTAATATAAATTGCTTTCTGCTTCTGGGGGACAGCCACTACTTTGTCCCTGCTCATACTAAGTCAGATTTTTGGTTTTTGCATATTAACACATAGGTTTTCTGGGTTTTTTTGAGGAGGGAGGAGGTCTGAAGCTGCTCTGCAAGACTTGAGTTAGCAACCCGGAGCGAGTGCTGTTTTACATGTTGTTCCAGGGAGGAATCGCAGGCTGCCGTGGATTGTAGGGCTGCATCAGCAGAGGTGTCGGGAGGAGCTGGTTCTGGGCTCCTCATTTACATCGGTGGGGTTTGCCCCTGGGTGCAAGCCTTCGCTCAGCTCCACTGATCTCCTGGGAAGATTTGTGAGCAAATTTGCTCGTCTCTAGCAGAGGCTGAACACTGTTACCTGGCTTTCTGCAAGAAATTTCTTGAGGGAAGAAGGGAAAAAAAATCAAATACACATGTTCTTTAATTTTTCTTCTTTTATTTCCTATGAGAATTTTTATTTGTTGGGAAGTTACTTGGTAAATAAAATTTTTGTGCATATGCTTTCTTCATTAAAGAAATTGGAGTGGGGGATAAACAAATTATTTTTTCCTGTAAAAAACCACATCATTCTGCAGAAGAACAGGCTGGCTGCCATTGAGATATTTTTGATAGAAAATCTGCCTGCAGCCCTACTGCTTAATCAGTTTGGAACAGAGCGCAGCCTGTAGCTTGTTAATAAGAGCAGCTTGCCCAAGCAGTTTGCACAATGCAGAGCCACAGAGGAGGCTTGCTGCATAGCTGTGGATTTTATTTTGCAGCTCTGTTAATTAAAACATATTTTACTTTGAAGGAGGTTTTTACTGTTTTCTATGAGGCTGAGCAGAAAACTGTTCTCTTGGATAGATTAAAGAAAGGATATGAAGTATTTTCTTAGAAGTAACAACTCAGCTTTGTTTGATGGGCAAACTGAGCAAAAACAATGTGTAGGTTTGTATTTTTGTTTGTTCTCAGTCTTTGTGTATGGGCTGGTTTTATAAGTTGGAATATTTTGGCTGTTTTGATAATATCAAACTAAATATTCCACATACAATTTGCCAGACTGGAACAGAAAAGTCACAGATTCTCTTTTAATTGATAAAGTAATTTTTACTTATGCAAGCGTATACTAAAATAATAAGGCCTGAAACTGTGCCACTGGAGTTAATGACAAACCCTTCATAGGTTTCATATAAAATCTGTATTTTTATTATCCCAGTTCCACTGACTTTTGTTGCAAGATTGCAGCAAAATGTTAGGGCATTTCTAAGTGTTATTTTTATTATACAAAACCCCATTAAAATCGGTACTGAAGCATCCCATTAATTTAAATGGGACTTTGCATAGTTTGCTGAGTTCCAGGCCACAGATAAAGAGAAGTATGCAATTTAGAATTAAACTGACCACAGCTTTTTATTAGAAGACATTTAATCTTGAACGGACTGCGCAGTCTGAGGCATAAAGTATTTGTGAACTTCATCTGGGCTGGTGCAACCGGAGCCTCCACTGTGCAGCAACTCCTGGCTTGGTCTGGGACCTCTCAGGACCACGCAGCATTCCCAAGCAAACCCCAGCAAAGCTCTGCCCAAGCAGCTTTGCTTTGGAAATGCTAATAGGTAAGCCAGCACACCCAGAACAGACGGAAGACTTGAATCCGGTATTTCTCTGGCTCCGAGTATCTGCTTGCCTTGACAAAGGCTGCAATCAGTAGGCAGGAGTCTGGGGGCTCTCTGCAGCACCCGCTGGAAGGCAGGGTCCCACCGGAATGGAGCCACGCAGGATCGAAGTGATGCAGCTTCAGGAATTCCAGCTTGAGCCTCACACACTGGAAACCACCGGGAGGAATGTGCAGGGCGAGGGATGGAAAACCATCTCCTCCGGTGTGTGGAAACACCTACCAGCCAGACACCGGCAAGGGCAGCTCAGAAACCAAAGTGAGAAGGGTGGTAGTGAGCGGTGCTTTACACTGCACCCACCCCGCCCTCCCCCTTCCCCCGTGGGGACTTTGGGGACTAATGAACCATTAAATGACGGCCCTCTTCGGCTGCCCCCAGCCTGGGCACACGCCCGGGCATCTCCAAAGGCATATCGCTAAGGAAAATGTGCTTGGGCAAGGCAGTCCACAGCCGTGCCTCAAACACTCCAAACCCCCAAATAATTGAAGCTCTAACCATTGTGGGGGAGACCTAGAGGCTGCTGGAAGCAGGGCATCCGAAAAAGCGCACAGGGAAGGTGAAGGAGCTGCTTTCTGCTTAGGTCTCCTTGGAATTTTCCTTTTCCTGAGCCATAAATGTGTCAAGATGCCCAAATGTCGCCCAGAAGCAGCAGATCAGCTTTCCTTGGTACAGTCCCAGGGCGGGGGGACACTGGTGAGTGACACCAGCACAGAAGGCTGTGTCCCTGGTCCCCAGCTCTTTCCTGCAGTTTCGGGAGGGGGTGGGTGGTTCAGGACTCCTACAACAACTGAAACTTGGGGCTGGGTTTGGCAAAACGTGAGCGCCGCTGCTCTCATTTAGGACTAACAGTGCTACCTCCAGGAACAGGAGAAAACGAACACCTAAAATCCCGGCTAAAATCCCAGCGGAGAGCTGGCAGATCTCCTCCCGCCTGGAAACTGGAGGAAAATCAGTCCTTGTGCTGCTCTGGTGACACTCCCGTGGCTATAGGGAGGGATGGAGTAGCCGGGGGGGACTCAGATCCGCTCTGCTGAGCCCCCACGTTGGGAACAAAGCCCTTGCGCAGCCCCGGACGAGCGCGGGACCCCCCGGGGCAGAGAGAACTGCGATCCTCGGGGAACGGGGCCATCCGCGGCAGCACAAACAGCGCGTTTGGGCCGGGGAAGGGCCCCGGCGATGGCTATTCCTGCCGCCGGGTCGGGATATTTCATTGATTCGTTATACCAGTTACGGCACTTGGGGCAAAATATTAATAGTAATCGCAATGGCAAATAAATAGTCATCAAAGAGTAAATAAATAGTAATGGAATCAGAGGGGTTTGTGCTTGCAAAAACTTAAAGGAGAGGGAAAATAAACTGAACAACCTTTAAAATTCAGGATGTCGGGGAATTTGGAGAAGCAAGAGAAAACCGCACCTTAGTGAAACGGGACCAGTGGCTGCGGGAGAAGGAGCAGTGCCAGGGCTGCGACCCAGCGGGGGTGCTCCGGGGTGCGGGGATTAACTCTTTGGGGAGGAAAAAAACCCGACCCACGGCTCGGAGCGTTGGGGTTTGGCGGGATGCAGCAGTGCAGCGGCAAAGAGGGCTGGATCCCAGCTCCGGCAAACAGCGCTAATAGTCTGCCATAAAATTAGACCCGGGGAAGGTTTCCACTGCCGGGGCTGCCCCGGGGAGCAGGGGCAGGGAACGGGGCTCCTTCCCTGTCGGGACGCTGAGGGGGACGCGGGGAGACGGCGCAATTACCGGGGAAGCGGGGAGGGCCTCCCTAAAATGCCACCACGGGGCGGGGGACACAGAGCTGCTTTTCTTCTTGTTTAGTCGCTCTCTTAAACACAGCCAGAAAAGAACATTAAAGGCATTTCTAGATTTCGTTTCGGTTTAGTTTTTTTTTTTTTAAGTTTTCTTTTTTATTCCCATGCTCTTAATTTTGAAAAAAAAAAATCACAAAACATAACTTATAAAACAATATATATACTGCATCCTTATCCACAACAGCATAATTGAAACATCCAGCGTAACGTTTACCACAGGTGTGAAATACACTGGGGAAAGAAGTACCGTGTGCATTTTATGTCTCTTTGTCATCTACAAGTAATAACTATCGACAAAAATAAGCAACAAATATGCCTGCAATTAAACTTCATATGCGTTTTGTATGCGTATTAATAAAAATCATATTTATAATTTCCATGTTTTGTTTGTTGTTTTTTTTTCCAACAAGCACTTGTAAAATTATCTATATTTACATAATAACACCTTAAGATAATAACACCTTAAGAATTTTTTAGGTTCCTTGTTTTTCCTTCACATTTAGAAAAGCAAGGAACATTTTCAGCTTTGCTAAGAACCTTTCCGGACGCCGAGGCTCGCTGTTTCTCTAGCAGAGATGCAGTATCTGAAATCACTTCATAACAGATCATTTTTCGTCTTTTTTCCGAGACTTTCTAAACCGGGGTTGTTTTTTGGTTTTACTTTTCAAAGAGAAAAAACACCCCCTGCATTTAAATGAAGATGAATGATAATTTCATTATCAGGATAAGACTTCGGATGGGGAAAAAGGTGAACAGTTTTCGCATTGCTGAAGGGTTTCTGTGCTCTCTCACGACTGGGATACTGCAGTCTTTTGGAAAGGATGAAGAGGTAGGAACCTTGAGCTGCTTAGTATCAGGAATGACTGAATTATAGCTTCCAACTAAAGAAAAAACATCAAGAATCATGCATTTTAAAAACAGTTTATTCAACGGCCAAGGACAATGATCCGGCATAATGCAACGGTAGATATAAATATAACCTTATGTAAGTGGTTGACCCTTGTCATTATTATTTTAATAGTTTCATACCCAATATTTTAACCATTTTCCCCCGCAGATTCTACTCTGCGATTTGGTTTTTTTTTTCCTCCCCTCTTACCCCAACCTTTTTTTTTTTTTTCCGAGTGTGATTCTGTTTCTCAGTGGTAAACATTAGCCAAACTCTTCCCGTGCGACAAGCGGCCAAGAACCGTCCCACCAGCTCTTACCACCGAGGCGTCCCCTCCTGCCGTCCTCCCTGCGAGGCAGCGGCCGCCTTACCGACTCCTGTGCAAGTTCAAGTAAACACATACAACCCGCATAATCCAGAGAAAAAAATTGCAACTCATCCATGTACCAGATTTCGGTGTCTCTTGCAAAAGTTTTCTGGTCCGTTTACGGTTTTAGACGGGGTTATTTTTTTATTATTATTATTTTTTAAAAAATACTTTTAAAGCGTTTTTTTGTTGGTTGCATCGTTGGCTTGCATTT
>VXBT01010541.1:0-46228 GCA_013400235.1 Oriolus oriolus | reverse complement strand
AGGCTTTTCTTGGGAGATTTCCCCGTCTCCTCCTGACGTCAGCCCCGTCCCAGGGTGCCGCAGACGGGGGAGGGCCGGGGGCAGGGCCGCCCGCACCGGGAGACCGGCGGCGCCGGCCGCGCCGCACCTCAGTCCTGCCGCCGAAGGCATCCCTGGACCCGGCCCCCCGCGTCCCGCGGCTCCCGCCTGGCCGAGCCTCTCTCGGGGGCGGCTTCGTGCTCCTGGTTACACGGCCCCTGCCCTCTTCATTTCCTCCCGGTTGGGGCTTCTGTCCGAGGGGGCAGGGACAAGGAATGGCCACTTTTTCACCTTCCCCCCCCGCCCAAATACTCTCCTGTTTCAGGACCTCAATGTGGAACTGGATGCGCAGCGCTGAGCACCCTGGGGAAGGCTGCGGGTAGCAGCCAGGGCTGCCAGGGCTGGAGGATGCAGGACTCCGGGAGATGCCTGCCTGGGTGATACAGGCACACTGAGCTCACTGCTCATTCCCAGGCCCTTGGTCCACTTTAATTTTCCAGGGTTGCTTCTGGAGTTCCAGACACTGCACTTCTCATTCCTACCCCCTGGAAGTTTTCCTCTCAAGAGAAAAACACAAAAGTCATGCAGTGATCAGGCAAACACGGCAGCAGGGACGTGCCTTGCGCTTTCCGAAGTAGAGCAGGTCACACTCTTGTACAGACACAGGCTGTAGCTGTAGCTGAAAACCAAGGACAATGAGTATGGAATGGATCAGAAAGATAAATAGCATAAAATCAGGACCAGTCCAGTCCCACACTTGCCATTTGTTATAGAGAGAAGAAGTAAATGGGATTCACATGTCGAGCATTAGCTGGTTGTTAGTCTGTAAGATAATATTAACTTCAGTGCTTGCTGGTTTACTCCAGTTTTCCAAAGGCAGTTCCAGGCGGCACCCAGCCTGTAATTTAGGATGGCACATACTGTGTGAAAGAGGCTTTGGCACTGGGGCCTACCCGCACATCAAGGTGATATTAACATAATAAAACTTTTGGAGAGAGAGTAGGAGCTCATAAATTAATGCATTCTACTGTTTTAATGCTGGGAGCTAACAATGTGTTTCCTGTTCAGCTGATCATCCCCTCTGCAGCCTAACAGCTGTTTTAAAGGTGCTTGAAACTGAAGAGAGGGAAGATGATTGTCTTTAAATCAATGTTTAATGATGTGTTATTAGGAGAAAAGTCTTCCTCCAGCAGATGTTTACATGTTGAGGATGGAGGGGAGCTTCCCAGGCTGCCTGCCTGCCTGAGAAGCTGGGGAGACACCCGCTGTCCCACCAGTCTTGCAGATGGCCCAGCAGCGGGGCACAGCTCACTCAGCACCAGGAGAGGTTTTGCCCAGGTCTTTGGGGGGATGCTGAAAAAATTCTTCTGGGAGGTTGGACTAGAGGATCTCCAGTGGTCCCTTCCTACTGTACCCAGTCTGTGATTCTGATTCCGTGAAGGTTTTCAAGTAATTTGAGTGATGACTATGAGCAGGTGAACAGGACAAATATTGAGAGCATCCTGTCCATGTTCAGCACGGGTTGTACCTGTCAAGATCCTTCCTCCACAAAGATCGGATACGGATGCTGGAATATCCCCCAGCTCAGGAGCCTCTTTCTGGAGGGACAAGCTCAGAGTGAACCCCTTTTAGAGGGGATCAAAAGACCTCTGGAGAGGCAAACAACTGGTCAGAGACCACGCAGCACGGCAGTGGGGCTGGCTTGTGGCCTTGGGGCTGCAAGGGCAGATTGCGTACAGATCCACCCCTCCTAGTCTGGGAGACAGTCCTGGCTGAATGTGTGTTATAGGTTGGAAGCCTGACTGAGCTCCTCAGCCACACAGGTCAGTTGGACTGAGACATTTCTGAACACTGACAGTGCTAACAGCAAGCTCCAGGCACTAGAAACACAAGTGTAACTTTGAGGCAAGGTGTAGGAGTAGACTGAGATAAGGTAGAAATAGAACCTGTGAGTATGAGCAGGTGCCTAAATCATCTTATTTCCTTCATGCTTGATTCAAAGGTGGATTAATTAGTCTCAGTATCTGCTTTTCGCAGCTTCCAGAATAAAGGATGGTCATTGCAAAGCTTCTCCCCCAGAGAAGAGATCAGGTAGATTGAAGTGCCAGTAACACACCAGGGCTTGTGCCCAAGACACAGCGAGGAGTGTCCAGCGCTGCAGGGGGTTGGGAGGGAAGGGCACCTCATCACCAGCTGATCCTCCCGATGCCAACCAAACCAGAATCAAATCATCTCCAAGTCAAGCCAGTTTCCAAAAGTTTGTTTCCACAGCCAGGCTTGTATTCTGCCTGATGGTGGCACAGATTGTTCCTACACAAACAGAAGAACCCTTTGAAATTTATTTTTTAAATAATCACAAACATTCATTAAAAGAATGTCTCTCCGTATTTCCAAATATAGTGAAGAAATGACTCTCCAAGCTCACCCATTCCTTTATTTGCAGCCTTCCCTGCTAGTCCATCCTTGGATGAGTGTCTAAAAGGCCTCACTGGTTCTCTGGGAGAAACTGGGATGTTTGGAACATGACTGGATTGTAACATTTCTAAACTTCCCAGAAGAGGCAAATTGTAAAGGAATAAGCTTCTTTCTGTGCACGCACATTTGTTTTGGAGCCAAATGGAAAGGAGAGCTCAGAAAAAGAAATGACAAATTGTTTGGAAAATATTGTCTTTCCCAAGACAGACCTAACCATACGGGGGGAAGGGAGTCAATAACGAAATTTTCCCTTTATATATGAGTCCAGCAGCCCTCCCATTCACTCCGCTGGGAGCTCTGTGTGAGTCAAGCCTGCAAGATCATCCATTCAGGGCAATATTTCCAGAATTTCAGTCCCCTCCCTGCTTCACTCCTATTCCCCACTGAAAGAAGTCTATGTCTCAGATTTATGGGAAGAGCAGTGGGATGAGACCCAGTGCTGTCCCCATTTCTCCCTAACCTCATCCACAGCCGATGGATCCATTGCTGATGGAAAAGGTGTCCATCACGAAGGAAAAGCAGAGCAGCTCCATCACCTAAAAAACATATCCATGAGTTTATGCAAGGAAAATTAAGTATGAGGACTGGGGGAAGTCCTTTTTTCAGCCCTGCCCAGTCTCCTGGTGTGATTCCAGAAAGCTGTATGAGGTTTATGTGCCTGCAGCCAACTGCACTGACCTCCTGCCAGGACGTGGGCAGGTTAAGGCAGAAAAAGGTGTTGGACAAATGGAAGAAGCTGTACAAGAGCAGAGTTTATTGGCATTTTGGTCATGTTTGTGAAAGGCTCTTGTAGCTGCACTGGATCAATAATGCTAGACCCAAATCTTTGGTGGAAAAAATTAGGTGTGCGTCAGTGCCTTGTAGTTAGATGGAAACAGAGAAAACCCTTGTTGTGGCAAGGAAATCCCTTCACTCCTTTTAAATCACTGAATTTATCATCATAGCCATCTTTGAGTAATAAACACACGTGATATTTATGCATCCCCAACTACTAATAGTGACAGTTATGCAACAACAACAAAAAACTGCAGCAATTGTGTGCGTCAGCAATTAGCAGCAGCCAGAGCCTTGAAAGATGTTGGGGAAGAAGTTCCTTTTGTGTGTGTGGTTGTGTTTATTCCCTGGTGACATGCTGCTAACAAGCTGCAAACCAAGGATCACCCACAACAAACAGACACAAACAAACAAAGTTTTGTAGAGGGTGGTAATACTTAGCTTAATTCTCTTTAAAAGTAATTATAGCCCTGTTTGTGACAACTGGAAAGGCCACATTTACTCCAATAAAACTGCTTGTTGTTCTTCAGGAATGACATTTGGAGATGTTTCCTTATACAATGTAGATGTTAATGAGAGTAGATCTCCATCAATGAAATATTGATGTATTTCTCATCTTTGCACTTGCAGGATTTTTGATTCTGCAGTTTGTGGTCAGTTGTTTACTTGCCAGTGAAATCGCAACACATTTAACGATGTTCCAGAGATCTGTCTGAGGACTGACTGCCAAAGAACAGAGTCTTGGGGATTTGGGCATTAGTGAAAAGTTACTTAAGGTCTAGACATCGATCCGAATATCTCTACTGCAGTTTATTCCACGTATTAGAGATTTTGGGGAAGGTGATAAATGGCCCATATACCTTCAAATCAACCCAGATCCCTCCTGTGCTCTCACAAGGTAGCTGTTACCTCTGACTCCAAATACTGTGTTGTGCTTAGTATTATTCACCTCTGCTTTGCCAGCACAGCAGTGTCTCAGCTCATGCACTGCCTGAATGCAACACGGGATCTGAATGTGCCCTGTATTAGACCCTGGCATCTACTCAAACCAACTTCTTAGACACTGTCAGGAAAAAAACCCATATAGGTGTAATATAGACACTCAAGCCTACCTTTAGTTGAGATTCATTTAGCTTTGGTTGTAACAGGGACCGAGCTTGTACTCACAGGTCAATTTGTGCTCATTCCTGAAGAGATGCTGAGGGCAGAGATGTGCAGTACACATACCTGTCACTGGGTATGTATTTTATTCCTCCTTCTTCCCCAGAGATTGGCTTTGGGCCAAGGTGAGAGGAAGGAGAGGGGACTTTGGCCCAGCCACTCGTGATTCCTGAAGTTAAATAGTGGAACAAGACTTAGAGCTGGGACCACCTCCTCCCCTGCCCCATGGGACCTTCTCTGTCTTGTATTATTATTGCTGTATCTATTAAGATTAGTGACTTTCAAGGCTGTTCTAAAACTATTTAAGTGCCTGGTGATCCATCTGAAACTCATCTCCAGTCTGCACAGGTCCCAAAATTTAATCTTTATAGGTGACCATGCTGGCTTATGGGTGGAAATGAGGTAAATGCACATTATTTGGCAGGAACTGTATATGGGATAGAGCTCTCTGGCAGCAGACACAGGGCCTCATACAAATGAAAACTGATGGCTTAATATTTTGTTACATTTTTCCCTCCAAGAGTTATTGCCTCCTAATTGCAGGAATGGATTGAACTGTAGAGTGTTCTTACTCTGGGAGAGGCTGCTGTGTGTTAGCCTTGAGCTGTCACCTAGGGAGCAGGGGAATCCCCTGCTGTTCCCACTTTTTGTCCTGGCTGTGCTCAGCACATCCCACCACCAGTGTCTGCAGATGGGGTTAAACACGGGCTGGAGCTGCACGAGAGGCAGCATTTCTGAGGGCATTTGCACTTTCTGTGTGGTTCCAGGGAGGATGCAACCAACTCTGCACTAATTTCTAAGTATGCATCTCATTATTCATGGACCTACCATATGTAGCTGTATTTAGATGGTTTTTTATTGCCAAACCTATCACCAAGGTCTGCTAAATTCAGTGAGCAGAAAGAAGAGATGACTTCCAGAGGGAGACTGAGAGTGTCCAGTGGAGCTGATGTGAAAAAAAAGAATTTGTTATTGCTTCATGTATTTTACAGCGGAACAAGGCACAAAGGTGAGGATGCTCAAGGTGGATTTGATAGTCGCACATATAAAGATCTGTTGGATCTTGTTACTCCCAAAAGATTTGCATCTCAGGAGCTTCCTCAAAGAACTCTCCTATGCACTTGTGATGCTACTCCTGCAGTCTCATCCTGGCTGTCATTGTGTTTCAGAGAACACCACCCTGCCAAAGATCACAGAATCATGGAATCATAGAATGGTTTGGGTTGGAAGGGACCTTAAAGCCCATCTGCTTTCATCTAGTTTGGGTGCAAATATTTGCTGCTTAGAAAGAAGATGGATCATCCATGTCCGTAGGTTAGAAACACATTTGGTGTTTCTGGTGTCCTAATGGGAACATTTACAGAAGAAGACCAACCTGGAGCTCTCCCAGCAACTGGGCTGAGCACAGCATAATCAGCAAAACTAGGTATAAGGTTAAAATGAAACACCTGCATGGAAAATGTTTGCAGTAGAGAAGTCCTTGTTTGCCTGGGAGCAAGAGAATTAAAGGCATTCATCCAGCTCAGTGAAATACTGTGAGATCTATGGGTGGGAAGTGCTAAGTATTGCAATTATTATTTACTATATATTAATATTTGTTATTCAGGAGGATTTGTGTGTGGAAGGAACTTGGAAGATCTGGTCTGGCTCTGTGTGTGCTGGGGCTCTCAAGGGATTTTTTAGTGTCTACCACAATTACAGATGAGGACTGAGTGAAACATTGTGGTTTTGCTCTACAAAACATTAAATTCAGTAACTGCCCATGTTTTCAGGGAAAAAAAAAAAAGAAAATCAAATACATCTTTCAGAACATATTTGAATGATATTTCAATGCTGTGGCTGGAGTGAAATATTTTTTAAAAATGATCACGTGTGGCTCTTGGGGAGAAGTATAGGCTTAGGGTCCTGGTCATAAAATCAAGCACTACAGATGAGGGTGTCAGGCATTTTAATCCTCCTGTTTCCCCCAACCTGCAGAGAAAATCCACCTGCATGGCCTGTTTGCAGAGGTGTTTTTGCCTCCGTGTTGCTCACAGTGGTTGATATTTCGTGTGAAGGTGTACTCGGCTGCAGCTTTTCTTGCTTCACTTTCTGGTACCTGCAAAAGGGAAAATCAGAACACTTCCCTGTGGACTTGGGGAAGCTGGATTTTCATGTTTTGAAAGACAACACATCTTTCTGGGTGAACTGCAAAAATTGCCAAGAAACATTTAAGGTGTGTTTGTACAGTTGCTTACTGTACCTCTTCAGATTAGTGAGTGCATTTAGATGTTTAGCTTTAAAAACCAGAGTTTATTCCTCTTCATTCTTAAGTAAACACTGGAAGTTCAGATCCTCCAGACCGGATAAGACCTCTGGTTCATCAGGTCTGGCATTCTGCCTCTGGCAGTGACTCACATCTGATAGTGGGAGAAGCTGCTGCCGTGAGCGCAGCGGTGCAGTGGGACAGGGGGTGAGGGATGTGTGTGTGCTGAGATGCAGGGACCAGCTGGGTACTGCGTGCTCCAGTCCTGCCTCTCCTGAGCAGCAAACCCTTTGGTTTCACATTGTCACATCTTCATTAGTTTAAAAACACTATGAAATATTAGATATGCTTCTTCACAGGAGCCCCACTGCCTACATCAACAGTGCCTGCAGAACTGCTGCTGTCTCTTGGCCTCGGCTGTACCAACAGTCTGCCATGAGAAACCTCCAGTGGATTCTGTTCTTGCTCTCCCTGATGTGCTGGGGTCCTTGGTCATGGCTCACCCATATAGAAATTGCTGGTGTTAAAGTCTGCAGGTGGGAAAAGCATTCTGCAAGTTCACTTCAGCATTTCTGAGTGCTCCTCCCAGTGCTATGGTGTGGCTGAGCTCAGCTGCGGTTTGGTTTCTTTAAACTTCAACCCTTATGTGACATATAATAACTCTAAACTGCATTACAAGCCAAGATTACAAGGTATAACACGAAGTGAAACAGTATATGGGAAATAAGGATGCATGAAAGATTTTGTACAAAGGAAGTAACCCACTGTACATAAACTGGGTAGTTGCTCAGGGCAAACCTTTAGGATTTGATGGATTATTATCACTGAGATCCCGTGTTAAAGAGTGTTTATTTATTATAGCTCCCTAGTCCTCCTCCCACCATGTTTCAGCCTTGGGGCTCTCAAAAACTCAGAAATCCCACTTCTCGCTGACTGCCTCATCACCAATGCTCAGCATCTGGGATCTCCATTTAATGCTGGAGCTCAGACCTGTGCTGCTCTCCACCGTAAATAAACAGGAGAAACATGGTACGACTGAAGTTTTAGCACGCCTGTCCTCAGAAAACTTGTGTCTCTGTCCCCTCATCCCCTGTTCAGGGACTGTCACCCCACTGGCACTGCTGGGGCTGAGGGATTGTCCCTGATGTTTTTCGCAAGAGCTGTGAAACGTGATATTGTTCTAGTTCTGTCACCGAATGCTGCTGCTGAGCATTTCCAGTCCACTAATTAAAAACGTAATTGCAGTGAGTCAGATCTCGATGGATGGCTTTTCCGTGCTGCCTTCCTCTTGTTTGGGTGACTGACTCTTCCTCATTAAGGTCTGAATGGAAACTCTCCTGTGAAAATGACCGGAATTTCTGGGCAGGTACATGTTTTGTGGGGTACAAAAACTTCCTAGATTTGACCGAAGGAGTAGTTTGATGCTGACAGTCCAGATCTGTCTCATGACAAATACAGCAGCAAAAGAATAAGGAAGTTCGCTGCCAGCTTGCAATGCTCCTATTCCCTATTTTCCAGCACTTCATTCAGGTCATCTGTTTTACTTTTATACATTTCATGTTATCTAACTGCAACCTGAAAATCAATGCAAAATAAACCAGCTCCACTTCTTTTTCTTTTTTCTTTTTTTTTTTTTTCAAGTGCATGTTGTATTTGTTTTGGTTGGAATTTGGGAGAAGTGACTGGACCCTAAAGGCAAGAGGTGTGACCAGCAGAGCAGGGTGCATCCCTAATCCACCGACTGCAGTGACACTCCTGGCAGGGCTGGGAACTGGAAGCCTCTTTTGTCTCCGACAAAAGGAGCACCACGTTCAAAGCACGTATTACTTGATAAGATATTCCTGCTGTAGAGATGGAAAGGAAATAACCTTGGAGGCCAGAGACAAAAATTACATTATCCATTATGCCTGGCAGCACATAGCCCAGGCTTTAGTCATGAGTAGTCATAACCATCTAGACTGCTGTGCTCCCATGTCTTCCCTGGAAGGATTATTCAGCAGCCTAACACATTTCATCATTGGGAGATATTTCCTGATGTTTAGTCCAAGCCCTTCTTTTCTTAATCTCATCCCATTACTCTTAATTATGCCCTCTATACAACTGCAGATAATTTCTCTCCCTCCTTGATGTTTACAGCCTCCAGATACTTGTAGGCTCCTATCATATCCCCTTTGCTATCCCCAGCTCAGTGATATGTGTTTGGCTCCACTTTCCTCTCCTTAGAACTCAGCCTGTGCTCTCTATCCCAGCTGCCTTACTATGGTCCTCTGTTTTCCTCCAAGCCTCTTTCCAGCCTCTTCCCTGCCAGTGCTCTGCCATGAGGGACTCTGATTGGAATGCTCCTCACAGAGCTGGGTCAGAAGGGCTGTCCCTGTGGGGTGTCCTTGCATCCTTCAGGACACACACCAGTCCCCATGACCTGGCCAGGCTGTCATTGGTGCTCCCTTCCCATCCTGCATCTTCTTGGACCAAACTGTGTTTTCGACCTGCTTTGCCCTTCTTCTTCCAGAACTTTTCTCAGCTCCTCTCCTCCATCACAGGGAAAAGAAAGCCAGGAGCTGCTTCTTTCTCTCTTCCCTGGGCAGCAGGACTTGCCGAGCTACTGCAGAGATATCATCATACCATTTCATTCTCTTCGGTCTTTTTTCACCACGAGAAGTTAAAGCCCAGTGGCTATTTGTGGGACTATTGACGTTAAAGCTGGTGGCTGGGGGAGAGTCCCGGGTGTCTGCAGCTGGAGAATCACTGCCCAGCAGTGCTCCCCGGGAGCCCCCCCGCAGCTTGCGGGATGCTGCGCGGCTCGGTGTCCCCCTTCGCAGCACTCGGCTCCCATCATCCATCGGCAGCCGTGAAACCCGAAACGCCTCCTCGCAGCCCAGGGCAGGCTGTTAATTCTTCCCAGTGTAAATTCCCACCCGGAGCTGTTTCCTGACAGCGGGCAGAGGGCGGGCCGCTGTGGGATGCCTGGCCACTACAAATTAGAGCGCTGAGTGGCAGCTCTCGCAGGGATGCTGCTCCCTGCTCCTGACACGCTGGGCTGCCTCAGGCTGCGGGCTCTTGATCATCATGGCATGTTCCCCTCGGTGTCCCACAGTTAATTATTTCTGTGTTGGGTTGCAGCTATCATCTTCCCCTGACCAGCAATGCCTGCAGCAACGACAACAGTGAGAGCAAGCAGGTGACCGAGAGCCCTGGGTGGTGGCAGTGGGGCAGCTGGCTCCATGCAAGCCCTTTCCCTCCAGGATTGCTGTGCCAATGCTGGGCTGTAAGTCTCAGCAGCGGGATTTTTTCCTTCCTCCTTTTTCAGCGTGTGAGGAGGATCCAGATGCACCTTATCAGTGACAGGAGAGACATGCTGGAGGAGGCAAATGCCCAGGGCAAGGTCACATCTTGTGTTGCCTATGGATGATGATCTCTGCCCTCCAGAAAGTGTCTCTAGAGGTCAGATTTTTGTGTCTTGCATGAAGGCAGTGGGCAGCTGGGCTGGAAGGGGAGATTGAGTCCTGGTTCAGAGCAGCAGCAGCCAGCTCACACTCAGAATTACCCTGGTCATCACTTCAGGGCATGACCTTCCTCCTGGAGACACAAACCCAACAGGATGAGATCAGGTTGGAGCCCTCTGGTCCAATTAAACCAGCCTGGGGGGACTCACTGCAAACCACCACTTGCGCATGCTAAAGGATGGCTAATGCCTGTGGTCAGTGTGCTGGAGAGGAGCTCCCTCCAGCAGAATCCATTCCTTCTGCCAGGACCTCCTCCTGAGGTGGGTGGTTACAAACACATAGCTCCTTTGAAGTGGAGCAGCAACATCCCCTCCATCAGAGCAGCCACCTCTCATTTTGGTGGTGGTGGCATCGCTCCTTGCATGTAACATCTGTGTGAACCCCAGACAAGGTGTGCCCTTGGAAAGCCCCATCTTGCAGCTTTCCATTGCTAACCCCTCCAGCGAGGGCAGGAGCTCCTGGCAAGCCTGTTCATGCTGAAACACCCGCCGAGGGCTGTGCATCACCAGCTGTCACTGTCACACAGGGAGAGGGCAGTGCCAGGGGCACCAGGCAGGCACAGCTCCACGGGCTTGCTCTTGCATGGTGTGGAAGAGGAGGCTCACAACATCTCCCCTTCCCGTCACACAACCAGCAGAACTGCTCAGCTTTTGCGGACACAGCTCGGCACACGCTGCCTGGTACTGCAGGCAGGTCTGCTGTCAGGCCAGAAAGCATTTGTGCTTCAAAATGTGCTTTGAATAGCATGAAACTGGCACCTCCTTTTAATTATGAAGTTGGGGAGTTATACTGACAGTGTGAGTCACGCTGCCCTGTGCTTTGGGAAGGCCGTTGCCCATGTTACACACACGCGCAAACACGGGTGGGAAGGACGGCTGTCACGCTTCCCTTTTCCTGATTTTAGCAAATTAACATTATTAGGAATGCACAGAAGTTAACTGTGAGTGGTTTGGGAAGTGCAGCTTCGTGCATGTCTATCTGAATTTGCTGTAAGCCCGTGTATTTTAACAACCATCATGCTGTCACTTTTCTGTTTGCTTGTTTCAGCTTTATAGTTTGAAAATCAGCAGCTATTGACAGCTCTTAATTCTCTGTTTTATGTATCTGGACCAGACTAAATTTGGGACTTAATTTGTGCTTTTGTCTTTGTCAGGGAAGTATTTCTATTTATTGTGGGCAATTTCATTGACATCAGGCAGTTTTGTACAGAAATGGGTCCATGTTGCATGTGTCCTATTTTTTTCGAAAGGTTTTGCTTAGCTGCATGTTTGTACAGCAGAATACTTTCTGCTGTTCTTCCTTGTACCTATTCTTTCAGTGAATACCATTTCACTGTGATCTGACAAGCTCATACTGCTCCAGTGCAACAACTTGCCCATACATATTGTGGTGTTGTATTAAAGAGCTCCCTCATTATTTCGGTGCAATGTGTATCTCCAGCATTTGTCAAGGCTTGTTTGATTCAAACGTGTTTGTCTTATCAGAGGGGAAAAAACCCAACCAACCCTTTAGAACTGTCAATGGGGACAATTAATAATGTTAAAAAAACAAAAAGAAGAATAGCACGTCGTAAGGAATGCCTCGCTGTTATGGCACCAATGAGGAAGTAAGGGATTGGAGCCAGCCTGGAAACGAGCTCTGTGTTCCAGGCTGACTGCTTGCCCCAAACAGGAAGAGTCACATAAGAAGATGGGTGATGGCTGGAACCACCAGGGACATGAAAGCTCCTGGGTGCCCTCGCTTGGGGACCAACACTGGTCCAGGCAGGACTAAAGTCACCCCTGCTGCTTGTCCAAGCAAGTGGGTGGCTTAGAAGTGTGCACTTCTCCTTATTGCCATTTCTGTATAATGGAATTACTTAATGAAAATTTGAGTCATTTGTCAGGAAAACTTGAAATCCCAGTGAAAAATCTCAAGTAGTATTAAAAAAATCCTCAAGTGGCACCATCTGCATGACTACTTGGAAGAACGACATTAATCATTTAATAGTTGTAGTATTCCTTATTATAAATTCACATTTTTAGCCCAAAGTAGCTAAAAAGCTGAATTTCATGCCTGTTGACCATTTTGTTTTTCATGCTGACAGGTGGATCAGAGACAAGAATTTTAAGGCTTTTACCTACAAGGCTTGG
Organism: Oriolus oriolus; assembly: GCA_013400235.1. NCBI lineage: Eukaryota > Metazoa > Chordata > Aves > Passeriformes > Corvidae > Oriolus > Oriolus oriolus. The sequence continues at coordinate 33,920 of VXBT01010541.1, read as the reverse complement.
CTCATATCTCTTGTACTAATTTTATACTGACATAGTCTCATTTCCATCACAGAGCTGTAGAAATTACGCAGGTGTCAGTTTTGCTCCAGAAAACTTCTGTGGAGCTCTGGCAAGGTGAGGAGGATGTGTCAATCTTCTCTGGTGGTTTTACACCTGCAAAGCCCCCAGATTCAGTTGCTCTCCAGGGTGAGTGTGTGGACTGTCACTTCTTGCCTTTTTTTGCCTCAGGAGCCCATCAGTAAAATGGATGTCACCGTATCCTGTTTCAAAATGCTCTGTGGTAGCTGTTGTAGGTGTTGTTGGTAGCTGTCAGGAGTAGTTCCAGGCATCCCTTATACCAGATTAATTTCATTATCAGATAAGAAAAGGATACAGTTTCTATTTCTCAGGATATACTTTGATTTCTTATTGTTTTGTTCGACCCCCTGCCATGACCCAAATCTGAGCAGTCCTAGTGAACAGTACCAGTTCTCACATCAGAGGATTCAAATGTGTGTACATTGCAACCTGAACAGCAGAAGTTAAGTGAGATGACTTTGTCATTAGAAAAAAGCCAGTGTCTTTTGTTTAACAATTGCTTTGCTCTTGCCATCATGCAGTGCAAAACCAGGAGCTCCCCTTCCATGTGAATTTGAGGCTACTCAGTGTAACTCCTGGTGTTTTGTGTTGACCCTGAGGAACAAAAAACCTGAACTTTGACTTTGCTTAAATCAGAAGACTGATGTAAATGAAGACGCATACTAGCCAAGCTTTATAAATTTTCATTGACTTGCAGTCTCTTTTGGACTTCTTACCCGTGGACTTCAGTGGAATTCCTCATTTGCACTGCTCTGTGCCGTGTAGGAGCTCACAGAGTCCCTCTGAGGACAATGGGTCCCTTTGTTTTCAAGGGAACAAGACCCCAAGTAGAAAAGGAAGATCAGCCTGTTAGTACTATGCTTTCTAATTAATGAAAAAGATTAAAGCATCTTGAACCAGATATTGCTAAAGCAGGGAGTGTAAGCATGTGCATTGCTTCTTTTGAGCCTTTCTTTCTCTTCCTTCCTTGGCCAGCAGAGATTCCTGGCAGTGGGATGCAGGGCTGTTTGCACTACTGATGTGGTGCTCTTCTACTATTACTAAATGGACCAGAGCAATTCCCATTGCTCTCAGCCTGGATTGTTTTGCCAGCACTCAGTTCACTTGGAAAGCTTTGGCCTAACTGCACACATTCAGCACACACTCTTTTAAGTGATTTTCAGTGCTCTCTACAGAAAGAAGGGGAAAAGATAATGATCCTGTGGAAATTTTGGAAAGAACTGAGTATAACCTTGGTGTTCAGGTGACATGTTTTGCTGTTCTTTACTACAGCTCCAAGACAGTGTACTGAGGCAAAGATTGTCCAAGGTAGTTAGATCAGAGTCCTCGTTTCGAAGTGCACCTCCACATCCAGGTCCATCTTTTCATCTGTGTTTTGCTTATTGCCCTCAATGTGTGCAGAGACTGGTGTGAAAGCAACACCTGCTTTTATTCCTTTTCTACCATTGCATCCCATTAAATGCATTATTTCCTGAAATGCTCCATGATGACATGATTCCAAACCTTGACACATGTGGGTTTTACTGGGTTCTTTGCACATGTTCCTGGCAATGGTCTCCAATCTCTAATTATGACTGTTAGCAGAGGTTCAGCACAGCTGAACTCAAAACTTGAGCCCCAGAGCTGGTCTTCCTGCCTGGAACTGTGATTTCATGACATTTCATTTCATTAGTAGGCATGGCTGCCAAGGTTTTGTGCTTCTCCAAGGTGAGGTTGGTCCCCATTTCTCCGTGACCACCCCCTTGATGGAGTCACTAGGTCCACAAGACCCAGCCTAGGTTAAACCAAATGAAGCATGACAAAAAATGGGGAGTTCCATGACGTTTTTCCTCAGAGTCTTGGACATGACCTGAGAAAAAAGTGCCCCAGGGAGGCTGAGCATCTCTGTTGCAGAGAAGTGGCGTTGCCTGGGGCACCCTGACTGGGATCAGCTCCCACTCAGCAGCATTAGGTGCCAGTGCTGCATTACTCAACCCTCCCTTTTCATAACAAGCCGGAAAATTTTCCACTATGCCTCATGTGTGCTGCAGTCCTGGTAGGGAGCATGGTGATGGTGACTGTTTTATCAGAGATCACTGAATCTTTCAGGAGTTCTGGGTGTTTGGGCTTATGCCCTGAGGAGCATTTCTATCCCTATTGCTTCTTTTTGGTCCTGCAGTGGCTCTGCTCTATCCTTTTCCAGTTCAGGTCCCTGTTGCCCTGGGAAATAAGTTGCAATTACTCCTTGCTTCCTCCTGAGCCTCCCTGTGTGAGCTTTGAATTTTACGGGAAATATGAGCAGCTGCCATAAAATCTCTCTCTCCTTTGTCCCTGAATAGCATCATGGATGCAGTAAATCGCAGGTTTTGGATCTTTGATGCTGTAAGATGATTTGTGCCTTATCTTCACAGACATCTAGATCAGGTTCACCTTCCTTGGGAGGTTTGAATCACTGAGGCTGTCAGGCTCTTGTGGAGGATGGCCCAGGTTTGGAAGGGGCTGTTCTCAAGTTCAACAGAGCCTCAGGCCAGGCTCTGCTTAGGAGGCTTAACTCCCTTTCCCACTAGGCCATCTGATTACGAATAACTGTGACTGAATGTTGTATGTCGAAATCCATAATCCCCTGCAAATTGTTTAAAGTCTTGTCCATTGAACTGCTGACCTTTATCAGACAACAATTTATGGGATTCCATGTCTGGCAAATGCAAATATAATGTGTGCTGTGACATGTTTTGTGTCAGATTCTCTATATTATTGGATAATATTATATAGTTCGAGGCTCATGTGAGTAATAACCCCAATTAAAATGTGATCTTTGCCAAAAAGTATAAATAAATCTGTTTCAGACAGCTCAAGTATTTCCTTGTCAAGCTATTTTATTTTTAAGCCCCCATTTTCATTTTACAAGTTGCTCTTCTCAGCATTAATCCGTGAGCAGCACACTGAGCATCATGAGCTCTCCTTTCCTCTTGCTCTAAGGGGCAGATGGGAAATAGCACTTCCATGTCCAAAAGTCCTTATGTTGGATGATGTTAATTATAAAGTTGCACCATGTTGTGAAATAGATTTTCCAATATTTTTTCCTTTTTTCTGGGGTTAACTTTCCTGTATTGGGAAAGATGTCTAGTCTGGGAAAGACATCTAATCTGGGCAAAGGTTTGTGGTGCAGATACTCTCAAACCAGACCTACACAAGCTAATAGCAAGTCAGAGGCAGCAAAATGGACAGTGTGTTGCTGCTCCAAATGAGTTATCCTGGGCTCAGGGCTGTGTTAACAGAGCCATTGTGCTTTTGGTACCCAAGCAATGGGCTCTGGGCAGTGAGACAGGTTTTACAGAGGCATCAGCCTGCTCAGAGCAGACTCACAGATCTCAAACAAAGTACTTCATTTTTTTTTTCAGTGGAGACTTGCTAACATGCTTAAAATAATGTTTGCAGCCATTCAGCTGTACTCACAAGTAGCGCAGATCTTGTGGTTTGCTTGGAATGGAATTGTGCTAAGTATAAGGATTTATTGCCTGCCTCACACTTGGATGCTGTGTTTTATTCTATCAGTAAATAATGAGGGCAGCAGAATTGCAATTTAAATTCTTAAAGAAATTTGGTTCTTAACCTCTTACTGGATGGCTGGACTTGGAAAAACCACTTATTCCCTTGCTCCCAAAAGATGTTCAATAAATGAACTCTTCTAGTCATATCAGCTGGAAGAGGTGGCTCACACGAGCATTTCCATGAACTTTGTTCTCATCTGGAGAAAAACGCAACTAGAAGGTGAAAACAAAAAATAAAAACATGGTCAAACATGCTGCAAGTATAAACCTGAGTAGTGCTGTAATAAGACTTAGACCAGCTCTGGTTAAATGTGAGAGAAACTGGAGTGAGTTAAAATGGGTGGTGTGGTGGTGAGGTTGTGCCTGGGGGGAGATGAGAAATCCTCAGGATCATATCTCTGCAGGGAAATCCCACCTCTGCAGAGGTGGCATCACTTTTCTCTCTTTGATCCCCAAAACCATTCTGACCCTTCAGGACCCAGCTATGAGATTTTTTTCCTTGCTGTGGACTCAAGTAATTCTTAGCTCTTCACTTGGGTTCCTGCTGGCTGGGGAGGGTGTATTTTTAACTGGTGTTAGCGGAAATTTTGATTCAGGGCTTTCTGAAATCCCTGGAACTGAAAGCTTGACGTTCAGGCTGTTGCATGGTTTCCCTGGACATGTCTTCTTTTTTTTGCCTGGAAATTTTATACCAGTGGAATCAGGGGATTTTACATATTTATCCAGGATTTCCAGCATCTGGTGCCTGGCTGGAGCTGTAGCTCTGCCTGTCTGTCACGGACAGGGACCCCCAGGGCATCGCAGTCCCATCGCTGTGTGGGCTCTGTGTGTGTGTCCACCATGGCAGCCTGTGCCTCGCCCAGAGCCTGCCAGGAGCTTGTGCTACACAGCACACAGCTCCCTTCAGGCAGCCCCACAGAGCTAAAACAAGCTGCTGTTGGATCACAGCTTGAGCTCAGCTGTCCTGGTGGAAGTCGGGAGGGATGCTGCTCTGAGGGGTGTAGTTTACCCAGGGGAAGGATGAGCATCAGCCATGGGCTGTGTCACACAGCAGAGCAACTGAGAGAGTTAATGACATGGGAATGGTCGGGTCCTTCATTCTCAAACTCATCATGTGTTTAACAGCCCAGGAATTGCTTTATCTTCAGGTAAATTCTCAAAGAGAAATCGTTTCCTCTTTAGCCTCTGAACAGTAGCTTGGTCTGAGGGAGCTAAACCAAATCAATCAATTAGGGATAAGAAGAACACCAGTTTTTAGAGAGCTGATGATAAATTTTCATTGGACTTGGCAGAAGCCTGTGATATTGAGTCCAACCAAAAATTGGCTCCATGGGTGCCGAGACATGGAGTTTCCTCAGCTCTTTGGCTCTGTCCTCATGAACTGATTTCAGCTTCAGCCTGAGAAGATGAGAGAGCTTTCCAGTACCTCCCTCAGCTCTGCTCCTCCCAGTGTCTATCCCTTAGTCCTGCTGGCATTTCATGGTACATGATAGAGGTGTTGTGAGCACTGGTGTCCTGGAAAAGCCAAACCTTCTGTTTGTGTAAAGTATGATCTGAAGTTTTCTATTTCTGAAGTATTTTAATTTTTTCTCCCGTTTGCTGGATTTCTTTCATCTATTCTTTTTGGACACATTTCCAAGTTCTTTGCAGAAGTGTGAAAAAAATGTTATTTAAATGGATTTAAATATTTTTGTCAAAACTCTGTTCATTTTGTGAATTTGACAGCCATTTCAATAAAGTTTTCATAAAACTGGGAAGCTTTTAATCCAATATATCCAATAGAATGAGCATATTTTCTTTGCCGGGTGTTCTGTTCCTTAATAAGGAATATTTGCTTTTTCTTTCCCCTAGACCTGACTGATTGTCTGTTCTGTGGAGGATGGTGTAAATGGATGGCTTGACTAATTCATAACCAAGGAGTAAGCAACTGAAAGGAGTTGAGATCCAACCACCAGCTTTGTCAATGTGTGGTCTTACTGTCTTTTCTTTTAATAGCAAACTGGGATGTGCTTTCAGAACCAAATGCCACTGGTTCATTGATATCACTTTTTATTTGGAGCCCTGTTGTGTATTTTAGGCTCTTCCTTGCTGAGGAGCTGCCTAAAGCAGGTAGTTAAAAGCAGAAATCCCTGTTGAGACTCCTCCATTTCTGTTTACCTTTCCTCCAAATCCAGCACAGGCACTCTGCATCTTACAGTTCAAAATTTGACCAAACTGGAACAACTGAGGTTTACCCTTTCTTTTTTCCTCAAAGTAGTGCTGAAAATGTTTTGAAGGGGCAGTAAAAAATTGTGATTTAAGTTTATTTCTGCATTGGGCTAAGAAAAAATAGAAGTGAGGCAGTTCTCATGCAATTTCAACTTCCAGGAGAGCTTTCTGTGTAAAAAATGTATTCCATTCCCATGGTTCTATGAAGGACCATTCATTAAACTTCTGTGGGAGATGAACAAAATCCAGAGAGCTTTGCTAAATATGGGAACCAAAAACTAATACACTGTTTAAGAGAGACAATAGAAATCTATTTAATGAGGTAAATCTGACCAGAGATTAACTTTGCTCAGGGTATTTTCTAATAGGAGAGAAGCAGTGGGGTCATCCAGATCCCTTTGAAAATTTATTGGTGTGCTCAGGAATTCCTCGTACATCCCAGGACTGGGAATCTGAGCAGCAGGCTGTTGTGGCAAGTAAAAAAATAAATGGTGTTATCTTGATAGCCAGATAACACAGTATCTGCTCACATAAAGTCATTTGGAGAATATTGTTTGTGAAAACCTCTTTGCTTTGGATCCATTCCTACTTCTTTCCGTTTTCTGATAAAAAATCCTAAACACCAAGCAGTTAAAGGCTGCCATAAAACTGAGAAGAAACACTGACACTGGTGCTTTATCATGCTCCATCTGGGAGGCGAGCCAGCTCTTCCTACTTCAAGTTTATTTCTCCTACTCTGCTTTACCTCAGATAATGTCTCATAAACAGTTAAGAGGGTCATTTGTAAATGTCTTGGAATGGTTATTGCTCTCATATAGGCTTTGGATCTTCGTGCTTAAAGTGAGTGAACATCAAGGTAAAAATCAAAACAAATTCCCAAGCCCAGGGCAAGGACTATTTGGGAATGCCTCCTGTTCCTAGGAGAGAAAAGTTGCTATTTTTCTCCACCTTATTTTTCAAATTTTAAGCATCATCTCTCAGATTAAGTGAGACTTGCTTTCCAAGCTTGGTATATCACTGAACTTCTTTTAAACCAAGGAGGAGAATACCTAAAGAGAGCTCAGCTGGGCATTTTAACAGAATACGGTCCCAAGCAAACGGGTTACTGAGCAGCAAGTCTCTGAGGGCAAACTGCTCATTTCAACCAGGATTAGATTGTTAAATGAATTAAACCCACTGGCAGCCAGCAACAGCAGCATCTTTGGGAGGGCATGGGAGCTGTTTTCTTCCTCTCCTCATTTGTGCCTTATTCGTAGGTGCTCCTTTTTTGGGGAAAAGAAAGACCCCCACCTGCAGATATTACCTGGTTGCCTGTAGAACCCAGGTGCCTGTTCCAGGACCAGTGGGCACAAGATTTATCTTAATATATCATTATGTATTCATCCCCTGACCCTGTCCATCCCCACAGCTGGGAGTGCCTGCCGTGCCTCATGAGCCAATCTGTGGTGCCTGAGCCACGGGATGCAGGACAGGGACAAGGAGCCGGTAAAACACAATCCCCTCAAACTTTTGATGTGCTAAAATAGCATCCCCAAGCCCTGCTCTGAGCAGAGGCAGCAATAAGGGTTCCATCCCCACACTGCTGTGTGTGTCAGACTGTGTGGTGAAAATTGGAGTTTGGCTAATTTCTTGTGACTGTGTTTGAAGAGGCAGCTGCGTAAAAAGACATTTACAATAATCTTTCATGTTCTCCAAAGGAAAAGAATCCACCTGTGTAATCTTTCAAGTTAAGCTTCCCTCAGGTCTTGTTTAACATTATGAATATGGCAGCTCATATAATTTTATTATCTGAACTAAATATTATTCCTTCTCTGTCTTCCTGCTATTTCTCCTAATCCTTATCAATAAAACTACTAGGGTATAATGATTTTATAGGCTGCTGCTTCTTTGTCTTCTTCCTTTTATTACTTCAGCTGTATGCTCTTCAAATAAATGAATTAATATCACAATTAGAAACCCAAAGCTACATTACACAACCCACCCAGCTACATCAGTCATGAATGCAGAAGCAGAGATGACCAGCTATTTACTTGTGATATCCTAGCTCTGAAAGGATTCCTTTTAGCAAAAAGAAGAATGTGTTGAACTGGGAGAGGAAACTGGGATCTACTCCTAAGTTGGACTGGAATTATTTGAAGATGGGCTATTTGGAGAAGTTCTGCTCTGAGCATGTCTGCTGCTTCTTTGTCTGTAGGAGAAGGGAAGATGCTAAATTCCCTCGGTTTATTGTGTATGGACAGGGTGGTGAGGTATTGGTGTGAAGCTCTGGAGAAGGTTGCATCCAGTTTGAGAAATCAAACTGCAGGAAGTGCAACAAATCAGAAATTTTTATTTACTATCAATACCAAGGAACTCTGAACTGCTTTGAATAATGGGATGTGAGGCTGGGGCTTGTAGACTCGAACTTCATCTCTTTGCCTTCAGCAAAAGGGGTATTTCTGTGCCTCGACCCTCCATAAGACAGGAGTGATGAGAGATACCTACTTTAGGCAATTAGAGATTCCAGCTGATCTTTTTAGTGCACCCTGCAGCAATTGCTAAGTAATTATTATGCACTAACTTTTTTTCAGCCCAAGCCTGTAGTTTCTGCTCACTCAGGGGTAGTTTTTGACTACTGCACTCAGTGTGCTATCACTGCTGAAGTTGGAATGAGTGGTGATGTATCCAGGTCTCAGATTTAGTGAAGCAAAATCCCTTCTTGTGCAATACAATAGATGTCATTGTAGGCAGGGTGAATTAGTTATCCTTTCATACATGGAAAATAAATGACCGTAAAGCTCGCTAAGTCACACTGTCTGTATTGATTGTCTGCGCCTGCAGAGATTCCAATGCTGGATCTCAGTGATTTAAAAACAAAATTAAATGCTCCAACTAATTATAGTTCTCTGCATGTATAGTTGCCTCTGAGTATTTGCAGCTGTCAGTTTCAAATATTTCTAATAACTGTGGCTGTGACATTTGTTGAACAGATGAGGTAGGACTAAAAGATAAAGGGGAAGCAGCCTGGTTTGAGGAATGGGAAGGAGATCGGATACAGAACTCGATGCCATGGAGCATTATAACACAGGTTTGAAGGTGGACTTGAATGCACCAGATTTTACAACTAAAACTGAATAGCAGGCGGTGTGGTAGCAACACTGAGAGTAACAGGGAGAAAACACCTCATGGAGGAAATGCTGAGAAATATGTGTTACTCCAAGTCCAGAGCTGAGAAGGCTGAATGTCAAGGTTTCTCTCAGGAGGGGTTTAAGGTCCTTGAGCAGTTTGTGTCATTTCTGTCGTGTTTTCCCATGAAGGAGGGGAGCAGTGTGCAGGTGGGTATCTTGGTCTAAAATTCATAAGCACCAAATCATCTGTGCAGAGGCCTTCACCTCCTTCACCTGTGGGCTTCCCTGCAGCACAACCTGGTGCTTGTGCCCACTTCACCCTGCACCATTCCTGCATTTCTGTTCCTTTTTCTGCAGAGTTCTTCACTATTTCCAAACTGCGCTTGCAGGTTTCAGACCTGGAACACCCTGCCTGTGTCCTGCATAGCTGCCTTTTCTCTCTTTTCCCCCATTCCTAATAATTTTTTACACGTTTCTGTCCTCAATTGCTGCAATATGCTGTGCGTAAGACATGAGATACCAACAGCAATCTAACTTTTCAAAGGCTTCCCTTCGAGAATTCCCTGAGAATTCCCACCATGGCATTGTTGACAGGAGATACCTTAAAAAGAAAGCACCACAAGGAAAACCACATGTTTGGGTTTGAGTTTTTTCTTTTGTTGGGGGAGGAATGGAGGGAGGAAAGATTAGCAGACTATTCTTAATGTGTACGTCTCACATCTGTGATCTTTGCTGCAGAATCCAACTGTGCAGATCTATCAAGTTCAGCCATGCTGGGGTATGCCACACAAGTGGATGGTTTAATCTTGACAGTTGAGCTTCCAACTGAAAGGAGACAGAGAAAATGAGATGAAAAAACATGCTAAAACCTGTTCAGCTCCCAGCCAGGCTTTGGAGCTGTGCTGCTGGATAACACTGCTGCTCGTGGAACAAAGGAACAGCGACGGGTGGCTCTTTCTGTCACAGGCACTGTATTGGTTTTCCTAAAGCAATTGTGAAATAGCAAGGACCCTCCCAGCTCACAAAATAAAGGAGATGGGGTGCAGTGCTGCTCTGAAGAGGAAAAAGGAGTAACATGGATATGGCCCTGGAGAACTTAAGTTGGAATGCAGCTGAGATCCTTGAACAGAGCGTGTGTTTCACAGGGGAACGATGACACTCCAAATCTCTACATTTAGGGCTGGATCTTTAAAACTGCACATCGTACATCCACAGAGTTCTCATTTCATTTAAACAGGAGAAAACATCCTGTTCTCAGGAGGAATATTTCAGAGCTGCCTTGCTCACCCACTGGCTTCACACTCTGCTGCCTCTGGAACGCGTCAGGTTTGGGTGCAAGTTGCATTTCTGCTGCAAACTTCCAGATGCATGTGTAGAGTTAGCATGGCTTGGGTTAACATTAAAAAAGGGAAATGTTAATGAAATGCTTAAGCACATACCTATGACACAATCTGAAACAGGTGGAGCCATTGAAGGGCTCATGCTTCACTCAAACCATATGTGAAACTCCTATTGCCATCCTAGGAGCAATGATCAAGGGCAGGAGATGACTGTTAGTGAGCATGATTTAAAACTGACTTTAGAAAGAGTAATTTATGCCTTGGAGCCTCCTCAGATGTGTACCCAGTAGGAAATTCTGTAGCTACACCTGTTTACACATCTTTCAGCTCACTGAGATGCTAATGAGAAACCCAGCTCTCACTGGCACAGAGAGAGACTGTAACAATTACTGAGCTCCAGGAAGAAAATGGGTTCCAGTGAGTGATTTATCAGCAGGCTTTCCTGGAGGACAGATAATTCACGCCAGGAGTTTTGAGGGGCCTCTGGGCTGCATGCAGATTTTGTGGGACAAGGCTAGAGACTGCATCCAACAGGGCTGGTAAACACACAGTGGTCTGGAGCCAGGGATTGCCCAAGACAAAGATGCCTTTCACCTCTCTTCCTTTTTGCTTGTACCCACATTTTTCAATCTCCATCTGCTCTGCATGTTTGTGAAGACATTTAGACTTTATGGGGCTTCAATATCATATTATTCCTTCTACTGAGATGTTTTCTTCATTCATCCATTCTTGGCACCATGTGCATTTGAGGGCTTCATTTTGCACCAGGGTTCACTGGGGGCTCAGAATCTGCTTAACATCTCCCTGCCCTGATCCTGGCCATTAGTGCTGCTTGATAACTTAAGCAGAGAGAAACGAGTGTCCTTAGACTGGGGGTGCATGTGACAGCAACCTTCCTTTGGCAGAACTGAGACATGGTGCCCCCTCTATGAAACCAGAGATGTGGCAACTAGTTCTTTGCAGGACAGAAATAAGGCTCAGTGTTAGATGACGTTTGTCCTCTTCCTAACATCCCCATGATGTTTTTCCTTCCAAACATGTCTCCTTCAAAATCTCACCATCTCCTCAACAATCTTCTCCAGGCAAGTGCAGGGGGAGGGGGGGCAGGAAATGCAGAGAGAGACACTTTGAAGAAAAAACCTGTAGAGGTGCAGATATGTCTGTTAGAGATGTCCAAAGCTGGGGCTGGATCACGGGGTGGCATCAGCACCCCTCTGCACAGCAGTAGGTGCTGCACCTCTTCATGCCTCGGGAGTCTGGGCTGGGAGTGGTGGGAGTAAGGAAAATTCTTGGGGAGGTTGCAGGATCAAATGGGTTGCTTAAGTACTAGTCATTATAATTTTGTTTGTGAAGCATTTTACTTTCTAAAGATAAATACAAACACGGTGAAAGATGAATAAGGCTCAGTGCAAATGGCCTTGGATGTTTAAGAAGCTGCTCCTGCAGTTTTGGGATGCGATTATGTGGTGTGAACATGCTCCCATCAAAGCCACTTGGAGACTCCAACCCCAGTCTCATCACTCCCCTTCCTAAAATCAGATTGCAAACCAGCAACAAGACTTCTGCTTAATTATAGCCTGAAGAGTGATGTTTGGGCTGTGAATCATGTTAGATTTCACACTGATAGACGAGGAGTACAAGTGCTGATACCATCTGCAGATTGGGCGCAGTTCACACACTGTGGCAAGGAGCCATCCCGCTATGCTGTGTCCCTGGCAGGTCCCTGGTCTCAGTGGGACCCATGCTGGGACCAGAGAGCCCGTTTAGTTTCCGTGCCAAGTGCAGATTTCCTACTGTGCAACCTTGTGCTCTCCCCTCCTTTTGTCTCCAATGGCCTTGGGAACTGGAAGACTCCTTCTTCTCTTTGCATAAGCAGGACATAAATTCAAAGGGCTCTGCTGAATATTTGTTAAGATACATATTTATGTGCAAAACCCTCCCTACCCCTCAGAAACCATTTAGTTAAAAGAGGATAAAGATGATTTACTTATGCCTTAGGGCTGTTGCTATTTAAACACTGTACATTTATGTCTATTTACTAAAAAAGTGTAGTTAAATTAGCAGTTGCTGTCTCTCCTAAACCATTTCTGAAGCCTCTTACAGCACTTCTTTAAGGGAACAAACTCAGGGATGAACAAACCACGTCATTCTGGCTGTAGGACAGTGAAAGCAAACGCCCTTTTCCAGTGGCTACAGGGAAATAAAAGGATGTCTATGGATTCCTCAGTGCGGCAAACTGCTTATTTTGGGGAAAACCCCAGCTTTGCAAACTGTGTTGTCACCACACACTGCAAGAAGCATGAGTGGGGTAGTTTGCTCTGTCACCTGGGTTTGCACACAGGTTCCTGACATCCCCTGAGCGCCATAAATGGTGCAGAAGGGGCAAAATCCCCAGGCTTCTCCCCTTTGGAGCTGGACAGGGTTCTTTTTTCTGCTGAGGGATGTTGGCAGTAATGGCACCGGTGCAGTCCATAACTGGCTGGCTGCACTTAATGACCCGAGGCACGACAGCTCCTCTCAGCTGGCTCCCAATCCCCAGGAAATGCACCCCGGCTTGATTACTGTCGCCTAAAGAGTCACACATGTACTCTGGGAACCTTCTTTTCATTAACTTCACCTGTGCCCAAAGAGCTGCTGCAGAAACAGATTTTTTCAATCAGATAATGCATTTTCAGTTAAATGACTTGGTTTCTACCTGTTTTCTCTTCCTTTCCTGCTGTACAGGAGCTATCTGTGTTTAATGCTGCAATGGGATCATACCATAAAGTTGGCTGTGCAGTTCTGAAGTGATAGTGTGTTGATAATTAAGATGCGTTATGGTTTTCCACTAAGTATATTTGTACCATATGGGTATTCAGCATGTCTCAGAGCAAAGACTGTTCCTGAAAATTGAGGACAAGGTGCAATGGATGGGAATTCAGAGTGAAAAGTCACTGAAGAATTCTAGACAAGCAGGAAGCTCTGTATTCCCGTACCTGCCTGCCTGCAGCTCCCCTGCAGATGACTTTGGCAGCAGTTTAAGAAACGAGCACGCATGGTTGTTGTAAGTGTAATGAATGATGTATGGCAAATGTTTGCAAAGCAGCTGAGAAAAAAGGGTGCTTGGGCAGGGCTTGGGTTTTCAGCCTGCAATAGCTGCACTAAGGAGTGGGACCTGGAGATAATGGGGCTTTGGGGGAGTGCTGGCAGAATTGAATTAAGCATGAATCAGAAACCTTTTTTGAATAATGGGGTAAGACATAGGAAAGGATTTCTATTCCAGAAACAACCTTCTTCTCCCTCTAAATAAATGTTTTCCAGAGCTGTTGAACCATGGGTGTTCCATGTTCAAGGCTTAGGCTCTGGTGGCGTGTGGGAAATTGCACGTACTCCTTGCTCCAGAATCAAGAACAAGAACAAATCTGCTCTTTCCCAGACATAAAAAAGCCACCAGCACCCAGAAACAGACTGCAATGGACCCAAGCACCAGGCTCCCTCCTGTGCAGCTCTGCTGGGAGGGTGGTGCTGCTGCCCTATTCCCGGTGCCATTTCCTGGCTCGCTGGTGGGGACAGGAATGGCATTTTGCAGGTGAGGCAACATTCCTTTGGCAAAACATTATCCCCTGGTCTTGGTACCCCACTGCATCTGGTGAAACTGCTGCTGGTTTTCATCTCTCCAAGCCCTGTCCCAAACTTTGCAGCTTGTCACCCTTGGCATTGCAATGTAAGAATGACTCACCAAGCCCAAAGACATCTGCAAATGGCAGATTCAGGATGTGCTTAACAAAAGAAAAGCTTTATTTATTTATTTACTTATTTTCCTCCTGAGCAGGCATCACTTATCCAGTACTGTAGAGGGCTTTGTCTGGTTTTGTTTTGCTCTGACTGAAGTATAGAAAGTGGGTAAATAAGTGAGATGCTCTTCCAGCCGACAAGTGTGGGCTGGATTCTGGGGGCTCCTGTACAAGTTCTTTGCTCGTATGTGGGGTGAGGAAAAGAATATGGGTCAATTTCTTGTGTTTTCTTTTTAGCATCACCTAAGAGTTAGAAAAGATCCCTCATTCTTAAAGCGTTCTTTGCTTTGCTAAAACAGCCTTCTGAAGAAAGTGGTAAAAAACAAATAATGTTTGAAGCAGTTCCTGTGTATAACAAGTTAAATAGCTTTGAAATGAAATGTGAAGTAAATAACTTTGAAGCCTAGTTATTCCTTTTTCTTGGTGAATTCTTAGATCTCGCATGACACGGAGATCTTATTTTCAGGAAAAAACCATAAAACCCCCATATCCATTGGCATGTTTAATGGAAATCAATCTGAACTGAAATTTCAACTGTTAGTAAATCAATGCCATCCCCATGCTCTCTGTGAATACTTGCCTGTTCTTTAAAGATCATGCTTATATTTATTTTAAAAAAGGCTACTCAGTGTTTGGCACACAGTGAACGAGACACTGATGATGCTTTAAAGCAATCGCAAAAGATTGTGAGCCCCTGCAACCCATCTTGGGAGAACAACCATGGATTATGTGGGCCTGCTTGTCACCTCCCTTGACAAGATCACGCTGTGTGATGCACCCGTGTCCCTGATGGCTGATGGCTGCTCTGAGCAGAGGCATGGCTGAAGCTCTCCATACATCCTGCATTTCCCAGAAAGTACTTTTCCAGTGGTCTCAGACTGCTGAAATCAAACCGCCTGTGAGTGGTCCCCACTGTGCAGTGCAGCTCCACCTCTTTAGCAGTGGAGCTTGGCGGACTGGGCTGTTTGCCACGAGCTCTCTGTCCTGGGAGGTTGTCACTCATCCCTCGCAGCAGCCTCTGCCCGGAGCCATCCATCACCATGACAGCAGCAAGCCCTCGCTTGTTCCTTTCTATGGATCACAATCAAAAGAAAGAGACATCCAGGGAAGGGAGGAACAGGTTACGTGTCTCAGTGTCATTCTCTCAAAGGTGCTTTTTTCAGTGTGCATGACCCCTGGTGAGGACCAACCCCACACACGCTGTGAGGGGGCAGGGGGGACACAGCACCAGGCACAGCGCACAGACAAGTCCCTTGAGCCGATTGTGCCTTCCCTGGGTGCCACTGGCCCTTGCCAGGTTGAGGAAATGTTGTACATTAAATCTGCCATCTAGAAGTTACCTGCTGGTTTGCATGCTTAGGTTACCTGTCTCAGCTATTGCTTTTATATTAATTAGTTTTCCACATTCCACAATGTCACAGCTCTTTTCTTAGACATGTGTGGGACAGATTTCCAGGCTGGACATAGGCACCAACCCTGGGAATAAGGAATATGAATGTCCTTGAAGATACCAGCTTTTTCCCAGTCCCACACAACTTGGAGATTTAGCCAGAGACTTCTTAAAAGTGCCATGGCAAGAGGAGTGCTGCAGGATCCAGTGCCAATGCCCTCCTTGAGGACTTTTCCTGCTGGAAGCATGAAAGGAAAGGGTATTTCTGGGCTGTTATTGCAGATATTCACAGGTCCTGTGCACCCCTCTGTGCTTACACTGCATGCTTTTACCTTGCTGACCGGCACATGCAATTTTTTCCCTGTGGCAGCCTTCCTGTCTCTACAGACGGCACAAACTCGGGGAGGCTGCAGGAATAAATAATTTTTCTTGCATCTGCGCTGCTGCAGGAGCTGCACAAGGGTTGCCTGCACGGCGAGCACGTGCATTGTCTGCCCTGTATGCAGCCATCTGGTTCTGCTGAAGGTTTTGATCTCTCATCCGGGTTTGATTTATGTGGCAAGAGCAGCGGCATTCCCATTGGAGAAGCTGAGCATGATGGTTAACATTGCCACTGCTTAAGGGTGAAGTTGGATCCCACCAGGGCTGAGGTTTAGGTTGCCCCTTATTGGACACATCTGGTGAGGGGAAGGCTCTATCCTTGCCTCTGGCCCACTCTGGCTGGGTTTGGGCCAGGCAACGTGAAACCCCTTTGCATTTTTAAGCCTCGCGTCTCGGTCTGTGGGAATGCTGCCTTCCCTGTCGAAGTCTGGGAAAACGATACTGAAGGATATTTTTGCACTACAAAAAAAGCTAACGCAAGGGTTTTTAACTTGGTATAAAGAGGTTTATTCCCCTGTTGTGAAGGTAGGAGGACCATCAGGTGAGGTGTCTGCGTGATGAGAAGCCTCAATGAAATGTTTTGTAAGGGCAGTGCTCCTCGGGGCTCAGTGGCATCTTCAGTTTGCATGTGGGGAATGTCACAAGGCCACATGTTGCTCATCTTATGTCCTGAGTCATCCTCATGGACACTGATGGCTTTTCTCCTTTTCCTTCATTTCACAGAGGCTGTGAAACACCATGTTCAGTGGTTGTGCACTTGAAACTCTTCTGTGTTTTTTTTTTTCAGATAATATGACTTAGCATGGTGGCTTATCATAACTTCTTACTATTTCCTTTATTACACAACATTTTGCAAAGTTCGTTAATGAGTAGTCATTAGTTCCAGCTAAGAAACCTGTTGCAGTGAGCTATGACCATGGTAATGGTCAGCCAAGCCCGAATGCCCACTGGCTCTGAGCCTGGTCATTGGCCACTGCCATCTCCGCCCTTCTCCCTCTATATTTGGCTCCTCTTCTAGAAAGTTCTACGTTATTCAGTTATTGATTGGCCCCCGTTAACCCTCCCCGCCTACCCCTTCTCCCATTCATTGTATTCCCTCTTCCCTGCCCTTTGCAACGCCCCCCAGTCACGGATTTATTGGCTGGTGTGTGTTTTCCCCGCCTGTGTTGTAGGGGTACAAAACCCCGTGCAACCTTCAGTTTTACGGCTTTTCTTGGTTCCCTTGATTTCTGTTATCCTGTCCCCCAAATAAACCCTTCCCTACCTCAACCGAGAAGCGCCCCCGCCTCGTTCCTCTCCTCCTCGGCACGCTCTTGTCACCGGTGGGCGAGGTGAACCCGAGCTGGGACCTCGCCTGCCCTCCCGCGTGGCGATCGGCCTCCGTCCATCCCTCTGGAGCCAGCAGAGATTGCCCAGTGCTTGGGCAGCTTTGCTAGCTGGCAACAGAGGCACCGTGGCAGAAACCTGATTTTTGAAGGGGTTGTTCCTTCCTAGGAGGATCCCAAAGTAAAACTGAAATATGAATTTAGTCTAACCCAAAGCTCTTTTATCTTCATTTCCTAGTGAAATCCAGCTGTGGGTGGGATGCAGCGATTTAAGTTGAAAGAGCATTGTACTGGCACAAAGTGTTTTGGGATGGGAACTGAGAAGAGACAACTCCAGCTGAAATGTCATAAGAAACTTGGGAAGAAAAAAGATACTGACCCAACCTGGAGCAAGCACAGCCCTCTGCAGCAGGCAGGGCTGGTAAGCCCTGCAAAAAGTGATTTGGGTGTGTTTCTGTGATGCAGATACAGGAAGGAATTTTTATGGGATCTGGCCCTGGAATTGAGAAGATTAAATAGCAAAGGAAAAACCAACGTGCTATTTGTAACTGATAGTGCACAGAAATGATACTTCTGGTAGGAACTGGAATTTGAGTCCCAGTTGCCTATAGCCAGCCATTTCTAACCATCTATGAACAGCATCAGCCTGGGAGTCAGGGCTGGAGAAAAAAGCTGCAACAGTCCTGGATTTCTTCATGGTTTCAGGAGGGATGTCCTGTAGTGGGAAAAGAGGACACAGCCCCCTGAATTGTGATTTTTTTGTTTTTGAAGCCATCAGTCCATGTGTCAAAATTAATCCATGTGTGCTGAGTTGGAGGTGCCGAAGGGAAGGTCCACAGTGCAGTGTCAAACCCAGCTGGAAAGTGCCTGAGACAGGAAACAAATCACCAAAATCTCTGTGCAGCACTGCAGCCCACGCTGCTGCCGGGGTGCAGCAACACACTGTGCATCATGTGCTGCCATGGAGCGCTGATCTGTGTTCCATCAGCAGGCTTTGTGCTTTTTCCTATTGGACTGAACCCAAAATACAGCAATGCTGTGGTCAGGCTTGCAGGAGAAAATAAAGAAGGTCGGGGGTTTGAGCACAGAACTGGAAGTCAGTTCAAGCTCCAGCCCTGTGTCCTGGTAATTCAAGGTGTTTTCTGGGCTCAATCCACAACCTGACTGTGCTCTCCTTCTGTCCTGTGCATCATGACCTTGGAGTGTGATGGGTCTCAGTTAATTTACAGGTGTTTGGAGAAGCACTTGTAGCCCGAGATGAAAGGTGATGAAGGACAATCACCTTTTGCATTTTGTGTGTGCACTAGCTGTGAGGTTGAATTTTGCTGCCAAAATGGACCCTTGAACCAGTTTATGGTGCTGTCTCCAGGTCCCACCTACATAAAGAAATCAGCATGTTGGAGGGAGAGAGAGAATCAGGGACCAGTTCCGCCACATTCCCCTGGGCGCTGGGTGATGTCATCTAAGCCAGAAATGCTGGGATTTGTAAAGGCTCCTGCCAAGCATCTGGGAATTGTAAAGGTGCTTCTGAGATTTTTTGACTTGTCTAAGGATCTTAATTGAATGACTCAGCAAGTGACACACAGCTTCCTAGAACAAGGAGAGCCCTTTGTCCAACACCACAGGGACCAGTGGTCCGTGCCTCCAGAGCTGCTCGGGATGGAGTGATGCTGCAGCTGATGTGACTGAGGGGTGCAGATGTGGCAGTGCTGGTCCCTGCTGAGCCTGGGTTTTTCTTCTCTCCCAGACCTACGGCAGCTCCGTGCAGGGAGCAGCAAATCTGAGGGATGCCTTTCCTGTTGGATGTCTTGTGTTTTGAGTTGGGCCATTTCCCTGCTGCAGAAGGTGGTGGGAGGAGGTAAGGGACGCCAGGCCTGCAAATTAGCATCAAAGGCTTGGTGCGAGATTTATGGGGACATTTACTAGTGTTGTTTTCATTATTTACACCAGTCTTGGTTCTAGGAGTTCTCATTAAAAGTGTAATAAATGTAAAAATATTTTACAGGCCAATAAAAGCTCCAAAGCAAAAATAGCTTTATATAGTGTGATTTTTTTCTTTTGCAAAATACTGTGTGGTATCATCTCGAACCCTCTGATTGCTGATGGGATGAGAGAAACCCCTCCATTCTGGTGCAGTGCAAGGGGACAAGATGGGGATCAGAATTACTTTCCAGACAATTAATTTGTCAGGTAATGGGTAACTCTCAGTCACTGACTTTGATGAGAACACATTAGGCCAAATATAACCCTTTTCTTTTTTTCCTGTGGAAAAGAGAGAAAACCAGATAATTCATATTATTGTTTAAAAAGCAACGTGAAATGTATCAAGAAAAGCACCGGAACGGGACTGACAAAGAGAAAAGACATGAATGTTTTCAAGTTCCTCTATAAAATACGTTTGCATAAACATGCTGTATGTAGTCAGAGCCTATAGTTTCTGCAAGTATGTTAAACAAGGAGAGTGATTTTTGCCAAATTCTCTGTTAGGTTTGGGATGTGCAGTCCTCTGCAGAAGGACAGAACTAAAATGAGGGAACACTTTGGAATGAACTCAGCTTGGAGGCAATCCAAAGATCTTGTGGAATGGGTGGAGACGAAAAAAAAATTATTTTAACCATTAAATCTTCCAGCAACTTGGTATCTGTGACATTTATCTTGTATCAAAAATAATAATGTTCCTAAGTTGTAATGACATCTAAACATCTTTGATCACACAGCAGACAAATTGGTCCAAAAATGATAGATTTGTCTGTCTCACCCGGGTTATCCCAATAAATACTGAGTCAGCTTTGAAAAAGGAGTGGTTGTCAGAAGTGTGGAATGAACATAGATGTGCTTGACCTAAAAGAAGCTGGAGGTGTCAGCTGCAGCAGCCTGTGGACCTCCTTGCTGGAAAGCCAATTTATGACTCCTGGTTTTTAGGCTCTGGCATCTGCAAATGCTGTAAATATTTCTTTTTTTCAGATGGACTGTAAAAGTTGCTCTCATAATTTTGTGTCAACAATGATTTTTGTTCATGCTGGATTTTGGTACCAATTTTTTTGCATGTCAAAAAACTAACCCTGTACTTGGAGAGAGGGCATGAGGAGGAAATTGATTTCTCCTAGAAGGAGCCTCTGCCTTTTCCCCTGCCTGCTGACTGAGCCAACCTGTGGCCAGCGTTAGGAGGGCATTATCTCATGAGCACCAGAAAGGTGCCATCATCGCAAAGACCAATAATGGCACCACCAGCTCAATGCCATTTTTGAAATCCAGTTCAAGAGCTGAGTGATGCCAGGCAAAAACACGGAAGTATTTGCATCCCATCTGGCAGGTATGAGCAGAAAGCTCAGGAAGACAGTGCAATTACACCACAGGTTAATTTGGCCTTTCAACCTGAATGTTCTTCTGCTGGTTTTTTGTGTGTGTCTGTGACCAGAATTGTGTTTCTCTATGAGGCTACTTCAAGGGGAGGTGTGAGCCAGCCAGAAGTCACACAATATTTTGTTAGCAGGGAATAAATTTAGATCCTTGCCTTTTCTTTTTCTTTCTAAAATATTGGAAAGAAATGTGGGGCTCGGAATGGGATGATTGCTGCAAGAAAACATGGCTGGTTTTACTGCCCTTGCTGTTGTGCCCCAAGGCCACAATTAGGTCTGGAATCCCATTGTGCTGGGCATTGTCCAAACACAGTGGAAGGAACAATCCTCGACTCCAAGATCTGAAGTATTGATTAATCTTTATTTGTGGGTGCAATTACTAATTTATTATTAGGCACAGTTATTTGCTTTAGAAGGGAAATGTTCTCAATTCAGAAATAATGAGGCCAGGTATCAGTCGTAGCATAAAGCTATACATTGCATATAGGAAACATGGAAATATTTTTCTCATTTTCATGGGTGCCTTGTTGAAGTTTCAGGTTTTCAGGTGATCTTGGGGAGTTACACTCATGGCCCATGAAAGCCCATGTGATCAGGACACAGAATTCCTGGCAGTCCCTTGGGAACCTGCATCCTAAAATAACATGCACTAAGGCCATGTGAGACAACAGCAGAGTTGGGACTAATAGCATCTCACATCCTGAGCTGGTCCTCTTGAAGTAATATCTGTTGTTTCTGCAAAAAATGGATATTCTGTGAATATGGCTCTATAAACCACTGTCTTGCAAAATACACTTGATTTAACTTGATTATTTGGGTGATGCCTTAGGTTTTAACTCTTACATTTTTCAAAATTCTCTGTTCCCAGTGTGTGACTCTGAACTGGCTTGCAGCCTGTCAGCTGCTGCTCTCTCATGCTCACACAGACATAACAAAGCCTCTCCAGGCCTGCTCTGCAAGGACACCCAGCCCGTCCCGGGCCCAAAATGTGTAACCCAGCACCTTGAGAAGGGGGGCGAGCTGAGGGGCAGTTCCATCATCAGCTAAAGTTTAATGGGTGAGGTTATGCTGATCTGCAAATGGACCAAACCTATAACAGTGTGAAGAGCTTGTGACTTGTCGATCATCTCAGGTGCAGCCTTTGGCCTGCCCAGGGTGTGCCTCTGAAGGCCTTTCTAATAAACATCCACCTTTATTCCCTTACTCCTGTCTTGTCTCTGTTTCCAGGTTGGCCTTTTTAGGCATCACTGGTGATCTGTATGTCTCTGCATTGGCTGCTGGCTAAAATACCATTTTCTTGTGCACACAGTGATCTTGGCTTTCCCATTGCACTGCTGTTATCTCTTTTGCTATGTCGTAATTTACAGGAAATTCAGAACTGGATGCAATCACAACTCATAATTTGAAATGCTAATCCTTGGCCTGTCACTCCAGCTGTATCACATACAGCCTGCTCTATTAAACTTTAATGTCTCCCCTAATAATCATGTGAGGCTAGAAATCCAGGCATTAGCTTTGATTCCAGTTTAACTACTGATAGGTGCCTGTAGCATTGCAAAGGACTCTTTCTCTTCTGAGGAGTGCCAAGCATCTTTGCTTTGGTTTGTTTATAAGCTACTGAAAGTTGGTCCATCACAGTTTTTCTCCAAATAGGACTACTATAAATTTGATTTAATGTAGCTGAAGAATGGTGCACTCAGAGCACCAATGACTCTGTTTCTCACTCTGCGTGTACTGCAGCCTGCCTGCTGTAAATATGCCAGACATTGGGATGCCAGGGAAAGCGGTGAATTTTCCTTCATTCAGGACCATCTGGATTCTGTGAGTGGGTGGAAGACTGGGTATGAAGCAACTGGATTGTGTAGAAGATGGGTAAAAGCCTGGCCCTGTTGAAACTAAGGGTAACATTTCCACTGACTTCAGTAGAGCCAAGATTACCCACGATATTTTGGTTTGGGCTAATGGCATTTGCATTGTCCAAACAGATGCTGGCAAGGAGGTAATTACTGGTTTTGCCTGTGTCTCTCAGTCATGTGAGTGCTCTCTCTGTGTTGTGTGGATAGGAAGGTGTGAGATCAGAAGTCTGGTGGTGTTCATTTGTGTCGAAAGTGGGTAAAATTCATAGGCATATGGTCTTCTGCACAGTTAGTGCTCCTGAGTTACATGCTGGAAATCATAGAGTCATTTAGTTTGGAAATGATTAAGATCATTGAGTCCAAATGTAAATCTAAAGCTGCCAAGTCCACCACGAAACCATGTCCTCATGCACCACGTCTACAAATAGGATGCTTCCATAATTGTAAGCACCTGTGGACACAAGAAGACCTGTTTGGATTGCAGACTGGAAACTCTCTTGGCAAAACGACCTTATTTCTTTTTCATAGGAAGGTCTGGCTACTGCCCCAAAGAATGAGGTTGAGCACAGAGATCCCCATGGTGCAGGTCTGTGGTTACCCCAGAGTGTGCTACTGCACTCCAGCCATCCGGGCAGCTCCTCCCAAAGACTGAAGGACAAGAGAAGCCAGGGAAACTAATCTTGCAGGTACATTCAAGGATGTTGGTGAGAAGAAAAAGACTATGGAGGCTCAGCAGATCCCCACTGTGGCCCGATCTCCATCTGTGGAAGGAGCTTGCAGAGGTTGCATTTCTGTATATGGTCTGTAAAACCTCTACAGCTGGTTGGGAGTGGGGTTTTATAAGGATGTTTTAAAATTTGAAACACAGCGCTGATTTGAATCAGGAAGTTTTCTTTTTTATTTGTTTGGGTTTGGTTTTTTTTTCAAGAAATGTATTTTTTTATGCAGCTTGCACTGGGAAAGGTCTCTTGGGATAGAGTAGCATCTCTTCTAAAGCATACAAAGGCCGGAAAGCTAAACACCCTGACAGGGGTTACACTTGTCTGCCAAACCTCCTTGTTCGTAGACTTGCTTTGTGTGGCCTACTAGGAAACACAAGTACTTGCTGGTGCTGTAGCTGTGGGTTGAAGATCCTCTATATGAGGCAGAGTTTCCCCCAGCACATCAGACTTTCCTCAGAGTTGTTCAGAGAAAGATTTTAGTTTTGCATCAATTTGGAGCAGGACTCATTACTGAAGCTTGAGTTTTGGCTTTTCTTTTTTTTTTCAAAACTGAATTCTTGTTGTTCAGCCAGTCCTTGCTCTCTCAAGCCTATGGCAATCCCCAGGCAGCTCCCAGACTTCATTTTCATGCAGGATCTACCTTTTATCATCTGGGTGCTCTTCTCTGAGGGAACACCTTGTCCCTTGTACTCCAAGGCAGATAGTGAGTTCAGGGGATTTTTTGGGATAGCTCACCAATTTGTTCCAATCCCTGATAGATTTTGAAGGACACCTTTGGCTGTGAAAAATGCTCACCCCTCTGAATCTAGACTTATTGACTTCCTAAGTATTTTATAAGGACTCACTGTAAATTTTTCTTGGGACTATGTTGAATGGATACCTGAGTTGCTGAAATGGATAGGTGGAAAATTTTAATGACTCCTGTGGGTGGTTTATAGCTATTTTTGTGCATATTTTCAACAGCTACAATGGTTACGCCCATAAACTGAAAAAAAGAAATCTCTTTCCCGTCTGCTGGCTTTTCTTGCGCCTCATGTATATTCTTGTTTATTCTGCTGGGCTTCCAAGATGGAAGTTTGTACAAACATTTTAGAGTTTTGAAAAACAACCATCAGAGACAAAAGAAGAAAAAAGGAAAACAAGGAGCAGGGCGATCGGCTCTCAAGCATCCTTTGCTTTATCATTTGGAGCTTCAAGCTGGCACTGATTTTTACAAAGTTTGGGACACGAAGAACCTCCTGTTTTCTGCTCTGTAAATGAGTGTGATATGCTGTTTCTTTCATGTATATTCTTTGGAATTCATCCCCTGGCTGTACAGCTCCATACTTCCAGAAGATTATGTACATGTGAAGGAAATAATCACAGCAGATGCCACCCAAATACCTGTGGGTGATCAGATAACCCAACCCACTGTACGGCTTTTGAAAATCCTGAGTCAGGTGTTTGCTATCCAAAGAAGTTTCCTGAAAAAAAATCTCTGGGGTTTGTGCACACAACATCGTTTTATCTTCTTTTCTAGTTTTTGTTGTGGGGAGGTGAGGGATCTGCACACATGCAAGGAGAAGAGGTCGAGGGAAATGGGTGAGTGAAAACATTCCCTCAGCTGGCACCAATGGCTGGGAGCCTTCTTGTGAAGAGATGAATTTTTTATGTAAGGGAAAAGCAAGTGTGGCTTGTTCATCTGGTTTGCCACTTGTGGCTGATGTAGCAGTATTTGCAAAGTTCATCATGAGTACAGTTAATGCTATTTTGTATAATTCATTGATTTCCATACAATCTCTGTTGTCCATACTTCCTGTGCCGGGAGCCAAGCACGCCAACTGCTTTCTGATATTAACTGTAAGTTGAAAATATAAAAAATGTCTGATTTTCACATTGGTTCACCCCCAGCTGCAAGTAGAGGTTGTCATTAGCTGAGAATGCTGGCTTGGTTATGGTCCAGAGAAGCTCACTCAGGTTTTAGGGGACACTTCCCATCTTCCATGGGCTTCATGAAGAGGAAGGATGACTCAGTCTGGCTGCAGCACTGTGGATGCCAGGATGTGTTGCTGCTGAACTCAGAGGAGAAGCCACCACCTGTGTGCGGGTGACCAAGGCCACAGCTGGTGTTGAGGGCACCGACAGATCCGCACTGCCGCAATGGTGCAAACAAAATATCTGTGTGGAGGAGAGCCACGTACGACGGGTTGCAGCTGTCCCTCTGCCTCCTGGCCACCCCCGCCCCGCTCCAAATGTAAATCATCACCCTTTTCCCTTTTAACATAACAGTTGTGTCATTTAAAAGCTCAAAGAGCTGAGAGAAAAGTCTACTTGTTTAGAGAAACCATTAAAACAAATTATGAGCATTTAATAAATGGGGAAAACTGTCTGTTTGTCATAACACAGAATTTTTCCTTTAAATAGCTGAACAACCACCCAAATTGTTCCTCATAGATGGGTGTGTTGGGGGACATTTCCAGGGTCAGTCTGCACTGGAGTCCCTTCTGGGAGCCTTTGGCCCAAATCCCTGCGTAAATGGGTGGAGGGCTCAGGGTGCGATAAAAACTGTGCTGAGCTCCTTTTGGTGATGGACCATGAAAGCTCCCCTGGTCTTGGGGTACCCAGACAGGCTGGCTCACATTGCCTCCACCCTGACAGTGGAGGGATGGGAGCACAATGCCCAGGTACCACATTGTGCTCGGCTCCATGGCCACCCTTGGCTGCTCCTTGGGGAGGAGAGTCTGCTTTGCATGCAAATGGCATTTTTTGGTAAAGCTTCGATGCATCTCCTGAATGAACAGTAGCTTGGCCGCTGCCTTTGTAGAGCAGTTCAGTGTTCTCACTTCTCATGTGATATGTCTTTTTTTCAAAACATTTCCTGATCCTGAGCTCCTTCCTCAGGTTGTGGGAACATTCAGGTTCAGATCTGCAGTGTGTGGGCTGGCCTCTCTCCAGTTGTTTAACAGATGATTGCTTTGAATAGGATTATCTTGGACAGGCAGAGAATCATCTCTGCAATGCTGGGGCCGCCTTCGCCCTGGGAGGGGAGAGCGACCAGACAGAGCTCTGAGATGCTCATGCTCTTGCTGGCAAGTGCCTCCTCCTGAGAGTATTCAGGCTCTGGACTTGTGATCCCATCTTTAACAGCTATTAAGCCCTTGGTCCTTAAGAATCATTGATTACTGGTTAAACCCCCTTGTAATGATCCTCTTTACTTTTAGAACGTTACAAAGTTTGGGAGAAAACCCGCTGTGTGTTTTGTTGTTTGGTGACTCAGGAGCCTGGAGGTAATTAACTGCTCAGCTTTTAAGTGCACAACATCTCTGTGTATCGCAGGATTGCAGCTTCATTTGTGTGAAACCTGACTGCTGGCTCCCATCAGCTGCCCTCATGGAGAGCCACGGGGTGCCTGCAGTCGTGTTGTGGATCAGCTCCTGGGGGCAGCAGACACTTCTGAGCCAACCCTCTACAAAGTAGGAGCTGCAGCATCGCAGGCTGCCCAGGGAAGGGAAAACCGGATGGGCTCAGACAAGTGCAAGGCTGCTGCATCCCTGTTACTGTTCATCCACTTCTGACGGGGCCAGGGGGTGACTTGCTGAGCACTTGGGGCACTCCTGTCGTGCACCCTGTGTGGTGGCTGGCCAGCTTACCGGAGATATCTCACCTTGTGCCTGGCACCCCTACAGGGTGTTTCTGTACTTTTTTGGAAGTGCTTGGAGCTGGCAGTTTTTACAAGGCAGTTGGCCCAGTGAGGGAAGTAAATTTGTTCTGCTGTCATGCTGGAATTGGGCAAAAGTAGAGGATAAAGAAAAAGAAAAACTTTCTTGGGTCAGTCTCCATTTTGGCTGCGGGTTCCAACAAGATGACAGGGTGGGAGCCTGGTGGTGTTTGTTGGAAGAGGGTGTGGAAGGTTTTGCTGATCTTTGTAGGTATGTGAATTTGGAGATGGTGATTTTTAAGAGCTCAATTTAAGACTTCTCTGTGGGGTTCATGAGGAACAAGTCTTATGAAAATGAAGGTGTGAAAACAACATTCAGCAGTGAGGGTGCTCCCATAAGGGGCAATGGCAATGTTACCACTGGGAGCTGACGCTGGTTAAGTCAATCAGTCAGAAAGAAGCTGGCATAAGAAAGGACAAATAAATTGGGTTTGTGATAAGGAAGGTGGAAGAAGATATGGCCTGAACAGAATCTTGAAGATGATAACAGAGGAAGAAAAGGAAGGAATGGAACAAATATTACAAGGGCAAAACAAAAAGATTTCAAAACAAAAAGTGTGTGGGCAAGAGTGAGATGGTTATCACAGCTAACTGCTCAATTACAAGTTTTGTCATGGACAGATAGATCAGGTGGCTTCTCTGCAAAAGTGACAGCAAGGTGGGGACTCCTCTCCTTAGACATTGCCAACAGTCCAAAAGTCTGGCCACGAAACATGGAGTAAAGCCCTTCTCCCTTGTATCACCCTCCTGTGAGCTGAACTGGTTCTAGCCCAGCCTTCCCTGTCCAGACAGCTTGAACCTGGTATTTGGGATAAAGGAAAGTGTGGAGACAGATGAAGTCTGAAGGACTTTACCTAAAAATAAAAGGACAGTTGAGAGCTGGTGACTCAAGGGCACGCTGCCCTTCTGGTGCACCCTGTCCCTGGTGGGAATATTAACTGCCTTAATGAGAGAGGCACTGTGTCAGACTGTCCATTTCACATTGATAACAAATATTTTATTACCTCCCTATCATCAAAAAAAAAAAAGAAGGAAGTCCTTTATTCAGCCTCCTCAGTACGTTAATCTCGGAGTCCTCCTCGGTCAGATGTGTGGAGACTTTTCTTTCTGAATTGGGAGCAAATTCTCCAGCTTCTCTCCCACAGGTTCTAATCCCTTCTTTTGTTTCACTATGTGGTTGTGTAAGCAGTTCCCTTGAGAACAGGGCTCCAGGAATATATAATTAAATCAGAAGTTTGGCACTAATAAGTGATCTTATCGCTTTGTTGGGCTTTTTTCAGGTCTTTGTGTGATATTTCTAGGCCACTCATTTGGAGTTATTTCATTACAAGGTCCCCATAATAGAGCCACGGTCCTGGATGGTGTGGTTTTTTTAAAAAATTTAAAAAAAAATTTTATTATATCTTGTGTTATGATGCTTTGTGCACTAGGTGACCTAGGAGGGGCTGACAACCCTTCAGGACTGTCACTGACAAAGCTGACTCTGCAGATTGTTTTTGCTATGAGTAATTGTCGAGAAGGAACTCCTCTTCAAGCCCCAACAAAGTGGTTGAACCCCAGAACATCTGTTGCCATCAAGCCAAGGGTTGGAGCTCACTGGGGACTGTACCCTGCTTGGGGCAAGAATAAAGTAGGAAGAAAGCCAGATCCCGTGAAAATTCCCATTCCCAGTGAGTTTTCCTGTGCTCTGTGCGGTTCAAAGCACTGCGCCTTCTTTTGCCTCTGTGGGCGGTGGAGGCGTGCGGCTGCTGTGACCTCCGTGGGGCGGGACTGTTGCCCAACACAGAATTTTCCATGGGTTGAAACTCTACATTGTTCAGCTCCGGGGGTGATGAGGTATCAGGGTGCAGCCTTCACCCTTGAGAAGCCTCAGGGCCTGAGTTGACTAGGTGTGAAGTTGTTTGAGTACTTCAAGATGAAGATAAGATACGGAGTTTAAAAAAATTTCTATTAGAAACCTGCCATCTATTGAAGTGCATTCTAGGTAATTGGTATGTGTGTTCAGGATGGAGCTAAAATTGACAGGAAAACAGTTTTGTAAAATACCCTCCTCTAGACTGTCTTCAAATCACTCAAGCTCCTCTCTTCGTTTTTCAGTACCCAAATACTTCTGACAACTAACCTGCATCTCCTCCCCCAAAAATGTGCAATAAGATTGAGAACGATGTGAAATGTGAGTGCAGTGACACAAAGACAGGTGCTGGCATGGTGTGCTGATGTGATTGCACGGTGGCATGGCAGCATGTGCAACATGAGGCTTTCAAAACCCCAAAACATATTTTGGTTTGTATTTTTTTTTTTCCCCCCAGAAGAATATTCTTCTAACTCTCATCTCTCTTCTTGCTGGTGGTCCACCGAGGGGGTGTGAGCTGGACTGCCACAAGCAGGGTGACAGGTGGCAGTCACTGCCATCACAGAAAGAGCCATCAGTCAGTTGGAAGCAGGAGCACAGGCTTCAACCATGGGATGGTATTTTCCTAAATGCAGCCAAGCTGTATTTCCCCCTTTTGTTACTCTTTTGCCCCATGGAATGTCAGACAACATTCTGCATATCTGAAGTTCCAAGCTTTCAAACATTACGCAATCTGTGATGGAAACGGGCTTTTAAAACTATCTGTTTGCTTGAAAAAGCTTCAATCTCAGCAAAAACCACCCCTGGGAAGCCCTTCCCCCTCTTTAAACAGCAAAACTGAGCTTCAGCTATACCAGCTCTATCTCTGGGCATGGCGCTCGGTAGAAACCCCTCTGCTTTCCACTGGCCATGTGACTTGGGGTAAAAGCCTCTCTGCTGGTTTAATTCATCGACGAGAACCTGCTGATTGATGTCCTACAACTGGCCTGGCACATTTTACTGCACACCTGAGCCTGGAGCTGATCCAGGAGCTCCATCCCCTCACTATGCTCAGGCAGAAAACCCTGAATCTGACAGTCAGGTGCTAATGAAGTAGTAAGTGAACAGAGATTAGCATACCCTTCCAGTGTCATTTTCAGGTCCCATTTTGTTGCTTTTCTGCCCACTTGGAATGGTGCTCCATTTACTAGCTTCTTATTTGCTTTCCTTCCAGCTTGCTTACCTATCATCACTAATTACAAAACAAACAATTGCAGTAATACAGTAATGAATAGCAACCATTTGGGTTTTTTTCTTTTGTGTGTAGGTGCACCTGGTTCAAATATTTAAGATAAATGGGAGTGACTTTCCAACTCTCCTCACCTTTGCCTAGCAGCACAATTTCTATCAGTCAGTTCTGGGACAGTGTGCACAGGCAGCAGGAGATTATGCCAGGTAGGCAGAAGGAAAAGTTTTTCTGAGATCTCCTGTAAACATAGAATTCAAGGATTGCTGCTGAGCACCATCCCTCCCATTTTTAATACCTATTTTTTCCCCTTGATTTTATGCTGGCATTGTTCTTTGTGGTTCTTTGAGACCCTGTTGACACTGAGCGATGCTGAAACTCCTTACAGCAACCCCTAATGTGACCCCAAATTCACAATATCACCACTAATTCAGAAAAAGGAGAAATTTAGAAGAGGGAATAAACCTTTCTTGTACCAGTCCCCTAATGCAACACAACACTTGGGTTAAACACAAGCACAGCTTCATTGTTTCCCTGCTCTGCATCCACATAAGAGTATCTCTTAAATCTGGATTTGGGATTACAGTGGAACAAAAAGCAATCTAAATCCACTATTAAGTACACCAATAAAAACACCTCAGCAGTGAAGCTTAAGCGAGCCTTAAAATGTACCTGGAAATAGGGAATTGTCTATTGTAAGTGAAATAGATGTTGATATAACACACTTAATGAAAACGAAGTTAGTGTTTCAGCGAATCTTTCTGCATTTCCTTTCATTATTTTATGAGGCTAGGCAGAGACATGTCCCTTTCTGGACTGGGAATGGCTCTGACTGGGCACCAGCCTCCACCTTGGACCTATCCAGCCCTCTGAAAGGTATTTTGACTGATATGATACAGTTCAGGAGAACAGGTTGTTTTTAGTTAATGCCCATAATTGCTTATTTTTTTAAAAATACACTTCTGCTCCAATGATACCCAGGTTCTCCACCCTTTGGAGTTCTGAGCATTTCTGAAAAGCAGGTGTACAATTCTGCTACCAATCTCCTTGCAGTGAGACATCTGCTTAGTGAAAACAATCCCTGAGACACCTGCTGAACTGGTTTCATGTTATTTTGGTGTTGAGATAACTAGTTGTGCTCTGGGATGAACCAAGAGTCGCTTCTTGAGGATGCAAGCATCCACTGTTTAAGAGACTGAAATGAATCACTCTGTCTATTCAAATGGGTCATTAAAATATTGCTAACTCTAGAAATAATAAAATAATTTAAATCGGGCCTCAGAAAACTGAGAATTTGGCTCAAAGGTCTTGAGACCCTCCTTCAGTAGTAGCAGGAAGGTGTTTAGACCTTGTCTTTTCATTCCTGATCCTTCAGCTTAGAATCAGAATGGCTTTTTCTGCAGCTCACTATGCATTTGGAAAAAGGGTTTTTGTGCTAATTGCCTCTCCATGTGTCTCCAGCAGCTGAGCATTTAAGAGTAATATTCAAAGTGGCATACCAGAACTTTTTATATTTCCTCGGTGTGGTCCCCCAGTGGACAGATTCAGGGTGCTCATTCCTTTGTGTCAGACTCCCAGTTTGCAGTATCCATGTTCATTCCCAGTATCTGTGATGTGTAATTGAAGGAGCACATCTGATATACCTACAACAAAGCCCCTGTTACTGACACTGCATGTCCTAGTCTGTTGTCTGTATTTTTACTGGTGTGAGCACCATGCAGTGCAATTTCTGCTGCTGCTGGAGCTGTGGAGCAGTGCAGTAACTTCCAGCACCTTGTGCTTGCATTGGACATGGTGAGATGCTGAACTGTGCCAGGAAAATGCCTGGGATGAGGTGTTATCCTGAGCCTGACAAGGGCATGCTGAGGCTGGGCAGGAGGAAAGCCCATGTGAGTGGAGAAGGAAGGACACGCTTTAATTGCAGCCATTCACTTGCACATCAGGAGCAGGAAACGTGCATCATCCTCAGGTCACTGTTCTGCCTTGCAGGAACAGCTTTCATCACCTGGCCCCAGTGTTTCCCCAAGAGTTAAAACCATTGACCTGCTGGGACATGTCTGCAGCCTCCAAAGGTGAAGGAAAGACCAGGGTTGGGGTGGAGACACCCACACCCCTTGCCATTGCAGTGTTCCACAGGGCATGGCACTGGCGAGGGCTGCTCACCCCGACGCTGGCTGTTTGTGCTGCTGGAGGAGGGGGCACAGGCTGTGCACTCCATGGGTGCTCCCCTGCCCCTGCTGGGTGCTGCGAGAGCTGCCCTGCTGTCCACCCTTCCCTGGTGCCCCACTGATGAGATGTCATGGCTGTGGTGGTGCACTGACCTGGTGCACAAGAAGGAGGGGTCCTCTGCATTTGGAGGAGGGAGTCTCTGTGTACAGCTCCTAAACTTCATCTGGGTTTGGGACTGGACCTCAGGGTGCTCCTCTCCCATGTGAGAGCCTGTCAGGCTGGGTGCTGCAGGGGCAACATATGGAGGAATCTTCTCTGCAGATGCCGACACAGTTTACGTCTGAGATAAGCCCTGAGCTGCAAATGCACAGAGAAGCGCAGAGAACTTCTGGGAATTTTAGACATCTGGAGAACTTTAATGTAGAAAACACAGATGTTTATAGATGCTTCCTGTAAGGTCATGAAGGTTTGAAGATCATAATTTCGTGCTTGGGCATCTAAGTCCTTTTGCAGATTTCTTGGCTCCACTGTTTGCTTCTGCAATGGCAGAGGAATGATTTGAATTAGAGCAGCGTGCAAGCTGCTCAGGATAAATGAGCTTTCTACACCCACATGAAATAAATCTCTTTCTGTCTTACTTTTCTCTTAATTAAAATTAATGTATTAATTATCACTGAGATGTTGGAAGGATCATTAATGTGTGGCCAAAGTCTCAGACTTTTGTGTGAAGTTGCATAGGAGTTCAAAGTACTGTTACTGTTAGTTTATCACTCATTACAATAATACAATTAATTAATGTTCTTTTTAAATATCGAGTGGCAGGTATTCTATGTCTAATGGTGAATAATTATAGCCACAGTACGTCCCTTTTTATTTTGTACAAGAGCAATTCTCACCATTTGATCACCAGTAGGACAAAAAAAATAACAATGGGGATATTCCAACAAGAGGCAATGTGTGCAACTTCCTTGACCTGGATAAATCACACTGAGCAAAAAACCCCTCCAACAGCTCCAGTGAGTAGTGGGAGAACAAGAGTAGGGGAGACATAAACTGTTTCCAAATGGGGACTTGGAGTTCATGCTGTCCCTTTGCCACTTAGTTACAACACTGCCTTTTGCTTTGAAAAGAGACTCAGATAGGATACATTCAAACTACTACCCATTAATTAGGTAAATATTCTAAGCTCTCTTTTGCTCCCAGGTCCAGGGGAGCTGAGAGCACCAGCCTCCCTGCACTGGTGAGAGGGATTTACTGTAGCCCCAACATAACAGGTATTTTCTGGGGCTGCAGCACATAGACATGCCATTGATAATTCTGACTTTGTTTTGATTGCTTCCAACTGCAGAATGAGGGAGGCTTAATTGGCAGAAATTAGCTCATTCCTGGCTTGATTAAGGCCTCCATATGTGTTTTATAAATAAAGTAGTCTTTTCAATTGTTTTATCACTTGGAGGTTTCAGCAGACTAAATATGATTTATGGTGTTTTGCCTCTTTCCCCAAATGGGAACCACTTCTGACCATTGGCCCTGCCTGCGGCTGCGGGCACTGGCACACGGAGAGCTGGCAGGAGCATTGCTGGGGCTGCTCTTGTGGCTCTGGAGGTGGCTGGGCATCCTCCAACCCTCCCTGGGGTGTTTGCCCAGCCCAGGGCTCAGCTGAGAGCAGGGTCCCCATGGGGTTTGTGTAGGGCAGTTGGCAGCACCCACCCCATCCCCAAGGCATGACTGAACAGGGCTGTGTGTTCTCTGTGCTGCTCTCTGTGTCAGGCTCCTTCACGGCATGGCCAGGGCTTGCCCTGACAGGGCTCGTGGGCGATGCTTGCATTGGCTGCTGGCTGAATTCCTCTGCTCCCTTCTTATTGTGTTCATATAATAAAGGAATAAAGCAAATATATATATATATAT
>VXBT01010540.1:199763-234620 GCA_013400235.1 Oriolus oriolus | reverse complement strand
GGTGTGTTATTGCCGTGTTACGGGAGCGTCACTGGCCTGCTGCCGGCGTGTTATTGCCGTGTTACTGGGGCTTTACTGCTGTGTTACTGCTGTGTTACTGGCCTGTTACTGGCCTGTTACTGCTCTGTTACTGGCCTGTTATTGGTGTGTTACTGCTGTGTTACTGGCCTGTTACTGCCGTGTTACTGGTGTATTGCTGCTGTGTTACTGGCCTGTTACTGCCGTGTTACTGGTGTATTGCTGCTGTGTTACTGGCCTGTTACTGGGGTGTTATTAATGTGTTACTGGCGTGTTATTGGTGTGTTACTGGTCGATTACCGGCGTGTCACTGGTGTGTCACTGGTGTGTCTGGGAGTGGGCGGTGTCGGGGAGGATGTAGCACTGCACGGCTCAATTAGTTAATGAATTAATCCCAGGTGTGCTGGCAGGGGGAGCGGGGGGGCTGCAGGGGCTGGGCTCTGCTCCCAGCGGCAGCAGGACACGATGGAGCTGTGCCAGGGAGGCTGGGGTGCGATACTGGGAACATTCCGGCCTGGGGAGGGCTGCCCAGCCCTGGCACAGCTGCCCGGGGCAGGGGTGGAGTCCCCATCCCTGGAGGGGTTTAAAAGCCCCGTGGATGTGGCACTCGGGGACCTGAGTCAGGGTGGCCTCGGCAGTGCTGGGGAATGGAGGGACTCGATGGTCTTGGGGGGCTTTTCCAGCCTTACCAGTTCCCTGGTTCTGTGCTTTGGGGTGCACGTGTTCCCTCCTCAGAGAGCTGCTTACTCAGTCACCCCTGTGTTCTGTGTCCTTGCCCCCCTCCAAGCCCTGTAATGCTGCTTCCAGGAAGGGTGACGGGTCTGGAGGACCACGTGGATTAATTTCCTCGGTGATTTGTTTCCGTAGTGATGCGCTGAGGGAACCTGAAGTAAACTCTGTGGACTTGAAGCCGAACTTGGGATAAGCTGGAGCACAAATGCCACAATTCTCAGGCTCAAAACGAACAGGAGAACCCCAGGGCTTCATGCTGGAATATTCAGTAATGAAATAATGATTTTTCCAGCTGCCCAGCAGAGGTTAAAGGGAAGCCTGGGCTGTTTTCTGCTGAGCTCACCCTGCTCAAACGATCTCTTTATTGCAGCAGTTTGCAACCCGCGGGGTTGCAACACCTCCCCTTGTTCCGTGCTTAAACAGCAGCGCGGTGCCCGGCGCTTTCTGTAAGAGGATTTCTGGAAGTGCAGGCAGGAACCTCCTCCGTGGCTCCCTGGCACTGAGCTGGGAGTCTGCTGGGCCAAAAGAACCGCTGGAAAAGAGTAAATCATCCTTACAGGAGTTTTAAACATCGTGTTGGAGACTGAGCCTGTGTTTCTGGTGCTCCTTAAGAGGTTTTTCTGTGCCTTTTATCTGCGCCCGCGTATTGGGAAGGAATTGTTCCCTGGGAGGGTGGGCAGGCCCTGGCACAGGGTGCCCAGAGCAGCTGTGGCTGCCCCTGGATCCCTGGCAGTGCCCAAGGCCAGGCTGGACGGCGCTGGGAGCAGCCTGGGACAGTGGGAGGTGTCCCTGCCATGGCACTGGATGGGCTTTAGGATCCCTCTAACCCTTCTGTGTTTCTAGGATCCTTCAGTTAAACCCCCAGAGGGACCTCAGGCAGCAGCTCGTGCATCTTGCAGTGTCTTTGGGGAAGGTTTGATCTTGGCTCCTTCTGGCTGTGTGCTATTGGAAGTTCAGGTAGCAAGCAGCTCTGCAGAGGGGTCGATGTAAATGGGTTTCACTCCCAACTCTGGTCACTGCTGGGGAGGGACGTTCTCCTGCAGTTTAACAGATTTGTGTCACTAACAGGACTGGTACAGGGCTGCTCAGGGACAAAAATGCTCCTTGTTAATCTCTTGTACTTCCTTTAACCTGTTCTGCTCAGAGCTGGGGCTGGGGTTACTGCAGAGCACGGGGCTCCTGTGTCCTGAGTGCAGCCAGGGCCAGGAATGTGGGGAGTTAGGGCTGTGGATGCGGGGAGTTGAGGGCTGTGAATTTGGGAAGTTGAGGACTGAATTTGGGGAGATGAGGGCTGTGAACCCAGGGAGGTGAGAGCCATGAACTCAGGGAGCTGAGGGCTGAATTTGGGGGAAATGAGGGCTGTGAATCCAGGGAGGTGAGAGCCATGAACTCAGGGAGCTGAGGGCTGAATTTGGGGGAGATGAGGGCTATGGATCCGGGGAGGTGAGAGCCATGAACTCAGGGAGCCGAGGGCTGAATTTGGGGGAGATGAGGGCTGTGAACCCAGGGAGGTGAGAGCCATGAACTCAGGGAGCCGAGGGCTGTGGGATCCTGCAGTGCCAGCGAGTGTCACTGCTGCTGCTGGGGCGTCACCTCGGGGGTGTGAGTTCTGTGAATATCCGACATTAACAGCACTGTGGGAATTGTCTGAAGCGCTTCACGGTGCTCAGTGTGAGGCTGGGTTTGCTCTGCTCGGGGAGCTGAGGTGTCTGTGTGCGTGGGCTCTGCACCCTGAGGCTCAGCAGGGCACAGGGAGGGCTGGGGATGTGTTTTCTGGTCCGGCTGCTCCGTCCTGTCGCTGCGGGGTGACTGCAGGAGCAGACACAGGTTTCCTGGTGCTGGACAGTCACCTGATTGCTCAAGAGGCTTAGTGGTGGTTGTGAGTCCAGGCCATGCCCTGCTGCTGCTCCACAGGCCTGGGGCAGCCCTGGGCTGGCCAAAGCCGCTGTGTCCAGTGGGTCTGGAGGGCCAGGAGGGTGCAGGGAATTCCCTGGGGATAGTTAGCTCACCGTGTTATTTAAGACAGGAGCATTTCGACCTGAAAATGAGCCAGAGTGGAGATTACTCAGAGCTGAAACATGGAGGAATAAGCAATTCCTTGGAAGTTTCCTGCAGGAGCCACCACCTCCAGCTGAAGAGCAGCCAAGGCAGAAACCAGACCCAACAGGTTTATGAGGATGGAAGAAAACTAAACCTTGGATAAGTCCCATTAAATGCTGCTCACCACAGACAGAAGGGCAACCCCAACAGCCAGAGCAGCTGTGGCTGCCCCTGGATCCCTGCAAGTGTTCAAGGCCAGGTTGGACGGGGCTTGGAGCAGCCTGGGACAGCGGGAGGTGTCCCTGCCCGTGGGGATGAGGGCCCTCCCAGCCCAAACCATTCCATGGTTCTGTTCCCCTTGGCAGCTCCGTGCTCCCAGGTGGGTGTGTGGGGTCTGTCCTGTGAATCATCCACGGCTTCATCCTTTCCCCCTCCAAAGCCAGGCTCAGTCCTGTGGGAGGTTTGGAGATCCCTGGTTGGTGCTGGCCGAGCCTGGGTGTGTGGAGCTCAGAGTGCCCAGGTGATCCCTGCTGGGGTGGGGGTGCTGGGACCTCCCTGCACGGCCTCGTTAATCCAGAAGGGATCCCTGATTCCCATCGGGCAGCGCCAGGGGGATGGAGAGCCCGGCTGGGCACGGCCCGTGCTCGGGTGCAGAAGCTCAGCCAGCACTCCTGCTCTGTGGCTGCTCCCAGAGGTGTCCTGGGGTGTTTCACACGGGTCTGGGACCTTCCCTGGTGTTTTGAGGCACAGAACAGAGCAGGCGATAAACAGGGCCTAAGTGCGAAGTGAAAAATGAGATTTTTGGGTTTTGCAGGGCTCAAAGTCGTCCTAAGTCCTTCCTAAGCAGAAAAGAGGCTTATGGAGGTGTGGGATGAGCGGGGCAGCTGTCCCGGCTGCCTCGGACATGTGCTCCCTGTGTCAGCTCTGCCTCTGGCAGTAGGTTAATGTGCTGATGCTGAGCTGATTAAGAGTGTCCCTTCCTGTGGCAGCAGGGCTGTTTTCCCAGCTCCGATGGAATCTCACAATGGTTTGGGTTGGAAGGGAGCTTAAAACTCACCCAGTCCCAACCCCAACACCTCCCTCTGTCCCAGGCTGCTCCCAGCCCCAATGTCCAGCCCGGCCTCGGGCACTGCCAGGGATCCAGGGGCAGCCACAGCTGCTCTGGGCACCCTCACTGCTTCACCACCCTCACAGGGAACAATTTCTTCCATATATCCAACCTGAATTTCCTTCTTTCTGCTGGAAGCTGTTCTGCCTTGTCCTGTCACTGCAGCTCCTGATGCAGAGTCCGTCTCCCGCTTCCTTGTCCACCCCTCCGGGCACTGGAAGGGGCTCTGAGGTGTCCACCCAACCTCCTCTCGTCCCCCCCCAGCTCTGTGTGCCCTGGCCAGGTGCAGGAGCGCCGGCCTGGATGCTGTTGCTGAGGACAAAGGGTCAGTTTGCAGAGGTTCTGCCTGCTGTGAGCAGGGCAGATCACGAGCAATCCCGAGGGAGCGTGCCCTGGGAGCGTGTGGATCGTGGGAGGGAATGTTGTGGTGGGACTGAGCTCGGGGCAGTGATCTTGGGGCAGTTTGGGAGCAGTCAGAGCCCTGGGCTGTGTCACTTCCTTTGTGCTGCAGACCTGGGCATGGGCAGCTTTGCCAGGAATGAGCAAGGAGAGGCTTAGGGGTCAGCTGAGGAGCAGAATAAAAGGAGCACTAACAGGTGGAAACCCAGGTGGGAACAAGGCAGGGGGAATTCTCGGCGGGATCACCGAGTGCAGGGCACGGTGCTGCTGGAAACCCCTTTTTTTCTGGAGGGTTTTGTGTCGTCGTGAGCAGAGCCTAAAAGGGGAAATGAGAGAGCTTTGTGGTCGTGGTGTCGTGTCTGAGTCCTGGCCACGTCCTGATCCCTGTGCCAGGGGACACTGTGCAGGTCCCTGTGCCAGGGGACACCGTGCAGGCCCCTGTGCCACCCTGCAGGTCCCTGTGCCACCCTGCAGGTCCCTGTGCCAGAGGACACTGTGCAGGTCCCTGTGCCACCCTGCAGGTCCCTGTGCCAGAGGACACTGTGCAGGTCCCTGTGCCACCCTGCAGGTCCCTGTGCNTGTGCCACCCTGCAGGTCCCTGTGCCACCCTGCAGGTCCCTGTGCCACCCTGCAGGCCCCTGTGCCAGGGGACACCGTGCAGGTCCCTGTGCCACCCTGCAGGCCCCTGTGGCACCCTGCAGGTGCCCGTGCCCAGCTCCTGAGCTGCCCCTGTTGTGTCCCCAGCAGGAGGGGAGCCATGGCCATCCTGTTTGCTGTCGTGGCGCGGGGCACCACCATCCTGGCCAAGCACGCCTGGTGCGGGGGGAACTTCCTGGAGGTGACCGAGCAGATCCTGGCCAAGATCCCGTCCGAGAACAACAAACTGACCTATTCCCATGGCAGGTGAGTGACCCCTGCTTTGGGTCTGGGGAGGCACGAGGATGGGAAGGGGCTGGGTGTGTGTGGGGGTTTCTCTCTGTACGTCTGGGGTTTGTTCCCATCCAAATCCCGCTCTGATGGAATGTGCCACCGGCTCAGGAGCTGCTTTTGTCCCAAAAAAATGACTTTGCAGCGTCGCCAGGGTTTGAGTTCAGCTCCAGCAGCAGCACAAGGCGGTTGACACAAAATCCAGTTTCCTATTTTTGTGCAGTTCCAAAGTGAGCTGGAGGGTGCCCAGCTGCGGAATCTTTGGGGTTTGGCTTATGGAAGCTTCCCCTGGATTTTCTGAGGCTTGAACACGGCTTTAGGTAAAACTGTCACCCTCCTTGTGCTGCTTGTGGATCCTGGGGCCTTGGGGACAAGCTGTGCTAACAGATCACGGGGTGTCCTCCTGAGCTGCCCCAAATGCAGTCTGCAGGACAGAGGGCTTTTTCCCAGGATTTTTCCAGCTCTCTGAATGACCCTTGGCCAGTGTTGGTAGGACAGGGAGGAGATGCTTCATCACCTGGGACTTCCTGTGCTTGGGAAGCAGGAGAGTCAATGGGAATGAGCTAAAACAACTGTGGAAGGAACAAATTTAGAGGTGTTGGAGCCCATTCCAGGTCTTTTTTTGGAACTGGCAGCCTGGCTGGATCCTCTCTGGTGCCCAAGCTGTTGTGTCAGAGCTGTTCTGAGGATTCAGGAGGTGGGGAGGGGCTTCCCACGCCCTCCCTGTGGGAGATGTTTTGGAGCAGTGTCTGCTCTGGGCTCTCACACACCTGGGAGGCCGCAGCTTTTCTCTGCTGCTGGAATTTTCAGGACAGTTATTCCTTTCAGTGAAAGGAAATAATTGCCTTGAGTGCTGTAAACTGCAAAGCTGAGTTTGAGGAGAGCTGGAGTGCATTTTTGGAAGTAACTGGGCAGAATGTGAGAGCTGTGGAGCTCCGTGAGCACTTGGAGTTGTTTCTCCTGTCTGGAGTCTGCCAGGGATCCTCTGCCTTGCCAGGGTCCCAGCCCATAGGCTAAAACCTCCCTGGATTCTGTCCAAGGTAGTTTATCCTGTTCTGAAACAGGAAAAACTTGAGTTTCTTTGAACTCCTTAAATTCATTTAATGAGTTCTTTTTGTTTTTGAGAAGAACCTCTGTGTGTTGTGCATGAATCTCCAAGGAAAAGGAGCCCTCTGGCATCAGGAATTCTTGAGTTGCTCTCTCTCTGCTGTTGGGATCCTTCTTGGACTCTCTGAGGAGTCTCCAAGGTGGGACCAGACCAGTTTCCCCTCACTCCTTCCAGGGGAGTTGTAGGATTTTGGAACTTTTTGATGGGGACGGACCTTCAGGGCGGAAACCTGTGCCAGGGGAAGTGAGGGTGCTCCACCCTCACCTGCCCAGACATTTACCTGGGATATATTGCCATCTGTGCCAGCTCCATAGGAAAACTGGGATTTCCTCTTCCCAGCCCCCAGAGGCCCCACAGGCAGCGGTGTTCTCTGGAAAATGGGTCCTGTGGCAGCTCCCAGTGACCTTCTGTTCCTTCCTTTCAACCCCCTGCAGTTACCTGTTCCACTACATCTGCCAGGACAGGATCATCTACCTGTGCATCACGGATGATGTGAGTATTTGGGGCACAGCTGTGGCCCAGGCAGGCCTTAGGGGATGTGGGAATTTTGGGATCCATGTGGCAGCTGTTAGTGAGGGCGGATCTGAGGTGCCTTTTGTCCCACTGGAGCTGCTCTAAGCTCGGTTACAGCTTTGAACTCAGCCTGGAGCTCAAATCAGACTCGTGAGATGGTTTGGGGTGGGAGGGACCTTAAAAACCATCCCATTCCAGCCCCTGCCACGGGCAGGGACCCTGCACTCCCGTGCATGGTGAGTTTCGGGGTGAAGTCCTTGGCTTTGCCCAGTTTCTCTCTCAGTGCAGAGACCTTTCTGGCGCCTTCCCCTGGTCTTAAAATTAAGAACCAAACACGGTTAGGGGGGAAAAAAAGGGTTTTACCTCAGTATTTATTGAAGGATCCTGAGGTGTGCAGAAATGCACATCGAAATGCACCCCAAAATGCCCACACACACAGAAGAACATGTACACAATTACAGGCCTTGCTAATTAGCACATCTATCAAAGATTGCCCAGGGAGGGACTCCAGCGAGACCCCTCAGCGAGGAACCTTCCCCTGGCTGGGCCTGGCTTTGTTTACAGAATGTGTTCTGGAGAGGCCCTCGGGGTCTGGGGTTCCCAGGGTGTTTGGGCTCTTGGCTTAACGGGATATTGGGTCTGAGGGAAGTGATCAAACTTAAAGAATTATAACTGTGTGGGCTAAAAGCACTGAGAATGCATAAAGGAGTGTATAAAAGGGGTATGAAAGAAAAACCACAAAATCATCATGGCATCAGTTCCAGCTGCCAGTGGAGTTTGCCTGGTGCTGCTGAGCTCTGGAGGTGCTGGGGGAGAGCCTCTCCTCGGAACAGGAGTGGGGCTGGGCCAGCCCTGGCCGAGCAGAGCAGCGCCAGGGTCACCCCCAGCCGGGCCCGCCCGAGCCGGGAGCTGCAGCCCCCGCAGCCCCAGTGACCCCTGGCGTTCTCTGCTCTCTCTTCCCAGGACTTTGAGCGCTCCCGAGCCTTCACGTTCCTGAACGAGATCAAGAAGCGGTTCCAGACCACGTACGGCTCCCGGGCGCAGACGGCCCTGCCCTACGCCATGAACAGCGAGTTCTCCTCCGTGCTGGCCGCGCAGCTGGTGAGGCCTCCGGGCCGCTCCCTGCCCGCCCAGCTCCCCCAGGAACCCTCCTCGGGGCGCCTGGGGGGGCTGAGATGTCCCTTGGGTTACAGACGGGGTGTCCTGGGAGCGGCGGCTTTGGGGCCTGTCCCGCCCTGTGCCCGTGGGGCGGGAGGCTCTCGGTGCCCAGGGAGGGCTGGGCTCTTTCCCTGCCGGGTTTGGGGGTGCCAGGGGCGCGGGAGGAGGGGCACAGCATGGCTCTCCCCACGTGTAGGAGCTCGGTAGGGGCTGTGCGGTGGGCGCAGGGTGAGGCCGGGGCTCTGAGGCAGAGTTGCACCCGCGCTGTTCCTGCCTGCAGTTCACACTGGGGTTTGGGACTGTGAGGGTGCTTTGGAGCGGGGAGAGCCCCCGGAGTTCACTCCAGGAGCTGCTCCTTGGCTTCCACGGCAGAGGGAGAGCAAGGAACGATAATGCTGGCACGTAATGAACGGGATTAACTCCCTGTGTGAGGGGAAGGAGCTTTTCCTCTGCAGGCTTTGATGTGTGGGCACTGAAAGTACCCACAGTGCTGACTCATCACTTGGTAAGCTGTTCAGGGCTGGAATGAGCTGGAAGTGCCTTGTCAGAAAAGCCAGGCTGTCTTTGGAGCCGTGGGGCTGATATTCCTATAAAATCCCAGCCTTCCCATCTCGCCCAGCACAGCAGGAGCTGCCTGCCTGGGATTTTCCACATTGCTGGGATCCAGGTGCCAGCTGAGGGGAGCTCGGAGCTGACAGAGGGGTGTGTGGGGGCTGGCACTCCCTGGGGTGCGGGAGCAGCGATGCTCTCCAGGAGGCTGCTGTGTGAGGCCGAGGGGCAGGCAGGGCTCCGGCCCCGGCTCGGGTGCAGCGCTCAGATAAC
Organism: Oriolus oriolus; assembly: GCA_013400235.1. Lineage (NCBI taxonomy): Eukaryota > Metazoa > Chordata > Aves > Passeriformes > Corvidae > Oriolus > Oriolus oriolus. The sequence continues at coordinate 225,795 of VXBT01010540.1, read as the reverse complement.
CCTGCAGAGGGAGGCTGCGCTGCCAGGGAAACCCAGCCTGAAACCTCCTGGGGATCTCCCCCTGAGGAGGAGGAGCAGCTGCTGCATTTGGTGCTGTCACCATGAGTGTGGGTGCCCAGGTGGGGTGTCAGTGTCAGACTCTGGCTCCCTGTGCTCTCAGGGATGCAAATTGAGCCTTATCCAGAAGGAAATCGGGGTTTCAGCAGCCACATGGGTGATCGTGGAGCAGAGCAGTGGTGATGGGAGCAGAGGCTTAAAATCCATGCAGGAATAGCAGAGCTCAGCTCCTGGGTGCTGCCTGGGCCTCGGGTTCTGCAAACGCTGAGGCTCCTCTGACCCGGCACTGGCTCGTGCTGCTCTCGCCCACCCCGAGCTGGGCAGGCACCCGAGCGTCCCTGGGATCCCCAGCCTGGGGGACCAGACTGAGAGAGGTCCCTGTCACTGGTGAGGGGAATTGAGGGGGAGGGGTGGCAGGAGTGGTGCTCAGGATAACACCAGAGGGGCTCGGCTGTCCCCAGGAGGTGACAGGGGACATCCTCTGGGATGGCTGCAGGCTGGGGGCTGGCTCCTGGCCGCTCCATTCCTGTGGGGAGGGCACTCAGGTCGCTCACACTGGCCACCTGCAACACCTGGTGTGGCTTCCCCAAACTGCTGGTTCGCTGAGGCTCCTGTTCTCACTGGATCCTGGTTTCTGAGGGTCCTGCTTTCCCTGACTCCTGGTTTCTGAGGGTCCTGCTTTCCCTGACTCCTGGTTTCTGAGGGTCCTGCTTTCCCTGACTCCTGGTTTCTGAGGGTCCTGCTTTCCCTGACTCCTGGTTTTTGACAGTCCTGTTTTCCCTGGCTGTTCTGTGTTGCAGAAATACCACTCAGAGAGCAGAGGCCCAGACCAGGTGGCAGAGACACAAGCCCAGATCGATGAACTCAAAGGGATCATGGTCCGGAACATCGGTACTGCCTCCCTTGGGAAACGCTCCCTGCAGCTTCCTTTGGTTTGGGTTTGGGTGTTGACAAGTCTGACCATTCGAAATAGAGAATTAGCTCTGGAACTGACCAAAATTCAGCCCCAAAATGCAGCCTGTGTGATGTGAGGCTGTTCCCTAAGGCCCTGGGTGTCCCGGGAAGGCTGGGAACTGCAGCCGGGACCTCCTGGCTTGGGGTTGGGTGTTGGGAGCAGCTTTTGGCACTGGGATCTCGCCTTCAGAGCTGGATCTTTGTGTCTTTTCTCCAGACCTTGTGGCACAAAGAGGAGAGAAGCTGGAGCTGCTGATTGATAAAACAGAGAATCTCGTGGATTCGGTGAGTCTGGGGAGATGCAGAAGTGGGGAGGTTGTGTCACTGCACCGGGGAGCAGGGGCTGGGGACAGCACCTGGAGACACTTCAAGGGACACAGAAGCATCGAGACCTGCAGGGCATCCTTCCCCCTCCCCAGAGCTGTTTCCCAGCTGCATCCACCCTGGTTTGGGAAAGATCCATCTGCCCCTTGCTCCCTGTGCCACAGCCAGGCAAGGGTGACACATTCCTGTCCTCATCCCTTGTGCCCAGGGTGGGGAGAACCCTCTCGTTATCTGCAGTGACAGGAGAGAGAAAAATCACAATTTACACTTCCCTGGCAGCCTGGGCTGAAGGCAGCTGGATGCACATAAACTGGGAAACGTGCATCTGTGGAGTTGTTCTCATCCCAGCAGGGAAAGTGTGGCTGGTTTAGAATGAAAAAAAGCTGAGTTGTTGCATCTAAACAATCTTTAAAGACTCTGGAGCTTCTTGGAGTGTTTCTGAGGAAGTGCAGACTAAAAAAACCCCAAATGAATGCAATTCTGCAGCGCTGTTATCTGGTGAAGTGCTGTGCACTCTGCAAGCTTTTTGTCTTCCCTTTGGGAATCCCTGGCCCTGGCTCAGCATCCTCCTCTGCAGCATCCTGGCCTGGTGCCCAGCTCCTGTGGCATCCAGTCCCCAGGCTGGGAGGGTGCCAGGAGCTCCTGTGTGGGGATCCAAGCATCTGGGAGCTGTCAGGAAGCCCTCAGGGTTTGGAGGGGCAGCGGAGAATGCCTGGAGTTACCCAGCAGGAACAGCCCTGCAGCCCCCAGGTGCTCAAACCTTCCCCTGCCCGCAGGTGGTGGCAGGAGGGAGAGCTCAGGGAAGGCTGCAGGGACAGGGACCGGAATTCCTTCAGCAGCTGGAGGAGCTCTCCAGGGAGTGCTGGCTTTTGGGAGCCACAGGGAAATGAAGGGATGGAATATCCTGCAGTGGGAATGTCCCGCAGCCCAGGAGATGCAGGGCTGGCGTTGCCCACCTCGGGAATGGGCTCCAGGGCAGAGCTGCAGCTCACGGGGATGTGGTTCCTGCCTGCTGCAGCCTCATGGAGGGAGGTTTGTAGGAAAAGCTGGCACTACCCAGTGCTGGGATGGCTGCTGCCATCCTGCCCTGAGCTGTGTGGGGAGTGCGTGTGGGAATGGCTGCACTGACCCAGCCTGGGGCGCGTTTGGGGTCATTTGGTGCCCAAAACCTGAGTGAGGGGAGTTGCAGGGTACAGAGAGGAGACACGGATTGGGACAACCACAAGCCTTCCATAACAGGTTACTGTGTGGGACAGAGCAGCTGTGGCTGCCCCTGCATCCCTGGCAGTGTCCAAGGCCAGGCTGGATGGCGCTTGGAGTGCCCTGGGACCATGGAAGGTGTCCCTGCCCATGGCAGGGGTGGCACTGGATGAGCTTTAGGTCCCTTCCCACCCAATCCATCCTGGGATTTTCCTTGTTTTCCCTTGCAGTCAGTCACTTTCAAAACTACCAGCAGGAACCTTGCCCGAGCCATGTGTATGAAGAACCTCAAGCTCACCATCGTCATCATCATCGTGTCCATTGTAAGTGTGGAGCGCAGGAACCTGGAGCTCCCGTGCCAGGCTGAGCCCCTGGGAACGCCAAACCCGCCTTGTTATCTTGGGATCTGCCTGGGAGGGCGGAACGAGGGCAAGGAGCGTCCTGATGGGCCTGTGTGAGGAGAGGGTGAAGGCTCTGGGCAATCAGTGCTGCAGTGAGGGGCTGGGGGGGCTCAGCCTGGAGGAGAGGAGGGTCAGGGGGGACCTTCTCACTCTCCAAGCGCCTGAAGGAGGTCGTGGTGAGGTGGGGTTGGCCTCTTCTCCCAGGCAGCTGCAGAAATGGGCTCAGGTTGCATCAGGGGGGGTTCAGGCTGGATGTTAGGAAAAATTCCCTGACAGAGGGGTTAAACCCCAGTCAGTGTTGGGGTCACCCTGGAGGTGCTCAGAAAACAAATGGATGTGGCACTTTGTGACAAGGTTTAGTGGACATGGTGGGATTTGATCAAAGGTTGGACTCGGTGATCTTGGAGGTCTTTTCCAACCTCTGTGGCCCTCTGAGAGGAGATGGGAGCACCGAGCCCATGAGCTGCCCCTGCAGCAGCTGAGGTGCCCTGCTCGAGCTGGGGTGGCTTCTGAGCCCTCAGGCCTGGTGGGATCTCGCTCAGTGGCTCTGCAGCGGCTGTTCTGGTGTGACAGTTCTCCAGCTGTAAGGACTGAATGGAGCAGGGTGAGGGGGCTGCAGCCAAGCGCAGGGTCAGGGTGGGAAGCACTCTGTCCCCTCCTCCACGGGGACAGGTCTCAGCTGCAGGGATGTGGAGGGACAGGAGGGTGTGGTTTCCTCAAGGTTCTGACAGTCCGGGGTGTGCTGGGGCAGCTGCTGAGTGCTGGGATCCCCGATTCCCTCCGGCACTCCCGTTCTCCCTCCCAGGTGATCCTGTACATCATCCTGTCGGCCGTGTGCGGCGGGCTGGCCTGGCCCAGCTGCGTGCAGAAGTAACCGGAGCTGGTGCTGGGCACGCGGAGATGAGGCAGAGCGTGAAGAAGGAACCTCCAGAGAAACTCGCGCCTGTCACCACTGCCACCCTCCACCTCCCACCCCGCCAGGACTTCAGACTTTTTGCCTTATCACCCAGACAGACCCAGCCGGTCGCTGCTCCTGCAGCTGCAACCCCAAGAGTGGGCTGGGTTAATTACTTGAAAGGATTTTTGTGTTCCTTTTGCTGTCCCAATGTCACCCTGCCAGAGGGTTCCGTGCATGCCGGCCCCGTGTCCGCGTGGCTCCGCACCTGGACGGGGACAGGAGTGGCTGCAGCTGTCCCACAGAGCTGGTTCGGGGTGGGCTGAGCCAAACTAACGGGGACAGGCGGGTTTGGGGTCCCACAGAGCCTCTCCTGCACATCTGGCCACATGTGGCTCTCAGTGCTGCACCACGGGGAGGTCACGGTGTCACCCGGTACAACACATGGGGTCTGGGCTTTGTGCACTCACAGGTGGAGGTGCTGCTGCTGGGGACATCTCCCTGTTCCTGGAGGTGATCCTGCGGGCAGGAGGAGGCTGTGGGGTCACCTCAGCGTGTGCAATGGCTGCCTCTTCATCCTCACTTCTTCCTCATCTCCCCCCTGGGCTGGTGGCCGAACGGACACAGGAAAGGAGATGGTTGCACCCAGTTCAGGATCTGCTTTCTCACAGATGATTTCCCCTGCTCCTCTTCGGAGGGTGGGACTGCAATGAATATAATTCTGTCACTGGCTGCGGTGAATTTGGGGCCAATCTGGGCTTGCTGAGGTGTCAGGGAGCTGCTGCTTGTGCTTCTCCTGCAGGGTGTGCACTGGAATCGGAGGGCAGAGGAGGGGTGACGTTGGTGGCTGGTGACTTTCTCCAAGGTCTGAGGGAGAAGGGCTCTGCCAGAGGCTGTGGTAACATTCTCTGGAAGGATTTCAAACCAAACCCAAGGCTGGTAACCAAATGCAGGCTCAGGGATGGTTTCTGTCCCAGCTGCTCATCTCCATCCCCAGCCAGGCCTGGCTGAGGGAGCCGGAGCTGCTGGGGCCTGGGCAAGGGCTGGTGGCACTTCTGTGCTGGAGCTGATGGGCTCCTTTCCCAGGGAAGAAACCAACACCCTTCAGGTGGGAAGGAATCTGCTTTTGGCCCAGGGAAGTCGAGGGATGGAAGGGGAGGCGTCTCTTGGTGCCTGAGCTGGAGCACGAGGTCGGTGCCATGGGGGTCCCAGTGACACTGGCAGGGTGAGGACGTGGCTCTGCTGCTCTTTCACGGGTGACACTGACCATGGAGCCTCCCAGCAGGGCCCAGACAGAGAGTTCTCCTATAAACAGTAGCTCCTTTGGGGTGGTCTTCTGCTGGGCTGAAGTTTCACCATGGGTGATTGGATCTTAATAGCCACAAAGTGCCGGTGGCCACTGGCACCTGCTTCTCTTTCTGTTCTGAATGTAAAGCTTGGAGCCCCCTCCCTGCAGCTCCTGCTCCCACAGCCCCAGGTCCAGCTGTGCATGTTTTAGGGATCGTGCTGTTAACACGTTCATTTGGATGATTTCTTGTCTTATGTACAAATAATTTTTAAAATCCTTCCTTTCCTTCTCGAGGATGCACTGAGGCATTAGTGTAAAATAACATGACCTTGATTTCAATAAAATTCCTGTACAGAAAGCAGAGTTCCTTAGTTCTGTGGGAAACCTCCCTTGGGAATGGCCAGGGCTGGGGATGATAGAGAATATTGGGAGCTGAAGGGAGACCACTTGGTGTGAGAACAGCTTGGAAAAATGAAAGGATAAAATTAAATTACAGCTCTGAGTGGTCTGGTTCCCCAGAGCTGTGCTCAGGGTTCCCTCCTGAGGTGGGACAGCCTCTCCCAGGTGCCCATCAGCATCAGGTTTGTACTGAAAACGCCGTGAAAGCCTCATTCGTGGCACAAAACTCACCGCTGGAATGAAGCAGATCTATTTCAGCACCATAACATTTTATTAAACTACACTATCAAAGTCACATTGATGGCAGGGAGAACATTGCTATCAGTGCATATTTCCTGGACTAAGACTGTATTTGTAGCATCCAGCACTTGCTGAGGAAAAGGACACTGGAACAGAATCCTGAAGAGACAGTAGAAAACTTCTACAAAAGTCAGGGCAGTTGGGAACCAGCTGAGAGCTCCAACACTTCAAGACAAAGCTGTCAGGGAAGGTGATTTTTAAAAAGTTTACTCTGAAGTGGTGTTGAACTCGCTCAGCTGAGGTAAGGTGCTGGTGCCCAGCAGTTCTGAACTGGCATCCCTGTCCCTGCCTGTTCACACCCCACACAAATATTGTGTACTGCTCCTTGTGACCTGTGCTGACACCTGGCTACAACTGCTCAAAGTGTTCTACAGTTATAAAAACCTGCTGCAGCTCTAGACCAAACAATAAAAAGTGGCAGAAATACATTCTATACAGAGGTGTAAAAAAAAAAAAAACCAAACCAAAACAAACCCAGTTGAGTTTCAGACAAATATTAGAGTACATCAGGTTGGGTTTAAAAAGTCTCAATTCTAACACCTATGTCACTATTTCTACTCTCCACGAGCTCTGCCACAGCACCAGCTCCGAGCTGCTTCTGGCACAGAGGACACCCCCAGCCCGTGCAGCACCCCTGGGAGGGGATGGTGGCAGCCCTTCCCCAGGGCTGCAGGCAGGGTGTGGATGAAATAAGGCTTTTTCTGTCTTCCTGGGAAGACTCGGGGTTCAGTGGAGCCAGGAGCCGTCTGTCCCAGCCCCGGCTCCTGGCAGAGCAGAGGAGAGGTGCTTGGTGTGGAGGGCACAGGAGGAGGGGTATGTACAGCAGTCTGCAGGGACAGGGGCTCGGGGCCTTTCCCACTGAGGTCATGCCCAGCCAGCTGGGATCCGCTCCACGGAGGTGTTTCGGGGTGTCAGTAGCACCCATCCTTCCAGGAGTCGTCCTCGGGGGCCTGGGGGGTCTGTGCTGCCTGGAGGAACCTGGGGGAGACAAAACAACACCTCAGGGACAGCTCCAGGCAAAGGCCTGTGGTGCACACAGGGTTGGGGTTTGGGTTACCAACATCTCCCTGCCCTGGCTGAAGTGCTGCTGTCACAACCTGAGCACCAGCAGCACCAATTTGAGGCACTTCAAGGAAATTCAGGGACTGTTACTGGATGCTTAAACACTCTTACCTGCCAAATTAACACTGTTGTGACTTCAGCCCATGACTGAGTCCAAGAGAAATATTTTTCCATGCAAACATAACTGGACACATGATAAATTATCAGGTATGTGGAGTACTGATATAAATTAAGAGATTAAAAATTCCCTTCTCCATGTTTTTAAAGTAAGTAGATACATTTCAATGCAAGGTTCCAAGGGGACTTTAAAGATCAACAAGCACTGGTTGCTTCCCAGTCTGGTATCAGTCATGTCATATAATAGTAAGTCTGAATCAATTTAATTTCCCTCCATCATGAAAGTCTGAATTGTAGCACAATAGCTGTAAAAAAACCAGCAACAAGAACAGAAAATATTTCAGTTTTGGGACACCACTCCCACGCGCTGCTTTCCCCCTGCTGGATGAAGTTACTGAAGGACACAGAGGTTTGAGGCCCCACTCACCTCCTGGACGGGGCCGTTGCCTTTCCCTTGGGCACGGCCACCCCTGCCACGGCCGGCCGTGCTTTCAGGGCGGAGGGTTTGGCCACGGTGACCATGGTGGTGCTTCTGGAAGTGCAACTGCTGCTGGGAGAGCCCGTGTGGAGCTGTGCCTTCCGGACCCCGGGCACAGGAGCCGTGTAGCCGCAGGGCTTCCCCACCTGCCTGCCGGACAGCAGGGAGCCGCTGCCCGAGGCCGCCTTCCCGGGCTGGCGCCCCGTGAGCGGGGACTGCCCGGCTCCCGAGGAATACCTGAGCTTGCTGGGAGTCAGACCTGCAGGGAGCACAGCAGGACCGTGTAACCACCCTGCAGGCCTTTGGAGGTTGGTTAAAGAGCAAGGGGGTGCGTGGAAGGCCTGGCACTGACCTGCTGACCGCTGCTGAGTCCTGGGAATGCGGCTGCTGGGCACCTGCAGGTCGGACTCCAGGCTGCGGCTGCTCCGCACGGCCTCGAGCGCGCGCAGGCTGCTCCGGGCCAGGTTGGGCATGCTGTGCCTCAGCTCCTCTGAAAGCAAACACAGCCTCAGCCTCCTGCTGCTGCTGCACGGCTCTTGAACAACTCTGCTTAAAAGCAGAGCCGTCTGTACCTAGTTCTCAGCTTCCAGTAAACAGCAGTGCTCTTGAAATCACAGGATATGAAGGTTGGAAGAGACCTTCAAGATCATCCCATCAACCCAGCACCACCATAATCACCCCTAAGCCACATCCCCAAGTGCCACATCCAGAGATGGCGACTCCACCACCTCCTGGGCCACTCATTCCAAGGCCTGACCACTTCTGCAGGGAAACAATTGTTTTCAACACCTAACCTGGACCTCCCCTGGTGCAACTTGAGGCCATTTCCTCTTGCCCTTTCACTTGGGACATGGCAGAAGAGCCCAACCCCCACCTGGCTGCACCCTCCTGTCAGGAGATGTAGAGAGCAGTAAGGTCTGCTCTGAGCCTGCTCTTCTCCAGACTAAACAACTCCAGCTCCCTCAGCCGCTCCTGGTGCTCCAGCCCTCACTGTCCCTTGTGCAGCGAGGAGCCCAGAGCCGGACATGGCACTCGAGGTGTGCCCAGCACAGGGGACAATCCCTGCCCTGGTCCTGTGGCCACACTATCCTCGATCCAGGCCCCGTTGCCCTTGGCCTTGCCCACCCGGGCACGCGCTGGCTCATCCCCAGCACCGCCGGGTCCCGTCCTGCCGAGCAGCGCTCCAGGCACTCTGCCCCCAGCCTGGAGCCCCGCGGGGGGATCCGTGTGTGCCAGAAGCCCTTTCCCCGGCTCAGCCCGCCCCTCACCTTCGCTGTTGGCGTACTTGAGGCGCTCCTGCATGGGGCTCTGCACGGCCCTGCGCGGGGCGCGCAGCCGCGACGCCGAGGCCCGGCCCAGCTCGGCGGCCGAGGACGGGGACTGGCAGCGCGGGGAGCTCAGCGGGGACGGCGAGTAGCGGTGGGCGCCGCGCAAGGACAGCGAGCAGTCGCAGTCGTCCTCGTCCTCCAGGCTGTAGGTGTCGAACTCCTGGTCGCTGTAGGTGCCGCGGCGCAGCGAGTGCAGGGAGGCGCTGGAGCTGCGCCGCGACACCGAGGCCGAGCTGGAGGCGCAGTCCTGGCGCAGGCCTGGGGACACGGGGCACACGGGCAGCACAAATTCCAACAGCAAATCCCACATCCCAAAGCAGTGCTTTGACAGTGATTTGTTGTTTCCCACTGGAAGGAGAGTCAGGTTAACGCCTGTCCTCCCCGGAGCCCATCAGCTGGGACAGCGTCGCCTGCACCAGCACTGGTTAATTACAGCACAATTAACATTCAGGGGACCTGCAGTGCTCCCTAATCCCATCTGAGACTGAGGACCATACGCTGCCATCAAGCCCCAGGAGGTTAAGTAGGTATGAGAGTCTCATTTACAGGTATTGGAGTCTCATTTACAGGGTAAATCTTTTAGTTTAATTAATTCTGCACCCACCAGCATTTCAAAGGTGGAAACAAAGATTTGAAGTCTGCCTCCCATGAACACACACCTGCCTTGCACTGGCACCTGGGCTATTTACAGCTCCTCCCCAGCCCATGCCTTTATTGAAGCTTTCCTGCCTGAAAAAATACAAGCATCTTAAAGAAAAAAACCCAACCAAACCAAAGAAAACCCCCTCAAAACAAATAAACAAACAAAACTTACTCTCTTCCTGCAGCCGTGCCATGACCTGGACGTCGGTGAGGTCCTGCAGTTTGTAGCCCATGGAGATGGAGTCGTCCGAGGTGCTCAGCTCGCTGTCCACCGAGGACTGGGAGCTCAAGGCCGAGTGCATGCTCAGGTACCCTGGGGGAGAGGAACACAAACCCAGTCAGACACTCACAAACCACCGGGAGCAGCAGGGATCCATCCCAGGAATTCAGCAGTGCAGCTGGGAGCTTCAGGTATGGCTGTGAGAAGTAAGGAAGAATTCAGAAACTACAGCGCCCAGTTTTTAACCTGCAGTTTTCAGGTGCTTTTCAGACAAGGAAGTTGAGGCTGACTGGCAGGAAGCAGCTTGGTCAGTGCCCATGCAAGAAACTCAGTTTACACCTGGACTTCACACCTGTGTTTGCCATGTCAGCAGTTGCTTCTCTTCCAAGCTGGTTGAAGAAATAATGTTGGGAACCTGCTGTTGTTTCCTGCCTGGCTGGATTTGATCACAGTTTGAAAGGGCTGCTCAGTTTTGCTGGGAAATGGTTTATTTTAACATCACTGTTGAGTATTCAAGGAGGTGCCCTGCCTTCAAATCTTCCCAGAGCACGGCAGGAAAACTGTGAGCTTCAGGATGCTTAAATAAGACAGTGACAGAAGTGTGGCTGTAATTAAAGGTGCATCTGTGTGTGTGTTGCACAAACACACACTGAAAGTCAAGATATTCCACAATAAAATCCCATTTCTTTCCTCCTGGCGTCAGGAGCAGACTGTAGGATTTGAAACAAATCCATCCTGAGTAGGGCTTGCACCTGTAGGATGTGGTAATGAACAAGCACAGGTTTCCTGCTGTAATTAACACCACCTTCAACACGAATTAAAAATCCAGCCAGACCAGCTTTTTGAAAGGCAGAACTCCCAATCCAACTTTGTTTAGTTTGGTTGTTGCATTTCAAATTGCAGGTCTAGTTAAAAATAGCCAAGGAGGGAAAAAAAACCCCTGCTCCTTCTTCCATGAGTAAAGCTGAGCTGATGATGGTTTCCAAACAGAAACCACATCTGGATTTTGCCAAAAGGTTTGTTTGGCTTTCAAGGGAAGTCCCTGTTAAACATTTTCCATTTGAAGGGTAGGAAAGCCGTTTTTTCTTAGAAATAAAATAAGATTTGAGTCAGGCAGGTTGACAGGACACTTTAAACTCATGTTAGCACTTGCACAGTCACAGGAAAGAGGGACCTGAGATGAAGTGAACTCTCACTGTGTTCTGAAAGGACAGAGCCTGTCCTGGCCCTGCCCTTCCCCCCAGCACATTTGCAGAGTGAACCTTCCAGAAGCCACAGACACTTTGTTTTGACCCATCAGGAGCTGTTTCTGGGTGAAAAGGTGCTCAGATACCTGGACTGCCCCCCAACCTCATATGAAAAACAAGAAAATTGCCTTAGAGATGTTTCCCTGCAGAGCTCAGCTTGCAAAAATCCTCAGTCCTATGTGCATCCTTTTGTTTGCAAAACAGAGATAAGTGTTAATTCCTATTTATAGCAGAAAATCAGACCTCAAAAACAAACCTGCACCTGTGAAAACATCCACAGGCAAACCTTTTTCATTTTTTAGAAGGGGAAAAAAGTTCATTTCACATCGAGACCGTTAAACATGCTTTGTGTTTTGAAACATGCAAAGTAGGGTTTAGCAATTTCCACACAAAACAAACAAACCAGGAAGAGTCCTTTGATAACAGAGCCAGGAGGCAAAGCATTTGTGCTGGGAAACAGCAGGAGCTGCACCAAGGATAACAAATGAAGCCCTGGCAAGGGTGTTCCCGGCTCCTGAGGCAGCAGGGAGGCTGCAGGCCAAAGCATTTTGGAGGAGCTTCATTATCAGGCTGCAGCAAGAGTTGTGGCTGAGCTGCCTCTAAGGTAGGGAATCTTCCTCCAAACACAATTCAGGCCGAAGGAAAACTTTTGTTATCTTGTTTTAGCTGCCTGCTCAGGCAATTGAAGGGTTCACCCAGGAGATTTTGGCAGCTTTCTGTTACCTGCATTAATCAATATTCCCAAGAGAAACCTACCCCAGAAAACTGAATCCAAGTAACTTTACAAAGATCACATCTACAACGTTATTCCAGAGCAATATATTTTTGTCCCAACAGCTGTTTTCTATTTTAAGCCACTTAAAATTAGTACAATTTATAAATATATATAGAGAGAAAGTAGAGAAACCCAAACCAAGAAGTAACTACGGGACATTTAGAATGCAAGGAGGTTTTCTCCCACACAAACGAAACCTGGGTGAGCAAGGGAGCAAATTAAAAGGGGAAAACACCACGAGTGGCCACGACAACCTTTTCCTCTGCCAGTTCCTAACCCTCCTTGCATTTTAAACACCCCACTGCTGCAGTGCCATGCCATACCTGAGCTGCCACAGGTTAGTAGTGCTTTGTTAGTCGATTTGAGGTGCCCAGGAGAGTTTAGTGCATTGCTACAGGAGCCTGCCTCGGAATTCAAGTTATGTGCGCTGGGAGATGCCAGGGGGCTGCAATACAGGTTTTTCCATCTACTGGCTAGAAGGAAAAATACAAAAAAGCCACAAAAGTTAGCAAATTATTTTGGAAACAGAGAGCAAGATACAGAACAAGATACAGAGGTATCAAACAGGATTAAATTCTGTAGCAGAGGTACTTCTGGGTGGTGCCAGAGCCACGCTGCAGGGAGCAGAGCAGCGCCCAGTCCTCCACTCCAGTCCTTTAACTGGTTTTGTGCCTTCTGAAGAATTCCAAGAGTAACTCCTGACAAACCTGGCTTTAAAGAAGCCATACATTTCACAGAGTTCCAGTGCTGGGCTTCCCAGATGACTGTTTCCATCAATATCTGCCACTTCTACATCCCTTCATTTTAAAGAACTCACTGAATTTGATGTTACATGTGTGTTACTCTGAATTTTTATGATGGAATCAAGGCAGTATTAAACTACATAAACTCTGCCATTAGACTGAAGGACAGCAATCTAATATAAAAATCAACTCTTTGAATTAAATTCATTCAGCTCACACACTCACATGCTCATCAACCAACCACAATAAGGCAGGGGGCAAAACCAAGTCCACCCATCCTTACTGGAGGTGGAAATGAGCAGCTACAACACTGAGGAAATTACTCACACCGTGATCTGGAGAGACTCAAAGGGCTGCTGAACTGCCCACAGAACTCAGTTCTCCCTACTGTGAGAATATCAGCTAAGAAAATAATGAAGATTCACCAAATTAGTAAGTTTTCTTTTTTTATTTCTCCCACAAATTTTACCAGGTCAGACTAAGTGCAACTAAAGCTGATACATTTCAGAAAGAAAAGAGGTAATCAAATAGATTTCATTAAATGTTTAAGCACAGAGGGTTTGTGAAAGCAAATGAAGTTTGTTCTCCAAGTCTATTCAGTCATCTCCAATCAGAAATGTCAAGGTTAAACTCAAGAGAAGCCTGAGATCTCAAGCACTGCCAAACACTGTTAGAATGAAAACTAAAAAAACCCAAACCAACCCCCAGAGCAGTGACCTCCCACTCCAAACCACAGGGGTCAAACTGCTGGCTGAACTGAGATCAGAATTCCTGCATTCCCATGGAGACAAACCCAGGCACCACGAACCCTCAGACACCGACGTGGGCAGCCAGCTGGGGTTGGATTTCCAGCAGTTCAAGGATATCCCTGAGCTTCAAAACACTGATTCTCTCAGAAGTGCCACCTTTTCAAACACAGCTTTTGTGTCTGGAGGTTCCTGAGTCAAGAGGAGACTGCAGCACACCTCTGCAATAAAACTGCAGCTGCAGCAAGTCCTGACCAGGAGAGTGGATGACAGGGAATCTAGAGAACGTAAGAATTAATTACTGATCCCTTTCCAACCCCTCAGTGTCCTGGCTGTCAGGATTCCAGCCCATTTTACACACAAACCCGGAGGCCATCTGAACTGACAAAGGCAGGATATGCACCAGGTGCACTGCAGGTGATGCAGGACAGAGGGAGGAACAGAATAAACTCATTTTTGTGCTGGGAACTGCATCTGTTCTGAGAGCTCTCCCAGCACTGAAAGCCAAGGTGGAAAAGCAAAGCCCCAAAGCCGGGCCCCAGAACGCTGCCCGTGATCAGGAGATGTCGCCACTGCACAGAACATTCCAGGTTTTCACTTCAGGCAGATGAAATCAGGGATTTCCCCTCAGGATTAACACAGCCCACAGCCACCAGGAAGTGCTTTCAGGGGATGATAAACTGGAAGAAAAACCTTGTTTCCAAGTGACACCATTTCTTTAAGTTTAATGTGTCATTGTTGTAAGCTTTGAGTAGCAGACAACTTTTTCACCCAGGTAACAGCAGCTGGTAAGATCCAGGAGGAACATCCACTAGGATATCCAGAGGAGGAATAATCACCATTGCAACACTCAGCACCAGGAGCTCTCCAGAAAGAAGCTGCAGTAACAGTTTTCCACGGTTCTCTCCCCACTCCCCAGCAGCACATTTTCTCCTCTACACATTTCTCACATTAAAAAATGTTTAAATATTAACAAAACTTAAAAATTCAAGAGCCTGACAACACTAAGCTCGATTTCCCTGCTTCGACTGAGGTTTGAAAGGGATCCCACAGCAGCAGAGGCTGCAGCTGCCCTACCTTGGTCCAGCCTGTTGATGAGGGTCCTGCAGGCAGCCTCAATCTCGGGGCTGGGATTATCCAGCACCTGCCGGCACCATTTCAGGGGAGAGGCTGTTTTCTCGTCCACGGATTTCCTCGGAGACACATAGAGCCTTTGCAAGGGTTCAGAGGAGACAGGAAGAAATGCTCATTAATTCAAAGCATACAGCTACCCGAGTAGCATTTGTTAGAGTGTAGCCATCAGTAACCAACAGTTACCCGTATTTAAAAACTCAAGTTTAAATTGCATATTATGACTCAGAAAGAAAATTTACTGCCACAACAGGAAAATTCAACGGCTTCACCGAGAAACCCCCAGGCTCTGCAAGGCAAGGTTCCAGGCTGGGCTGGTGCAATCCTGCTGGAAATGAAGCTGTTGGGATACTCACTTGTCTCTCCCTCCACTCCCCTCCTCCAAGAACACCCCACCCTCAGAGGCAGGGAGGGTGTGAGGTGCCCCTAACCGGAGCTGCAAGGGTGGTCTCCTCCCAGGAGCTGTTGCTTTTGTTTAAAACCCTCTGGCCTGTCCAGCACTGCAGGCACAGCTGTGTCCTCACAGCAGCTCTGAGACACCCAGCAGTCCAAGGTGCATTCCCAGATTCCAGGAACAAACCCCTTCACTGGAGGACTCAGACATTCCCAGACAGAGAGGAAGCGTGGCTGTATCCCATCTTCCTTGGAATGTCAGGTAAGGTCTCCTCCAGCAGATCTCTGACACCTCCGTTGCTTTGCATGGACACCCAGGATTAGCCTTATGGATACAGTGTTAATCATCTTAAACTCCTGGATTATTTACAAGGGATTGGGTGTAAAGCAGCATCTTCACCCTATTTCCAAAGCAGAACATTTCTCTGAAGAAAGGTCAAAGCTGGAAAAGCCTTTGCTATAAAAGCAACTTGAGTATTTTACTGACACATCCCACATTTGTATTTTTAAAAGCAAAAAGCAGCTCCCTATTTTTTAGCGTTTTTGCTGTTCAGCAACACATTCAAAACTTGTAAGGGGAAAGAGAAATCAGTCCTTTGTACATCCAAAAGTGAAACTGTTTTTAATTCTTGCACATCACTTGGAGAACACCCTGGTGCAGAGGGCAGCGAGACCTCGACATAGATCCGGAATTTGATGGTCTTCACGGTCCCTCCCAGCCCAAATCCTGGGATTCTGTGATTTGAGGACATCAAGTTTGGCTCTCGGGTCCTCCCTCTCCCGAGGCTCTGGTGAGCAGCTGGCACAGCCTTCAGCTGCTCCCTCTGTGCCAAGGAAATCCCCAGCAGCAGCTCCTGGGCCAGCAGGAGCTCTTCATGCACACAATCGCACAACTGCTGCTTTCCCACCAGCACCTTCCTCTCCTGGTGCTCCTTCACCTCATGAACTGCTCATGGGTGACAGAGCCCTCCTGGTCACCAGCAAACCCCCCACAGGCACAGCTGAGCATTTATGGAGTTCCCAAAGCTGACCTCACTGATGTATCCAGGGGATTTCATCTTCATCAGGCCAAAATCCAGTAATTAAGCACAAAGTGGCCATGAGGATGGAGTTAAGATTTGAAGGAATCTCTGCCCGTGCTTCAGTTGCCTCCCCCTCTCTCTCCCAACTTTTGCCACTCCTGCAGCAAGGTACACGGAGCCCTTCTGCTCCAGCTACTCATTCTCTCCCAGCCAGCTCATATCCAACCCATAAAATACTGATTTCCACAACAAAACCGATGTAAATGAGCAGGAATGTCAGTCATTATCCCACTCATTCCTGAAAACCCAGGTTTAAAATCCATAGAAACACACTGTGGGACTCTCAGGTGTCCTGTCTGTAACAGCAACATCTGGCCAAGATAGAACATAAACAGCTGGGATATTTAAAATATCGTACAGGTCTGCCTGACCTACTGTCCTGGCTCTTGTCCTGGATCCAGGCAGGGATAATACGGAATGCAGAAAGCAAGACTCCCCAGACTTGGCAGTTTTTGGGGCTATGAAATAGAGCACCTCTGCATGCAACAGCTCTCAAAATACTGTTTGTCATCTGGGGAAGGACATTATTCCCTATTTTTTGCCTCCTGACACACCACTCCTGGCTTCCCGGCCCTACCTCTGGCCAGAGCCATATTTGCAGGGAATAGACTCAGCCTCTTTAGTCACATCTCATACAGAAGCTTTTCCACACCAAGCTTTACACAAATCCACACGCAAATAAAAAACAAAATCCAAAGGCTAATTTGTTATTGACAAAATAAATGCTGAGGAATGAATGCAAATATTCCTGACTCTCCAAAGGTACCTTTTATGGAACACCCCCAGCGAATCTCGCTGCGTTTCTGCACGGATAAATGAGCACTGCAAGCACTCAGATCCAATCAGACACAGGAAGCAAAGTGCTCCCTCTCTCTGGATTTATTTTACAGTTCAGACCACAAAAGGAGCAGTAAAACCATCACACAAAAAAGAGGCCAGTGGCCTCCTTAGGGCAGGTCAGGCTGCTCCTCACATACTCCAGGTTAAGGGAGAGAATCCTGCCCAGCTCCTTCCACGTTCCTCACCCTGCTCCCACCCAGCTGAGGGTGGCAACACTTGTTTGCTTGCCAGAACCATTCCCACATGGAGCAGAGCTCTGGAGCTCTGGACTCTGCCAGAGGACTCTGCTTTTTTCTGCTGACAAGTCCATTGGCAAGAGAAGCTCTCACAATTTCTCCAAACCCAATTAAGTGAACACAACTCAATTCTTCAGAGCACTGACAGGCAACTCACTAAAAAAAAAGAGGAATTCTGGTTTGATTTCACAACATCACAGTTCCCATCTTCCTTCTGCAGGAGCTTTGGGAAGGGTTCAGCACTCTGACTTCTCCAAAGATGCTGCCACAGCATTGACTGCTAAACTAAAAGCACCAGCCCCACAAATATGTGAATGTGAATATTTCTCTGGACATGATATGAAGAGCCAGAAGTCACCTTTTCCTAGACTCAGGACAGTCCAGTGACCAGTGTCACCCACCAGAGGCTGAGTTAACCCCGCCTCACATCAGAGAGCTAAAACAGCCTTTCCTCGGAAAAACAGGGGTGTGAAAAGCTAGAAACTCTTGGCTTTGTTTAAAAACACACAGAATTTTTCTTTCTGGTCGTTTCAGCCTCCAAGGCTGTTTGATTTGCCGGGTTAACTGAATCCCATAAGCACTGGAAAAGCAGAGCCCATCCCAGAGTCAGGCAAAGCTGAACAAAGCCCTGATCAAGACCAAGCCTTACCCTGCAGTTTGCTCCACCAGCTCAGCAGTTTGGGTGTTCTCTTTAAATGTCTCTGAATGTTTTCTTTTGTCAAATTGCAAATGAAAATCGGTTATTTAGATAGTTACAAGGCCTCATACAAAATGTACAAAGTAAACATTTGGGCAAATATTCCCAGTTTGATGTATTGGGGGTTTGTTGTATAAATTATTAAATACAAATGAGATTTTCTTCAGCTTCTGAGAGGAAACCCTTAGATAAAGTATCTTTAGTTTCTGCTTACTAATGTTTGTGTTTACTCTGTAAAGCAGAGTATTTTGTGACAAACATCTCTGGTAAATACCCAGTGCTACGAGCACAATGGGAGATTTTTCTTTCATTAAGCTGCAGCCATTCACAAATAAATTTGCGATACTCTGCACTTCATTCTGACATAATCCAGTGCATTAAAAACAAGGAACCTTCCAGAGACACTACTTTCCTTTTGGAATCAATGTCACAGAAGGATTTACAGGAGTTAACAGCCAATACTGTAGGATTTTGAAATTCTGGCTTTAAAAAAACCCAAACCCCAAGAATGTAGGAAATAGAGCAGCTCTCTGAACTTGCACAATGCACTGAGAAAAAGCATCCTCACAACTGAGTAACAGATCAGAGCAGTTCTAAGAGTGCAAGCCTGAGAATTTTAGATCCTGCTCATGCAGAGTATTCGCAGCAGAAATCTATAAATCATAAGAGCAGAATTCAGGCTGCAGAAGGCTCTAGAACCAGTGCATTAGGGAATTAAACTGAGCGTAAAGCGAAGCCCATTTCTGAAGACACAGCTTGGTTTATTATCCATCTTCCAAAGCACTTGGCACCAGTGTCTGCAGCAGCTCCAAAAATGGCAAACACTGCACCGATTTTCAGACCTTTGAGTTACACACAACAGGGCAAGGAGAAGGAGACCTCAAGTAGCTGAAAGTGTTTAGAACAATTCAGGTCTGTAAGATACACGTCCTTCAAGTGGTAAAAGGCAGCTGAGCTCCTCTTAAAGCATGGATTTCAAACAGGTAATGCATTCATTTTTCTTTCCTTTACATATCAGACTTCAGAGAGCTGATTTTCAGATTTAGTACTCTGCTTATGCTGTGCTGATCTCAAATCTAAACACTCCTGCTGAACAGAAATCCTACCACAGACAAGACTGGGGTAGAAAGCCACAGTGAAACAATATTGTCCAGGTTCTGAAATGATAGAAACATAAAAGGAAAAAATGGGAAAGATCCTGCGGAGAACACTCCACACAAAAACATTCTGCTATTAGCCCAAGTAGAGGTCTGAGCTTTATTCCTAAGAAATTGCAAAGAGAGGAAAAAAAATGACACTGCAAAGACACTTTCTCATGTCTATTTACGGACTAATCCTGCTGAACAAAACACCAAAAATCAGTCCCCAAGTCAGAGCAGGTCTAAAGCTCCCACGAAGTTAATCTCCTGACCCGGCCAGCAGCCCATACAGTGATCAAAAGGCAGTGGGGACCAACTCCAGAGGGGTGCTGTGTGCTCCCAGCACCTGCAGCAACCCTGCAGCAGCAGGACCAGGCTGCTCCCTGCCCCTCTGGCACCAACACCGAGCAACTTCCCTGCCCAGCCCTCATTTTACAGAAATGTGACCAACAGGAGCCGCAGCCTCGAGCGCTTCCCAAGGCCTCAGCCGCTCCCAGGCCCTGCCATCAGCAGCAATTCCCCCTCACGAGCTGTGCTGTGCACGCGATGTCACCACCAGGCAGGCTCTGCCTTTCAGACAGCTCTGCCACGGAGTGGGGAGCTGGTGACACTCCCACAGAGCAGGGAGCTGGTGACAGTCCCACAGAGCAGGGAGCTGGTGACACTCCCACAGAGCGGGGAGCTGGTGACACTCCCACAGAGCGGGGAGCTGGTGACAGTCCCACAGAGCGGGGAGCTGGTGACACTCCCACAGAGCGGGGAGCTGGTGACAGTCCCACAGAGCGGGGAGCTGGTGACACTCCCACAGAGCGGGGAGCTGGTGACAGTCCCACAGAGCGGGGAGCTGGTGACACTCCCACAGAGCGGGGAGCTGGTGACAGTCCCACAGAGCGGGGAGCTGGTGACACTCCCACAGAGCGGGGAGCTGGTGACAGTCCCACAGAGCGGGGAGCTGGTGACACTCCCACAGAGCGGGGAGCTGGTGACAGTCCCACAGAGCGGGGAGCTGGTGACACTCCCACAGAGCGGGGAGCTGGTGACAGTCCCACAGAGCGGGGAGCTGGTGACACTCCCACAGAGCGGGGAGCTGGTGACAGTCCCACAGAGCGGGGAGCTGGTGACACTCCCACAGAGCGGGGAGCTGGTGACAGTCCCACAGAGCGGGGAGCTGGTGACACTCCCACAGAGCGGGGAGCTGGTGACAGTCCCACAGAGCGGGGAGCTGGTGACACTCCCACAGAGCGGGGAGCTGGTGACAGTCCCACAGAGCGGGGAGCTGGTGACACTCCCACAGAGCGGGGAGCTGGTGACACTCCCACAGAGCTGCACTGGGGTTCTGAAGGAGCTCCCGTACCCAGAGACTGTCCCAGCAGAGCAGATGTCGCCCTGCCCGTGGCCATGGCCATCTGCAGCCAGCACAAACAGGTGATGTGCTCCTCACACCAGTCAGAGAAAAAAGACTTTGCAAATTGCTGTTTCTAAGTCGTGTAGATCTTGTCAGCAGCATCCTGTCACAAGGAGAGATCACAGGGAAGCTACGCCATGGCCTGTGAAGGGTATAAATCGATTACACAGAGTCTGTAAGTAAAGTTCTCCCCCAAATTAGAGGCACAAGGGGCTGCACTGGTGTAATTCCTGGATTTCGTGCAGCATCACATCCTCACTCGGTGGAACTTCTCCACAATTTCTTCCCCTTGTCTCTGACGGTACAAGCAGCAATGATATCCTCCAGTACGTTGAATTAAAAGTCTTAAACGTGAGTATAGAAGGTCACTGGACACAGGGCTAAGGCTGAAAAATCACATTCCCAGGAAACTCCTACACTGTCATTCCTCAGAGCAAACCACGCTCCTTCTCCCTCCAAACACTGATTCAAGGGCACCCCACTTGCTGTGCTGAGCACGGATTCAGGCAGGAGACAACAACACTGAGGTGAAGACAGCATGGCCCACTTTCAGTGGAGAGAGAACGAGAACGGGAACTTGGGAATGAGAGCAGCAACACAGGCATCCACCTGAGTGCCAGGGATTCCTTCTCCCCCTCGCCCCATGGAAAAACCCAAGAATGACAAACACTGGAGAACACAACCAGTGTGATGCTATCAGCAGCAGATCTGGTTTGCTCCCTGGATAACAGGGAATTTGGGTAACAGCCTTCCCAGAACAGCTCAGGAGCTGCCCTGTGCTGAAGTCCAAGGTGAGCATCACTGAGCTCCTCAGTGCCAGAGCCCAGTTCCATGTGATTGGTCTCCAGGATATTTACAATTTTGAGCAGCTATTTGAGAAAGGGACCTGCAGGAGCAGTCAGAGGCCAGGCAGCCCAGGGCAGAGTTACAGCTGCTGTGAGTGGGCACTGCCTCGGGTTTCACACAGCTCAGGCACTACAAACAACTCCAAAACACAACCTCAGACCTGCTGAGCCGGGGGGAGCTGCGCAGAAACTTCTGCAAGTTCCAGCTGAATAAAGCGAATAATTTCAAAACAGAGCAGGAATTGAGACTCCACCTGCGCCTGCAGAGAGCAGCAAGAAACCCTCTGACCACTGCATCGTTCTTCCAGGGAAGAAGGACGTACAATATTTTAAAAAGGATGGCAAATACACAATACAGTCAGCTATTCACTTCGGATTTGCTCAGTCCAGGCAGCACAAAATCCCCCCCCATCAGCAAAGCCCCTTTATTAGAGCTGATCCTAAATTCACAGAGGATTAAGGGGGGTTTGTTGGCTTTTTTTGTTTGTTTTAAGAAAATCCTCTCTCCCCTCCAAGCAGTTTTGTGGTTTTTGCTGTGGGAATGCACAAACACCTGCAGGGGCTGTGTGTGGGATGTTTATGCAGACAGTTTGGGATATCTGGCAATAAGCACCAGCAGGCACTACTGACTGCACACAGGATTCATTCCCCACTTTCAGAACAAGCTCTAGAACAAGAAGCCACCACTAAAACCAGCTTCCTGTTTCAGCAGGTTTGTTTGACAAGAGGAAAATGGAACAGATGGAAGTGATGCAGCACAATCAAAGATAATTTATGGTAACAGCACTTGCACAAGTGCTCCGGATCACCACCCTCATCCAGCTCCTCAGGGGCCTCTTTGTCACAGGTTACTCTGTTCCAACCAAATCCAGCAAGAAAACAGAGGAAATAAACCCAAAAGGACCCTACAAGGTGTAGAGTGAAGGGCACCTGGGAAAGAAGGAGCTTAGCAGCCACCAGCTGAAGACAAGGTTAAAGAACAGAACTCCTGGGCACAGAATCTCTCCTGATTTCACTGGGCAGCATCCCCTGCCTGGGTAAATCTGAGCCTCTGAGACTACACAGAATTTGAAGAATCTCCCCTGTCACAGGTTATATAAATGTGAATATAAACCTGGCTGCTTCCATTGCCATGGAAATAATACAGCCAGTGTTCCATATGCAACTTGTTAAATACATTCCCTTATTTATTCATACGAAATCTGCTCAAAATGCTGTTTAGGTATATTGAAGAGTTCCAGTGATCAAGTTAGAACCAGGATCTGGGTTTTAAAAGTACACTTGCAAAGAAAAAAAATCATGTTTTAAATATAACCTCCAATTCAGGCGGGAGCTGATGCCATGACCTCATTGAGCTCCACTCCATTAACAAAAACTTTACCTTCCCTTCTAACAGCTAATGAATGTTTGGAGCTGAAGGTTTGGTTTGTGTTCAGCAGCCCTGTCCTTGCTGCCAGATTAATCTGGCTACACAAATCTGAAACCCAATTTGCAGAGCCCCTGAGGCTTTTCCTCCCAAGTCTTACAAATTAACAACTCCGCGTAAAATCTCAAGTCTCAGTTATTGCAGGAGCTGGAATCAGCCTCAAACTTCACATTTCCCTTGCCCTTCCAAAGGTTGCTAATCTGCTGATTCATAAAACAAGTTCTAAACGAGGCCGGTGGCAGAGGGGAGAGTCCCAGAGAGTCGGGTCAGTTAAGGATTACATCATTGATCTGGTTCAGTTCATGTCTCTGAACAAAAGAGGTGCTTAACTGGAAGAAACAGCCTACAGGAACTGGGAATGGTTTGTCTCCTCAGGTCCTAGCAAAAGCCACAAATTCCAGATGGTATGGGGATTCTTACTGACAAAATTCTAATTTAAATATGGTATCTGACAGTTGTGTGCAAGGTTTAAAAGCTCCATTATTCATTCATCTGCATGTGTTATACATAACTGAACTTAGAGGGAAAGGAAGCTCCTGTGCTTGCTGCAGCAGTGGCTGGAAGGAAGGGGGAAAAACAGGGCCTACAGGTAAACTTATTTTTTAAAACATAATAGTCTGGCACAATGGACATAAAAATAAGAACAGTCACTAATGAGAACTGCATTCTTGCTGCTAAAAATCAAAGCCCTGTATAGAAGTCAGTTTATAGCTTTAAAGGAACTGCTCAGCTAACCACACAAAGTCCCTCTCCCCCCGAGCCTGGGGATACCTACCAGCAATCCTCCTCTTCGGGGCAGTTCTCCAGTTCTAACACTTTGACCTCATCCAGATCCGCGTTACTCGGAAGCCCCTCCAGCTCCGCACACTTTTCGCTGGGATTCTGTTCATGGATTCCAGCTGGGCCGTGGATCCCTGCCATGAGCAGGCTGCCCAGCAGCTCCGAGCTGGTACTTGTATCCACAGGTGAGGGACAGCGGCCATTCCCGCGGCCCTGCCCCGCGTCGGCAGACACCTCCTCGGGGGCACTGTTGCAGCTGTATTGCATCTGGGCACCGAGGGCTCTTTGGAAGCAGTTGTTCTCTCCTTCCTCCTGCCTCATTTTGCTCAGCTGGCTGTGCAGATCCGCCATGATCTGCAACTCCTGCTTGTCGGTGATGGCGTTGATGCTGTTGTTGATCTCCATCCCGTTGAGGCCTGGCTCGTGGTTATCCACCCCGGCACGGATGTCCCCCGGCACGTTTGTCCCCAGCACGCTCCTGCTGCTCCTGCTCCTGGCGTGCTGATTGTCCAGCTCCAGCCTCCTGACCAGCTCCCGCAGCTTCCGCACCTCCGGGCCCACGTCCTCCTCCGGCTCCGTGCCGGGGCCCATGGCCGAGTGCTCCGGGGCGTCTCTCCCTAGGGCAGGCTCCAGAGCGGGGTCCTGCTCGATGAGCGGGGCGTTCCCGGGCACCACCATCCTCCACAGCACCCGCTTCCACTGCAAGGCACGGGAAACACAGCAAAGATCCACAAGGATGCACAAGATTTTTAGGCAAATGGAATTAAGACACCAAAAATTCTGGCTCTCATAAGCATCAGCTAGTTACAATGGGGTGGAAGGTGTGTGAATTTCATCCAAATCCAAAAAAAACAACCGAAATTAGGGTTGAACATTGCACGGCCCACAAATTCCTCTTTTTGAACAGCAAGGATGTGCACCTGTTCTGCTACAAATGAGTGCAATAGAAGGAAGCTGATTTAATCCCCCACAATAGTTTAGTTTCCATGTGTTTACCAACAAAATACTTGAGAAAAGCACTGATTGAGCGAAGTCAGGAAACTTCATTAACGAGGTGCTGACGTCAGACAACAACAGCGTCAAGAAAATGGTGAAAACATCCTTTGTTCATTACCAGGTTTATCCTGGAAAAGCAGAAAAAACTTGGAAGAATTTCTCTATCACCTTATACCAAAGTAACAACAGGAACTGCAGTTACTGTGGTACATGAAAATAAGCTTAAATAATGTTTTTGCTGGCGTATTTTCCTGTTACAACTGAAAGGAGAGGGGTGCAAATGGCCAAAAAGAAAAAAAATATATATATCCCAACTGAAGACTACATATTCCACTAAGTTTCAAAACATTACGCCATCCCTCTGCTTTTTCCTTAGCTGAGCAAGGAAAAGCATGCAGCTCACTGTCAGTCAGGCAGCTCTGAACTGCACAAGGTACTCAGGTTTCCCAAAAAAACCATAAAGTGCATTTCCCACCAGTTTTACAACATGAGCAAACACTGCTTTTTCCCCTCCACTTGATTTACATAAGTTGTCAGTTTCATTGGGCACGTTCATTTCCAAACTGACTCTTCACTGAAAACCCCTAATACTGAAAATCCCCTAATTAATGGTCCATGGAGCAGTAAAATGGATTAAAAGTCAGAAATCCTCTCTATTTTGCAGAAGGAGGGCAAACAGACTGCGTGAAGAGGGAATGAGTCAACACAACCAATTCAAAGTTTAAAAATTGATGCACTTGTTATAACTGACTTTTTGTGGCTGTGCATGTTCTTCCCCCTCCCTTTGCTGCCTGAAAACGTCTTCTGTTTTTAAGTGCCAGTGGGCAGAGGAAACCACAAAAATTAAGTGTCACACAAAGCAAGGTAACAAACAGACACCCCCATAGGTGCCCCAGCATCTCCCTATTATTTGGGCACTTGTGACAGCAATAGCGGGGTATGTTTCTTTTAAAATACAGTTTTGTTTTGTTGGGGTTTTTTATCTGATTTTTTTATTATTATTTTGGTCCTCTATCTGCAAGATGTAAATTTTCAGCTTATGCTTGAGTTAATATAAAATACAAACAGCCCTGAGGAAGAGCTGTGAATGAACAGAGCGCACTGTCCACCCATATTGCAAAGCTGTGCCTGTAAGCAGCACTGCTGAAGGCATTTCGCCTTGGGAAAAGGAAATTTAGTGTGGAGTTACCAAGCAATGCCATTCCTACCCATGTGCCAGCTTCAAAAAGCTCCTTGCATGGATTCCCACTCCTACAAACCCACACGAGCCTCATCGGATAACAGCACAGTGTGATTTCCAAACAGATCTCGGAGTAAGGGAACACTGTGGCTTCCAGAGATAGCCCAAAGCTCAGGAACTCTGAGGATGCACCAGTGGGGAGTTTTAGGAGTTCCACTGTCCAAGCAAAAACAGTGGCTCAAGGAGGGGAATTAAGGAGATGGGTCACGCAAAAATCGGTTCCCTTCCAAGGGTGAGGAGCTGGGAAAAAACTTCACGTGAGGGGGAAGAGCAAATAAAAAGCGCTCAGTCTTTCCCCACAACCAGCAAGTCTAAAAACCACCCCCCAAAAACCCCCATCAAAGACATGCGGGGGAAGAGATACAAACGTGCAAAAGTTAATTTCATTGTGTCACGGGGGAAGAAATAAAACACATTTGGAAGAAGGCAAAGAGGCGGCAGCCGCGAGCGGGTCGGAGACAATAATTCGGAGTTTCCCGAGCAGACATCCGGGTGTCTCACGGAGGGTAACGGTCCCGCTCACCCCGCGGCCCCGGGCGGCTGCCACGGCCACGGGGGCTCTGAGAGCCGGCGGCGCTGTGAGGGCTCTGACGGGGGCGTGGGGGGCTCTGAGAGCTGGAGGGGCTGTGAGGGGCGGGGAAAGGGA
>VXBT01010540.1:157125-198861 GCA_013400235.1 Oriolus oriolus | reverse complement strand
GGCGGGAAAAGGTTTAAAAGGGGGAAAAGGTGGTGAATGGGGAAAAGAGAGTGAGAGGGGTAAGTGATGGCAGAAAAGAGGTAAATGAGGGGGAAAAGGGCAAGTGAGGGGGAAAGGCCAAGGTGAGAGGAAAGAGGCGAGTGAGGGTGGAAGCGGGGAGTTAGAGGGGAATGGAATGGGCGAAGGAGGAAAGGGGTGAGTGAGGGTATGAGAGTAAGGGGAGGAAGTGAGGGAAAAGGGAGAGAGGAAGAAGGGCAAATGAAGGCAAAAGGGCTGAGTAGGGAAGGGATGAGTGAGGGGGGAAAGGGGTCTCTCCCTTTGCATGCGATCCAGAAAAATGCACAAAATACAGCTTAGCTGGGATCTCCCAAAGCTCCAGTGAGTGTAATGTCTCTTCAGGACCGTTTTATCAGGCAGCAATAAAACTAGCACCATTCTTTGACATCCTCCTCCTAACCGTGTGTGTTGGACCCAAGCACACCCTCTGGCACCTCCTGATAAGAAGCGCTGGATGTTTGGCAGTCACCAAGGCCACGTGCTATGAGCAGAATCTCGTCTTTGTACCAGTTGGCCTGAACACTGTGTCCGGCACTGACACTCCTCAAGGTCTGTCCTGCTTTCAGATGGGCTAGAGTTGATTTTGTCACTCTGTTGTTCATTTTCAGATGCTCTGGGAAGGTTTGGTCTGTGCAGAAGACAGGATTTCCAAAAGCAGAGCTCCCTGTGCCACCAGGGGAGCTGCAGTGACAGGATGGGTTTGCCTCCACTTCTGATCAGTCACCACCAGCACATTTCATAGTCTTTATATATATGTATATTTATTTATTTATTTGATTTCATGTGAAATAACCTGGTCAAGATTTGTCCCCACAAGCAGCAGAATCCCAAGAGAAGTAAGATGTTTTTGTGAAAGAGAATGCATGACCTCATCCATCACGTAGGAAAAACCTGTGTGCAGGTGACCCTTCTCCACAAACACCAGGAAGATTAACCTCTTTCAACAATTCATTTGTTTTTGTTTGTGGGGGGTAGGTCAGCAATTCTTCAAAGCTCAACCAATACAAATGATAAAGCATAACATTTTTATAACAGCTGCAGGTTCCTTTTGGGTAATACATGTCTTTAAGGGGAAAAAAAACCCTCCTGTCAGGGACTTGTGCAGAGCCAGGAGGTCCCCCTGAGCCTCCTTTTCTCCAGGCTGAGCCTCCCCAGCCGCTCTCAAGCACAGCCTATGGGGAACAGGGCTCCCTTTTCTCCAGGTAATCACAGGATTTTAGGACAAGCAGACTGAAATCTCTGCAGAACGTCAGTCTGTGGATTTGCCAGGCCCCTTTGCTGAGCCCACCCCATCTGCATGGTCCTGCTGGTGCTCTCCCTCATTGCCTCATCCTCCAACAAAGCCTCTGGAGGCTTCACGGATGGGCCACCGAGGAGCACAAGGGACAGTCCTGGGGGTGACACAGGTGGGGGAGGCACACACGAGCTAAGGCTGGTTAGGGGAGCTGTAACTGAGGTGGGATGAGTCCTGCAGGAGAGGCAGAGCTGAGGGGACGCAGTGCAGAGCCCAGACAAATCCAGCTCCCCGTGAGGCCGTGGGCACAGCAGGAACTCTGCAAGCAGGGAATACGTTATTCCTGCAGAAGATCTTCTCAAAGGGCACTGTGGCACAGGGCCTTCTGCTTTGGTACTTGAAACCATCCCCCTCCTCTGACCTTGGTGGAACGAGCCCTGGCTGTACCAGTCCTTCCTCACCGCTGGAACTGGGGCCAGTAAGGAACTTCTGGATGTGGTTCTCATCCAGAACCCATGGAGGGTGTGAGGCCCTGGTTGCCCAGAGAAGCTGTGGCTGCCCCTGGATCCCTGGAAGGGTCCAAGGCCAGGCTGGACGGAGCTTGGAGCAACCTGGGCTCATGGATGGTGTCCCCACCCATGAACTTTAGAATAGATGAGCTTAAACTCCTTCCAACCCAAATCATTCTGAGATTCTATGGTTCTACGATTCCTAATGCTTCCCCATGAGGAAACAGTAAGTCTGGACACTTTTAAGGCACCTGACTTTCAGGTTTCAGTATTCAGCATTCCCAGCCTCTCAGCTCTGAGTTAAGGGCTAAAATGATACAATTCTGATTTTACTGAGTGCAGCATCTGCTGGAAGTTCAATGTTTTTAGTGAGCATTTGGGCTGTGAATAATTCACAGCAATGAGAGGTCTGGGCAAAGCCCTGGTGAGGGGGGAAAACAGGGTTTCAGCTGAGCAGAGCTCTTTGTCAGGAGAGGGAATTGAAATGCCCCTGCTCTGGCACGAGACACCTGCCCTCAGAGCCTGAGTTAAACACCAGGTGAAGGACGCTGTTATCTCCCCAAACAGGCAGCAGCCACAAGTGCTGCTGCAGCATCCTCAGGGAAGAGGCGGGAAGGGGAATTAAAGCTGACACACAATTAGAATAGAGTTTGCAAGTGCTCCTGGAATCCTGAGGAAAGCAAATGGAAATCAGGCAGAAGCTATTTCTAGGCTGAATTTGGGGGTGAAAGAAGCAGAAATAGGCTTTCGCCAAGGACTAAATTCAAACCCTCCCAAGAATCCAAATTTAGTGTTTAAGGCTCCCAGTGCCTGCGTGCCAGCTCACACAGCCTGGGTGCACAAGGGAAAGAAATACAAATATCAGCAGGAGACACTTGTGGCAATTAGCTGGGATAAACCAAGGGGCTGTGCCTGACTCCCAGCTCCGGGAGCACTTGGAATCTTCATGCAGCTGAGGCCAGGCTGGGGGGCTCAGCACCTCCGGAAAATGTTGTCTTTGAGGATGAGGCTGCCTTATCGCCGTCCCATCACGCTTGTCTGGTGCAGGCGACAGCATCAGCCAGCGGGTGCTGAACTCATTCACGGCCACGGGGCAGCGGGAGGGAAAAGAACTCGAGGGAAGCAGGAGCAGGAATTCTGCGATCTGAGCCAGGCAGGAGCTGCGGGATTCCCAGGCGTGCTGCCGGGCACGGGCGGCTCCGCAGGACCCTGCAAGCACACAGAGAGCGGCTGAGCAGGGCTGGTCCCGCCTGGAATGCGGCGCTGGAGGTCGGTGGAGCCGGGAGCGTGCGGGGCTGGCACAGCCTCACCAGTCACATTCCATTACCAGGTACAGGCAGCAGCGAGGCAGGAGCCCCGTTCCCTGCTCCTGCTTCTCTCCGTGCCGGGAGGCAGCGGGAGGACACGAGGTCTCCCAGCCCCAGCACAGCAGCTCTGGTCGCTGCCATGGCGCCTCCTGCTCCTTCCAGATAATCAGACAAAACCGAACTGTGTCCAACCCGCTCCTGTCGATCTGTTGGAATGTCCAACTCTCCTCTTCCCAAAGGTTTTCACCTCAAGGGATCTTTAGGTAAAGGAGTAGCTGCACCTGCCGCCGAGGAGCTGCCTCCTTGTCAGGGGAATGTCATCGCTCCGAACCGCCCGCAGCCCCTGCGGCGGGGCAGCCCAGGACACTGGGAGGAACCTTGAACTGCCTCCCGTGAGGCCTCTCCACCTCTGAGGGACATTTCTGTCATCACTCAAGCCAGCCTCTGCCTGTCACCCTCGGGAAGCCACCACAGCCTGTTTGTCACCGAGATTCTGGCTCCAACCAACACCCCCGGGACAGCTCGAGCGAGTTTCCAGCTAATGCTGCAACAAGGTCACTGCTTCCCACTGAACACCCCAGGAAGATCCCTGCCTGTCACCCTGGAAATGTCAGGGTTAAATGCCCTTCACCAGTGAACTCTGAGCTCTCACCCAGCCATCCCCCTGGGAATGGCTTCGGAAAGGGGCCCTGGACACCCACCTAGAAGAGCTTCTCGTAGCACTTGTCACAGTGGACGATGTCCCGGTGGATGAATATTTTATCCAGGAGATCTCCCATTGCTTTGTGGCAAATTCCACACTGCCAAAGGGAAAACAAGGAGGTTGGACGGTGACCAAAGCCCCACGCAGGAACAGCAGAAGGGAGGGGGCACAGGAACAGTCTCTGCATCATTTTATTTAGGGGTGAGGATGTGACCTTTGAGGCTGCACTTCCCTACAACAGCCAAATGTCCCTGCAGGCCTCTTCCTCCCACACTCCTCATCCCTCCTCCTCCCATCTTCCCCACATCCCCACCAACTTTCCATGGAAACCCTGCAGGGTTTGAGGATTCAGCCACCTCCACTAGAGCACAAAGACCACAAAGCAGCAGGTCTGCCCCAAGGACAGTGGGGCAAGGACACGAGGTTCTGAGGGTGCTGCCAATAATAAAGAACTCTCCTTGTTCTAATATTTATTCAAGGACCTGAAAACCTTCTGGGACACCTGTGACTGCCTGACTGCTTTTGTCCCAGCGTGAGGCAAGGATTTGGCACACCCCATATATATCTCTCTGAAAGCCTGAGGATGGAATTTGCAGGAAGATCCCTGCTCCCAGTTCCCAGCAGCACTGGGGCTCACCCTGAAGCAGTACTCGTGGCAGCGGATGTTCAGGTGCTCGATGATGATCTTGGGGCAGTCCCGGATCTCCCGGCTGCAGTAACTGCACAGGGGCTCACTGGACCTGGGAAGAACAAGGGAGGGGATTCCTCTGTGATGCTCTGGTTCCAGTCCCAGCACTGGTGCCAGGGGTTTTTCCCCAACCATCAGCGCTGCTCTCCGTGAGCAACCTGCTCCCACACGTGTGGCTGTGCAGTGACAGAGCAGAGGGACTGTGCTGTCCCGGGGATGCAGAGACCACAGCAGTGGGGCAGGACAGATCTCAGAATCTTACAGTCATGGAATCAGGGAATGGTTTGGGTTGGAAGGGACCTCAAAGCTCATCCAGTGCCACCCCTGCCATGGCAGGGACACCTCCCACTGTCCCAGGCTGCTCCAAGCCCCAGTGTCCAGCCTGGCCTTGGGCACTGCCAGGGATCCAGGGGCAGCCACAGCTGCTCTGGGCACCCTGTGCCAGGGCCTGCCCACCCTCCCAGGGAACAATTCCTTCCCAATATCCCATCCAACCATGCTCTCTTTCAGTGAGAAGCCATCCCCTTTTGTCTTGTCACTCCAGGCCCTTGGAAACAATCCCTTTCCATTTTTCTGGCGGGCTCCCTTCAGGCATGGAAGGCCACAATGAGGTCACCCCAAAGCTTCTCAGCTCCTGGCTGAATAATCCCAATTCTCTCAGCCTTTCCTCATAGGAGAGGTGCTCCATCCCTCTGATCACCTTGGTGGCCTGCTCTGGACTCTGAGCTGGAGTCAGTGCCACTGTATTTGCATTTATTGTGCTGCTGTTCCACCAAACACACACCAGCATCCTCAGAAAGCAAACCCTTAAAATCGTTTCTGATTAAGAATTTGATTATTCCCCCAAGGCAGCCCTGCCCTGTCCTACCTGTGCAGGGGAGCACTGGACAGGTAGCTGTGGTGGCTGTAGCTGCTTCTCTCCAGGTCACTCAAATCCACAAGGCTGCCACTGGGGAAGGAAGGAAATATCACCACTGGACAGTGATATATGGGAAGAGAATCTTGGATGGAATCATTAACCCAGTGATTTGGAATATCCCAGCTACCTGTTCCTTGGAGAGAAGGCCCTCAAAGTGTCTTCCAAGGACACAAAGAGGAACCTTTCAGTACCCCCAGAGAGGACTCTCGAGGTAAAACTCCCCTGGCCTCACCAGGGCCCTCGTGTTTACACCTGGCCCCTACAAACAGCAGCTTTTCACTGCTAAAACTCCCAAATCCCGCACTATTATGCAGGAAAAGGCATGCACCACATCCCTGGTCTCACCCAGCTGAGTGTTCCCTCTCTGTCTGGGTTTCCTCGATATTTGGCTTATCTTTGGCTGCTGACAGCAGCTTTGCTGAACTCTGGGACAGGCTGGAGATTTACAGTGTGTAATCAGCTCCCCCGGGGATGGCAGCACGGCGCTGAGGGAGGATAATGCCAGCAGGGAGCACCACACTGGTGTGAACTGGTGCCACATCACTGCGAGGATGATGTGCATGCGGCCAAATTCTGCTCTTGTCACACTGGGGCCAGTCTGGAGCAGCTTCACTTGAGCAGAATACAAAGGACTGAAGATTTAAGCTTGAAAATGGCGTAATTTAACTCTTTGAAACTCATATAATGAAGTTTTTCCAGTGAGAGCCCCTCATCCTCCGCATTCTCCTCACGCATTCCAGTCATTTGTTTGCAGGTGCACGGTGAAGCCTCACAGTGCCAAGCCTGCAGTGTGGTGTTTTCACCCACCTCACACCAAGCCACTCCAGGAGGAGCTTCCCTGTCCCCTGGGAGCAGTGGGACACGGGTCCTCCTGTCACCACCACAGCCAGAGGAGATGGCAAGACCCCACAGAGCAAACTCTGCCCCTCCCAGTGACCCCCCCCCGAGGCTGAGGAGCTCCGGCTGCCCCATCCTGTGAGGTGGCAAAGCCTCGTGCTGGGCTCTGCACGCGTGTGTGACACCCGGCTGTGCCACCTGGCTGTGCCACAGGGTGCCCCCAGCACTCCGTACCTGCCGTAGCGAGGGGAGGCTGCAAAGCCGCCGGTGTTCACGTACTCCTTCACAAAGAGGATCCCTCTCCTGGGGAAACGGGAAGCATTTCCATGAGAAAAGAGCGGCTGAGGCTCGGGAGAGCCGGGCAGGGACCGCGTGTGCCCCCGGACACGGAACGCGTGCGGGAGAGGCTCGGAGCGGGACGCTGTTTGTTCCACAATAAATCCTGGATATCGAGCATTGTTGCTAAACAACAACTCCTCTAATTACCCCACCAAAACAAATCGAGTTAATTGGAAAGAATGGGATGCATAATGTAACCCTTTCATCCGGTTATGCGCTGGTTGGAAGGATAAGTCTGTCCCAGCTCCCGTCAGGATTAGGCACACAATGGGCACGGAGAGAGCTCCCCACTCCCCCGGTAACACCAACCCCTGTGGCACAGCGCTGCTTCCAGGGGCTGTTCCGCCACTGGAACGTCTCCAGTGTTTTCAGCCGGTGTAAACTGCTGCTGGTGTGGTTGGGGATGTTTTTACCTCCCTTGCAAATTCCTGCCTCTTTACAATCCCAGCTCAGAATTCCATGCCCCACCCGGGCGCAGCTCCGGGCAGGCCGAGGGGAGCCCTGTGCCCCCGGCCCCCTGCCTGCAGCCCTGACAGGAACTAATCAGCCTTTTTCCATGCTGCATTTCCACTGCTGCCTAAAAGCTGGGATTAATCCTCCCTTCTCACACTAAGCCCTGTCATGGCTAAGGAAAGAAACCTCTTTTTTTTCCTTAAACTGAGCACAGGCTCTTTCTGTGCCATGGAATCATGGAAACATTAATGTTGAAAAAGACCTTTAAGATCAAATCCAACCATCATGGTCACCACCAAACCACGTTCCCAAGTGTCACATCCACGTGTTTTCTGAACACTTCCAGGGATGGTCACTCCACCACCAGCCTCAACTTCCCCTGGCCCAGCCTGAGGCCGTTCCCTCTCCTCCTGTCCCTGTTCCCTGGGAGCAGAGCCCGACCCCCCCCGGCTGCCCCCTCCTGTCAGGGAGTTGTGCAGAGCCACAAGGTCCCCCCTGAGCCTCCTTTGCTCCAGGCTGAGCCCCTTTCCCAGCTCCCTCAGCTGCTCCTGGGGCTCCAGCCCCTTCCCAGCTCCGTTCCCTGCCCTGGACACGCTCCAGCCCCTCAGGGTCTGCCTTGTCCTGAGGGGCCCAGAACTGAGCCCTGGATTCCATGTGGGACCTCACCAGTGCCCAGCACAGGGGACAATCCCTGCCCTGACCCTGCTGGCCACAGGGGCCACGGCTGGAATTCCTCACCCAGCAGGATGGCCCCGGGCCAGCCCCATCCTGCAGTGAGGGGATTGTGCCCACTTGGATCTTTACCCGGCGGTGCTGGAGTCAGGCTGGTACCCAGAGCTGTGCTGGGAGCTGGAGAGCCTCTCACTGGAACTTGACAGGAGCCTGTGGAGAGAGGGAAAATCTGTGAGCCATGGCAGGATCCAAACTGGCAGCCAGGAGAAGAGCGGCTGCCCCTGCTGGGAGGGCAGATGGAGAGCACAGCCCTTTCCAGACCTTTTCATGGACCAAACCAATCCCCTTCTCCTTCTACACCTGCCACAGGACAGGACTGCTTCCCTGGAGAAGGGATTTGGGGAAGGCTCACTTGCAGGGCCATGAGAGGGAAGATTCAACGAGAACGGGGTGAGTGAGTCACAGAGCCTGAATGGGAGCAGCCACGGCGAGAAATGGCACAGGAGGAATTGCAGGAGATGGGGATGTTCCCTGAGCCAATGGAACTGTCCCCAGCTTAGTGATTTGAAGGAAGAATGCAGCAAAACTATGGAAGAAGCTCTGTCCATGTGCTCTGCAATGAGACCTGGAATGAGGCTGACCTTTCCTGGAGCCAATCCAAGGCTATCCAAGGATCCCGTGCCTCCTCTTCACCCCCACAACCCACTCCTTGTTACAGATCCAGCCCTCAGCCCTGCACTGGTGGCTCCATGGAGCATCAGACAGCACATGGATGGGCTGGCACTGCCAGGAGGGGCTGCAGGGAGCCCAGGATAATGGCATTCCGCACTGGATACCTCCTGCCCCTTCCAACAGCCTTGTTCTCGGAGCAGTTCCATCATTTAACCATTGACATTCTGGGGACAGTGACCCTCTCTCTTTGATGTGATCTCTGTTTTCCTGTAGCCAATTTCCTGGCCAGGAACCAGCTCTGCATTCTCCTGTCCCTCTCTTCTGGCCTGAGTGAGAAATCTCCAGAGGTTTTCCTGGCTGTATCCCAGACACTGTGCTAGGCAGCTTTAGCTAGGAATGGTTTGAGAGTTGCTCAGTGCCTCTGGATCATGCATCCACTCCCTCAAAACCAATCCTCCCTCTCTCAGCTCTGGCTTCTCTTCCACAGATTTCTGGGCAGTTTCCCTCAGAGCCCTCGTGACTCCCCGTTTACCTGGAGCTGTTCTGGTTTAAGCTGTCCATGTAGAACGGCACCCTGTGGCTTCTCTGGGACATGGACATGGTGGGATCTCTGGGAAGGGACTCGTGGCTGGGGAGAGGAAGTGGAACAGTCTCAAGCTCGGAGTCTGGGCACGCAAGGGATCCTCACCCGGGGTGGGAATCTCGGCTGGAATCTCCCTGCTGGGCACTGACCCCTCCCACTCCACAGCCATGGCACACCCAAGGTGTGCTCACATCCAGGGAATCAGCAAATGGATCAGGACACCTGGATACTGAGTACATGTGGCAGTGGGGAGCTCCTTGGTTGGGGAAGTTGGGATCCCAGCCCTGGGCTCACCGTCCTGCTGGGGGGCTGAAGTCCCCGTGCCCCCTGGCACTGTCGTACCAGCTGCTCCTGGGGCTGCTGCTCCCGGAGTAAAGGCTCCCTTTGGGATCCGGGCTGGGCCTGCTGAGGAGACACAGAGCCCTGAGCACGTGGCAGCCGGAATCTCCGGAGTGCCCACACTGCCGTGCTTCTGTCACTAGCGAGCCCTGGCACAGCTCCCAGGGCAGCCCTGGAATCCCCGTCCCTGGCAGTGCCCAAGGCCAGGTTGGACACTGGGGCTTGGAGCACCCTGGGATAGTGGAAGGTGTCCCTGACCATGGCAGGGGGTGGAACAGGATGAGCTTTAAGGTCCCTTCCCGCCCAGACCAGTCCAGGATTCCATGATTCTGTGAAATTATTGAGGAGCATCCCAAGGCTCCCAGGAGGACGGTGTAAATCCCAAGGCCTAGAGCTGCTGCTGGTGATGTAGGAATGCCTTCCCCAAAGTTACTCATATTGCACTTAGTCCAGGTGCACCATCCTGGGACAGGCCTGCTTCTCTGATTTAATCCTTTTGCTGTCTCTGGGAACAAAATCCTGCTCTCACTCCTTTTCCCAGTGATGAACAACCTGGAGTGGTGGTGCTAGCAGATATTTCCATGCCAGTGGCTTTCCCTGTCTCGGCATCCTAAACCCTTCACCCCCAAACCCTTCACCCCCAAACCCTCACCTCCTGGTGCTGAACACCTGGCTGTCCACGTAGGCTGGAATCCTGTGGCTGGGCACGGTGCCTCCGAAGGATTGGTGGTCCTGGAGCAGGGACACGGCGGGCTGGGACTCGTGGGCACTGGGAACGCTCTCCTGGGAGCTGAAGTCAGACCTGCTGAAGAATTAAAACCAGTTTGACCATAAAGCCAGTGGGTGTCTTTGCTCTGAGCAGCTCACACGAGGGCTTAGGGTGTGCTGAGGGTGGGTCCTGCTGCTTCCTACAGGGAACAGGGAGAACTGGGACACCGTGGTGTTAACAGAACCATAGGATCATGGAATCCTGAAATCCCGGAATGGTTTGGATTGGAAGGGACCTCAAAGCCCATCCATGGGCAGGGACACCTCCCACTGTCCCAGGCTGCTCCAAGCCCTGTCCAGCCTGGCCTTGGGCACTGCCAGGGATCCAGGGGCAGCCACAGCTGCTCTGGGCACCCTGTGCCAGGGCCTCCCCAACCTCTCAGGGAACAATTCCTTCCCAGTATCCCATCCATCTCTGCCCTCTGGCAGTGGGAAGCCATTCCCTGTGTCCTGGCACTCCATCCCTTGTCCCCAGTCCCTCTCCAGCTCGCCTGGAGCCCCTTTAGGCCCTGCCAGGGGCGCTGAGCTCTCCCTGGACCCTTCCCTTCTCCAGGGGAGCACCCCCAGCTCTCCCAGCCTGGCTCCAGAGGGGCTCCAGCCCTGGAGCAGCTCTGGGGCTCGCTCTGGACTCGCTCCAGCAGCTCCAGGTCCTTCTGATGCTGAGCTGCAGCAATCCCTGGGGGAGGTCCCTGCAGTGCAGTGCTCCAGGGCGAAGGGTGGCACTGGCAGAGCCTGTATTGGCTTCTCAATTCCCTGAGCCAAGAAACGAGCATTTGGAGGCCTTTGGACAGGCCGGGAAGGAGAACTGGAGGTGTGTGAGGGAATGTCCTGGTGCCCTGCTCCGCACCTGTCCTGGCGTGGGTCAGACTCGTTCGCACGTGGAACCTCTGGAGCTGGGATGCTGCTTCCTCCAGGAACAGAGCTGGACCTGCCGAGACACGAGACCTTTACAGTTTGGCTCTCCCTAGAGACCCTCTGCTCCCAAAGTTAAAGTCTAGGGAGCAACTCCTGGCAGTCCAGCTGGGCAGGGTTTGATGGCTCCAGCTAAGGAGGATATTTTCTCCCAGGTTTTCCTATAAAACCACGGTAAAAGGTTCATCCAGGAGAAGCAGCACTAGAATCGGGCCCAAAACAGCCTCAAGTTGCACTAGAGGAAGTTTAGGTTGGATACTGGGAAAAATTTCTTCATGGAAAGGGTTGTCAGGCCCTGGAAATGTTCAGGAAATGCGTGGATGTGGCGCTTGAGGACATGGATTAGTGCTGGCCATGGTGGTGGTGCTGGCTGGCGCTGGGACTTGATCCGAGAGGTCTTTTCCAACCTTAACAATTCCATGATTCTATGAGAAGGAGAACCTGGGAGAATAGTTACCAGCAGGGGGGAAGATGCCCAAGGAATGACCACTCACTCCACAGGAGAAGGCAGGGGGGGATTATCCCATTCCTTACCCGGCCCTGCTGGGCTCAGTGGGATCCTCCAGCCTGGGGGGCTCTGGGTGGGTGTCCTGGCCTGGGGGTCCTTGGCCCCTCTCAGTGAGGCTGGCTGAGTCCAAAAACCTAAACCAGAGATCCACGATTGGGAAAATCCATGCTGGGATGGGCAGACACCCATTCCCTGCAGAGGAGCAGGCCGGGAGCAGGAGCCAGTGCAGCCAGAGCCATTCCAAACACCCCAGAGCACCAACCCCAAACATCCCAGTCCCCCCAGTCCTCACCTTGTGTCATCCCAGTAGGGCTGGTGCTGGGCTGGGCCCTCAGGATTCGTAGAGCTGCTCCTCTCCTCATAGCCCAG
Organism: Oriolus oriolus; assembly: GCA_013400235.1. Classification (NCBI taxonomy): domain Eukaryota; kingdom Metazoa; phylum Chordata; class Aves; order Passeriformes; family Corvidae; genus Oriolus; species Oriolus oriolus. The sequence continues at coordinate 186,992 of VXBT01010540.1, read as the reverse complement.
GACAGAGCTGGAAACCAGAGCAAGGCTGATCACATCCCTAAAAACTGGCACCTGGATCCTGGCACTGCCCTGCTCACCAGGCCAGGCTGGTGCCAGCCCACACTGGGGCTTTCTCTAGGACATTATACAGTCCCTGTATTCCAGCTGCTTCCAGCTCCCTGTGGCCACTCCAGCATCCCTGGATTATCAGGGAATAAAAAGGGAGTGACTGAACCCCACTGAGAACACAAGAGGAGGAAAAATCTGGAGTGCTTGGCCGGTCTCAAAGGAGATGGAGAGGGATACAACACCAAGATCCTGGTTTAGTTAAACCTCAGTTGTCTCCACCCTTGGGACAAAAGCTGGAGAAGGAGCCTCTTTCTGTGCCTGCCCATTCAGGTTTCCCTTGATCCTCAGGATTATTCCTACACTCGCTAAATTCACCCTACTCCTACCTTTTAAAGGAATATTCCGTGTCCTCGATGTGCACAGGGGTTCTCTCAGTGGGAGGAAAGGGAACATCGGACTGCAAGTGAGACCTGGCAAAAAAGGGGGAATTCAGAGCTTCCAAAGGCTTCCAGGGAATTTGTAGGGAACAGCAACACTGCACTTTGTATCAGCCCAGGAAACAGGAAAGGATTGTCTCAGAGAACTGATTTTCCTTCAGAAAAACCCGTTTTCCATCTCTAACCAAGGGGAGGAGAAGCTGTTGGTGGAACTGAGGCGGTTACTGGGACCCAATTCCCACACATCTCCGTACAGGAATTCCCTGTCCCACCCCAGGATGGAGCACCTGGACAAAGCACAGGATGAGTAACTTTGGGGAAGACATTCCTACATCACCAGCAGCAGCTCCAGGCCTTGGGATCCTCCTCACCTCAGCTCAGAGGGCTGAATTCATTCCAGAGAATCCAGGAAACATGGAAAGGTTTGGCTTGGAAGGACCTTAAAGCCCATCCAGTGCCACCCCTGCCATGGGCAGGGACACCTTCCACTATCCCAGGGTGCTCCAAGCCCTGTCCAGCCCGGCCCTGAAATCTGCTCAGCTCAAGGCCTTTGATGGGCCAGTGCATGGCAATGAACCCCGAATGATGGACAAGGGAGGGGAGCAGCTCCAGGGAGATCCATGTGTTTGCTGCCCACAGCAGCAGCTCCTTCCTGAGCCTGCACCTCTGGCAAGCTCAGGGGAGCAAAGGCTCTAAAATCACGTGGGATGGAGGCACCAAAGGCAGTGCTGAAGCTCCTGGATTTCTCCCAGAATCCCAAAGGTTGGAAAAGCCCTCCAGGACCATCAAGTCCAAGCTGTGCCCGATCCCCACCTTGTCCCCAGCCCAGAGCCCTGAGTGCCACGTCCAGGCCTTCCTCAGACACCTCCAGGGATGGGGACTCCAAACCTCCCTGGGCAGCCCCTTCCAGGGCCTGGCCACCCTTTCCATGAGGAAATTCCTCTTGAATTCCCAGGCTGCTTCTCTGGGAAGAGGTTGTGTAACAGTGAACAGAAAGACACTGTTCCCACTTTAACCCACACAGGATTTTCCATGTCCTGTTGCTTTGTTGCCCGGTTTGGATTCCAACCCCAGCTCTACTCTGGACAAGCTGCTTATTCCCAGCCCAGCTGGAAGCAGAAGGTGCCAGCCCCAGGCCCTGCAGGGTCCCACCTGGTGCCACCCCGGGAGGGAGAGGGCTCGGACTGGTGGAGCAGCTCCTCTGGAGCATCCCCAGGTCTGTCCCAGGAACCAGAGCTGGACCTGCAGGGAGAAGGAGGTTGGTCCCAGCTGGAAGCTCAGCAAATGGGCAACACCAATTAGCAAAAATATCCACCACAAGGTTTTCCTGGCTCCAATGGAACATCTTTTCCTCCCTCCTGCTTAGCTCTGGGAATTTCCTGAAGGGCTGAGCGCCCAATCCAACCAACTCGTCCTCGTGTGAGGAAAGCAGCTGGAAGATCCCAGGCCTTTTAAGCCCACCCCCCTTTGCAAGGGCTGCTCCCAGAACTCATCTGCAGGGCAGTGCCAGGTCAGGAGAACACCCCCCACTCTAAAATGAAGGAGAAAAAGGGAATTTTCCACTTACTCTGGTGGGTAAAACCCATTCTTGCCTTCTGTGTGCTCAGGCAAACTGGAAAAGAGAGACACAACTTGAGGAATGTTCTGCAGCGACTTCCCCGTGCATCTCATAAGGAAGAGAGCAGTTCTACAAAGCCCAGATGGAATGAGTTTTTCCATCAGGAAATATCCATGCCAAGACTCCAGCCAGCTCCAGAGCAGCACTTTATGGATTGTGCAGTGCCCAGGTCAGGAATCCCACAGGGACTCTACCTTCCATTTGTGGAAGCCCCGCTGGCTCTGGGGGCCTGTTCATCCCATGGGAACACCTCAGGCTTTTCCTTCAGTGCTTTGTCACTAGAAAAAGGAAAATTCTGGTGAAAATGGGGCCTGTCAGCATTTGTAGTGTATCACCTCAGAAAATCTGCTGATATTTAGTTGGGTGGGGAACAAAACAGGGTTAATCTGTCTGTCAGGACAGGCAGGGCTGCATTCCCAAGCCCAGCAGGCCCGGCTGCAGATCAGGGATCATGGACCAGCATCAGCAGGAGCCACCACCCACCAAGGATCAGCACAGCCCGTGGAGGGGGGACACTCCCAGGGAATGGCAGCACAGGCAAATGGAGCAGCAAAATGAAGTGAAATGCAGGGAGTGCAGTGTTCAGGGAGGAGAATCCCAGGGGAGTGAGGGAAGGGAGGGGAGCTGTGCCAGGCTGCAGCTCTGCCAGCAGATGATGCTCTGGGAGTGCAGCCCAGCCCAGGGCTGGGGGACACCGGGAGCAGGGAGCTGCTGTTCCTCAGCAAATCCAGGGTCAGGCCTTGCTCCAGCAGCACAGCCCAGCCCCTGCCCATTCCTTACCCATCCCCTCGCTGGGACACCGCTTCCAAGGAGAACTTCCCGTTCAGGGCCTGTCTGTCCTCACCATTCCTGCAGGGAAAACAGCAGCAGCATGAGGGAGGGGGATGAGGAGCTGGGAGCTGCACAGAAAGGGGTTGGAAGTGAGCAATGAACAGGGCAGGAAAAATCCAAAGGGAAAATGATCGGCTGAGCCCATGGAAAGGGCTGCAGGTTTGGATTCAGATTCCCAGCACAAAGCTGGGCAATGTTCAAACTGTGGGAGGCCCATGGCTTCCAGCTGGGAATGTTCCCTCCCAGATGCTTTTGCCCCTTCCCTGGATCCCTGTGTGGTGGTTGCTGTTCTGTGCTGCTCCCTGTCCTGGAGGATTCTGTGTCTCCAGGGAATCCCTGCAGGCAGAGCCGAGTTCCCCACCCTGCCCTCAGGGGATCCCGGGGCTGCTGCAGGGCTTCCAGACCCACCTGATTCCAGCAGGAGTGGAGATTTTCCCCGAGGTTTCACCCGGGGATGGGGATGTTTGGCTCCTGCTGCCTGGCTTGGGGCTGCAAGAGAGGACAAAGGACAAAACTGTCATCCCTGGTCAAACCAGCTCCAGCTGCAGCTGCCAAATGTGTCCTGCACTGAATGGGAATGGAGAAGGTGGGAATGAATCATCACTGCTCTAAATCCATTCACTGACAAAGTCATCTTATCAGAAGCAAGTTTTAAATTAAAAGCACTGATTTTGCCAGGAATTCCCACTTTCTGCAGTGACACACCAATAGAAGCACCAGGACGAGGGCAGCAGCCAAAGTGCTGTTTGCAGTGAGAACCATTCCACCTTTTTTATACTCCAGGCATGGATTCAGCCAAAAACATTGGAAAGCAACTGAAAATTACTCCCTTACACCTGTTTGGCAAGAAAGAGTTCAGCTGGATGGGGCTGGGAGCAACCTGGGGTAGTGGAAGGTGCCCCTGCCCACAGCGGGTGGCACTGGATGGGCTTTAAATCCAGGGGCAGCCACAGCCTCTCTGGGAAGTCTCCTCTGCAAACCCTCCACGTCTGGCTGTGTTATTACTGACAAATGCAGTTATCCCCAAAGCTGGCAAAGCCCTGGAGTCAGACATCCCACCCAGAGGAATGGATACCTGCTGCTATCTGGCGTGAACCTGGATGAACCTGGCACAGCTGGGCTCCTCCTCTGCTGTCCTTCCTCCTCTTCTATCTCAATTCTTTCCACAGGGAAAAAGAGACAAATGTCACATCCTTTCCTCTTTCCTGTAGCTTTCCAGGCAGTTTGTCCCTGTTTTCCCCCAGCCATGTTTTCCCTGTTTCCCCTGAGGCAGGAATTTACTGCTCCTCCCCATCCCTGTGCTCCTGCTGAGCATCCCAAGGGACTGAACACAGCCAGGCATTTTTCCACACAGCACCAGCTGAGTTCCTGGATTCCAGAGGGAGCCCTGGGCACGCTTCCCCATCCCACTGACAGCCTGAGGAGGGAGATGCCTGAGGAGCATCCTCCTGGGAAACAGGATGGCTGTGACTGAGTCTCTCCAGTTTCAGCTTGCCCGTAACCCAGAGCACCATCAGGACTGTATTCCCAGTGTTTCCAACACTGTTTCTCCCAAAAAAACCCAGTGGGATCCAACTCCCAGCAACCTTTTTCAAGGAATTGTTCTTCCTGTGCCATGAAACTCCCAGGATCTGCTATCCCAGCCTGGCACAGACACGCAGCCCCAGCAGTGCTTCCCGAGGTGCAGCACCTACCTCTTGGCAAACAGGGGTGGGAATTCCTGTGTCGGGCTGCTGTGGAGGAAGGATCAAGGAGCAGTTAAAGGATTGGAGGGAAAGACTCGCCTTGGGCAGGGGCAGAGCCCCCCAGGAACCTGCCCCGGGTGTGCAAGGTCCTGTCACCCCTCTGGGCTGAGCTGAGACCGGGGGGGTCACACCTGGGCAAATCCCCAATGAAATAATGCAACCAAACTGCAGAGAGCAGCTTGAGAACTGAGGCTGAAAATTGGACTCTTGATTGCCTCAGGGAATTAGGGACTCCCACGGTTTTTCTTTTCCTGAAATTCCATCCCTCTCAATAAGGAATACTTGGAGGGTTTCCCCAGTTTTGCAGAAACCTGCAGGCATCACAGAATCTGGGAATGGTTTGGGTTGGGAGGGACCTTAAAGATCTTCCAGCCCCACCCCCTGCCGTGGGCCCGGACACCTTCCCCTATCCCAGGCTGCTCCCAGCCCCAATGTCCAGCCTGGCCTTGGGCACTGCCAGGGATCCAGGGGCAGCCACAGCTGCTCTGGGCACCCTGTGCCAGGGCCTGCCCACCCTCCCAGGGAACAATTCCTTCCCAATATCCCATCCATCCCTGCCCTCTGGCAGTGGGAAGCCATTCCCCCTTGTCCTGTCCCTCCATCCCTTGTCCCCAGTCCCTCTCCAGCTCTCCTGGAGCCCCTTTAGGCCCTGGAAGGGGCTCTGAGCTCTCCCTGGATCCTTCTCCAGGGGAGCACCCCCAGATCTCCCACCCTTTCCTCATAGGGAAGGAGCTCCAGCCCTCAGAGCATCTTTGTGGCCTATCCTTGGCTGCTGTGTTGGAGAGGTTCCCTTCCCCTGTGCCACCTCCAGCAGCCCTTCCCTGGCCCCTGCCCCATTCCCACCCCCTGGACACTCACCCGTTGCTCTTCTTGGCCGCGGACAGGACGTAGGCGCGCTCCCGGCCGGCCGAGTGCCGCAGGACACTGTTGGCAGCCTCCGTCCTGGAAGGGAGGGAGGGAGGGAGGGAAGGGGTCACATCCTGCTCATCCCAGTACTCCCTGCTGGCTGGAGCCTTGGACAGGCAAGGAACAGCCCACAGGAGGCTGGGGCTAACCCTGACAGAGCTCCTGCACTCTGGGGAGCAGATTTCATGGAATCATGGAATGGTTAAGGTTGGAAAAGGCCTTTAGGATCATCCAGTCCAACCACCAACCAGCACCACCACCATGGTCACCAGTGACCCATGGCCTCAAGTGCCACAGCTGCAGGATGGGGACTCCACCACCGCCCTGGGCAGCTGTGCCAGGGCTGGGCAATCCATTGCAGACCTGGACTGCTGCAACACAGGATTTCCATGCACAGAAAAATGGGACATGGGCTCGGTGGCTGACCCACTCCATGGAGCGTCTGCACCAACCTCGGTACCACCACGTGTCCCAGGGGAGAGGCCAAATCCCCAAAAGGGCCTGGGACACTGCCAGGGATCCAGGGGCAGCCACAGCTGCTCTGGGCACCCTGTGCCAGGGCCTCCCACCCTCACAGCCACGAATTCCTTCCCAATAGCCTATCTATCCTTGCCCTCTGGCAGTGGGAAGCCATTCCCTGTGTCCTGTCTCTCCATCCCTTGTCCCCAGTCCCTCTCCAGCTCTTTCATGGCTGGACCCCATGAGACAGTGACCAAGTTCTCCTTTGTACAAATCTTGTGGCTGAGGAAAGGATCCTCAGAAACTCCATGAAACGCAACGAGGCTGCAGCCAGAGAGACCAGACCCATTCCTGTCCCTGTCCCGTGCCCCATCCCTGGCAGTGTCCAAGGCCAGGTTGGACACTGGGGCTGGGAGCAGCCTGGGACAGTGGGAGGTGTCCCTGCCCATGGCAGGGGGGGCACTGGATGAGCTTTGAGGTCTCTTCCAACCCAGCCATTCCAGGATGATTCTCTAACTCCTGATAGAAGGACAGCCCTGCCTGGATCTGCCCTGGGGTGCCAGTCCCGGAGTGATCCCGGCTCCGAGGGCACCCGCAGCGGGGGGAGCCGGGCTCCTCCCTCCCGGCTGTTTGTGCATCTCCCTCCTTTCCCATGGCCACAGGCAGCCCATGGGCTCCACAGCCCCTCCCAGCTGCCCGGTTAATTGGGCCGTGCTGTCAGGCTGCATCACGTCAGGGCTTTAATTACGTTTTGTTGGGAGCGCGGTGGCCCGCGGGCAGAGCCGGGCTCGGGGCAGCCGGAGCTGTGATTATCCTTGGATCGCAACCAGCCTCGATCGGTGCCCGGATCCGCCAGCCCCCCCAGGATGGAACAGCCTGGCCGCAGCGAGGCCACTTGTCACCGTCCCTACAGGAGCACGGAGCTCTCCAGGCCTCACCTCTTCTTGTGCTCATCTGGAGAAAAAGGCACATCCTCCTCATCCCCATCCACAGACTTCTGCCGGACGTTGTACGGAGCTCTGGGACAGGGAGGGAAGGGAGAGCCAGGGTCAGGGAATTGCTGCTGTGGCCGGGGCAGAGGCAGCAGGAGCCAAACACAAGTGAATCCAAGGGAACGGTTCAGACCCTGGAAAACACCTGCATTTCCCACAGGGGTGCACGTGTCCCTGTAGGATTTTGTTTCCTTAGTCCAGGGGTTAAGCCCAGAGGCCCCAACCCCATTTGGGATCAGAGCCACAGGCTGGGACATGGAAAGCTGGGCAGGAAATGCCCACGGTGCTGTTCTGCCAAAGGATCCCCCTTTCCCCAGGCTTCAGGAATGCTCCAAACCCGGTTCCCAGGCTGCACCCTCCATTCCTGCAGGTGATAAAATCCCCTCCATACAAAGGCCGCTATCAGCTCCAGGAGCACCTCATGGCCCACAGAGCCCTGGGAACCACTGGAGTTTCCAGGGGAAGCTCTGGAAGCTCCACAGAGCAGGGACAGCAGGAGCAGCTCCCTTTGCACACTCACAGCTTCTTGTAGTCCTCCGTGGTCATCCTGTATCCGGAGGGGGAGCGGCTCTGTCCCTTCGGGGAAGCGCTGGGGGGACACAAACCACACCTGGGAACGTGACCTTCCATCCCTCCCCGCCTCCTTCCCCAGGGGAGCTCCACGGGAAGGGGGAAAACAGGGTCACCCCAAATACCCCCACTGTGATTTCAGGGAATGCTGCTCAATTGAAGGGCAGCATTTGCCTCCCTTTTTAGGATTTAGGACTGGGATTTGAGGTCTGCTTTGCTTCCCCAGGGCCACTGGGAGTTCTTGGAGCCGATATGGACACACCTTTCTGTGGGATGGAGCTACTCCATCCCAGGATCAGTGAGGGGGAAGGAAGGACACACCTTGGGGCATCATCCTTCTTCCCAGGGGGAAAATGGGCTTACAAAAGGTTTCACTTGAGATGCAGAGCCCCTACAGCATCCCAGGAGGGCTTGGGTGGGAGGGGACCTTAAATCTCATCCCATCCCACCCCCTGCCATGGGCAGGGACACCTTCCACTATCCCAGGCTGCTCCAACCTGTCTTGGAACACTCCCAGGCATGGGGCACCACTTCTCTGGGCCCCTGCTCAGGTCAGAGCCACACTTAGATCTGACCTAGAATGAACTGTAAATGCCTTGCACATGACATGTTAAAAAACCCCCACAAAAATCCCATTAAAACCATGGAAATTAAGCATTCCAGCTTTGCAAGGTTTCCCTGTGATTTTCCCCCCATGCCAAACTATTTCCCAAATTAACCCCAAGCCTGTGAGTGCTTTCAGAGCCAGCTGTGGTGAGGAAAACACAGAGTTTGAAGCCTGCTCTTTTCCCATGTCTGTAAAACGGACAGCCAGGCCTTCCAGCATTTTGTAGGGGTTATGGGGATCTCTGGAAGCCCATGAGCACCAGCCAAAGCAAGAGGATGGATGGAAATGAGGGTTTAAAATCTCCTTTTCATGAAGGGAAGGAGAGGGAAGGAGAGGGAAGGAGAGGGAAGGAGAGGGAAGGAGAGGGAAGGAGAGGGAAGGAGAGGGAAGGAGAGGGAAGGAGAGGGAAGGAGAGGGAAGGAGAGGGAAGGAGAGGGAAGGAGAGGGAAGGAGAGGGAAGGAGAGGGAAGGAGAGGGAAGGAGAGGGAAGGAGAGGGAAGGAGAGGNGGAAGGAGAGGGAAGGAGAGGGAGACAAACACGTACTTTTTCTGTGCCTGCTTGGGAGGTGAAGAATCCGACACGGACGAGCTCTTATCGATGGTCCTGGTGAACACCCCCCTGGGGAGGGAAGGGCATCTTAAATTTTTGGTTGGAAAACATTTGGAGCTAAGTTCAAACCACCGGTGAAACACCATCACTGGCTCTTCACCCTGAGCATCGGGATGTTCCCAGCCAAGAGAACCCAAAAGAGGGAATATTCTTCCTGCTTGTTGCTCCTGATCCAGTTCTCCTCCCCCTGCAGCCCAAATCTCTCCCATCCAGCACCCACCTGATGAGGTATCCAGGTTGGGGCTTGGAGGCAGAGGACCTGTGCCAAGAACAGACATCAGTGAGTTAAAAAACATGGGAAAAACAACAGCAGCAGCACCGGGACTGAAGGAGAATGTCCATGTGGATGTCAAACCAAAAATCCAGCTAAGCAGGCCTGGAGGGATCCTACAGCCAAATTAGCCCTGGAGGGATGTTTTAAATGAATAATCAACGGAACAAGCTCTATAAAGGATTTTTTGTAAGGAAAGTGAATTTTAGAGCGAGCCAATTAAAATTAGCCATGCTGGCAGCATTCTCTGGCTCCAGATTAACTCCTCAGGTTGGTGGCATGGAAGGGGAAAACAGAAGTGATAGAGATCCTGATTATTTTATCACTGGAGAACAACAGCTCCACTCCAGCTCCTTGGAGGGTGCATTCCCAGGAAGGGAGCACAGCGTGGCTCCTCTGGAGAGCACTGTCTGACAAGGAGTGGGAAGAGCTGGCACAGGGGAAGGGAAGCAGGGAAGTGCTCATGGGAGAGGGCAGAGCTCTCCCAGCAGCAGAGCTCTCACACAGGGCAGGGCCCTTCCCAAGAGTTTGATACTTCAGGATATTCCTACAAACTCTGGAGTTCCTGGAGACCCCTCATGCTCTGAGCCCAATCCAGCCCTGCCCAGGGCTCCCCCTGCCCTGAGCTCGGGGCACTGAGAGGTTGCACCAGCACAGGAGCTGGTGTCCCACCCCAGCATGGTGGGACCACAGGCTCATCCATTCCTCTGGGTTAAAGACACCCCTCCATCCCGCTGGACCCCTCAGCAGCCAATCCATGCTCTCCCCACGGTCAGACATCATTGTGAACAGGGGTGAGGAGGGGACACACCGAGAGCACAGCGGGGAAGGAGCGGGATGGGCCCCTGGAATTACCTGTCCTGCTGGGGAGCAGCGGGTTTGGGGGCTGGGGATCCCCCACTGGCCCGTCCAGACCTGAGGGGACAGGAAACACAGGGATGTGGTTAGCTGAGGAACTTGCTGCACGTGGCTACGATGGGTTTGGAGAGAGGGGGGAAGAGAAGGTGGATTTGGGATTGGGTTTGTTTCCAAGGAAGGAGCTGGAGCAGACCGGTGTTCTCTGGCACAGGGCACGGTGTGACATCCAGGGAGCTGCCTGATCTCCTGCCTCTTCCATCCTGAACTCCCTCCCACCCAGGCCTGCCCTGAGTTTGTCACTCCCAGATGCTGAAGCACATCTGGCTTCACAAAACTCTGGAGCTCTCCTGACACTTCCAACCTGTCAGTGCTGCTGAATTCCCAGCTCCAGGTGAAGATGTTTGTCCAAGCTTCTCCCCAGCCTGCATTTATCAGAAACAAAGAGGAGCAGCAATTCCTTTGGCAGTGCCACTGCCTGGCACCACGGGGACACCAAAACCTGTCCCAGCACATCTTGTGCAGCTGGACACCGCAGTGCCCGGAGAACCCAGAGCTCCAGGAGCATTTGGAAAACGCCCTCGGGTACAGGGTGGGACTGCTGGGGTGTCTGCACAGGGCCAGGGGTTGGATCAGTGATCCAGGTCCCTCCCAACTCAGGGAATTCTGGTGAGGGAAAGGGAAGGAGAAGGGAATGTTCCTGTGGCCACACTTACGAGGGGCTGCTCTTCTCCTCGTCCGAGTCAGAGTTGTGGTGCTGGATCCAGCTCTTGTCCCCACGCAGGGTGGTGCGAACCTTCATCTGCCGGATGATCCTGCGGCGATCCTCGTCCGTGGGCGGGATCAGCCCCCCTGGGAGAACAGGGAAAGGGAGGGAAGGACCCACAGGATCAGCGGGGCAGATGGGGTCTATCCCAGCGTGGAGCTCTCCCCTCTCTGTCAGAGATCCCAGCACTGGGTGAGACTTTCGCCAGCTCTGATGGAAGGTGGAGACGTGGCCATCCAGACCTCGGGATCAGCTCATCCCAGTGGGTCACAGAGGGTCAGGCAGTGTTTTCACACCTCAGTGAGACGCCTCCCCGGTGGCCTGGCCCAGCGGGGACATTCCAGCAGATCCAGCTGGGCAGAGGAAACAGAGGAAAACCAGGAGAGGAAGGAATTACCTTTGGTGACACCCAGGGACATCATGGTCTCAGCAGCACCTTCCCCTTCTGCGACTGCTCCAAGCCAACAAGGCCCTGGAAGAAATGGAAAAGGGGAGAAGCAAAATACGAGTTGTGGTATAAAAAGTTGGCAGCTGTGTGGAGAGGAGAGCACAGCAAAGGTGGCACAGCCACAGTGTCCAGAGGATGGGGAGACTCTGGCCTTGTACCAGAGCTGGGATTTCTCCTCATCCATGAACCTGCAGCATCAAGGACAGGGAAAATCAAATCCAGATATGCCAGAGGTGTTTTTCCAGGTCTGGGAGGAAAGTGGTGGAGGAGACCTTGCAAAAGTGCCCAGAGCCACTCAGGTGGGCCAGACCTTCTGGAGTCTACAGAACTCTGAGGCTCCTGGAGCATCCTTGGGATTTGTGTCAGGTGGGATGAGAAGGACCCAGGTTAATTCAGCACCGGGTTATGTTTGTCAGAAATGGTTCTGTTCTGTTTTCACTCCCAATTTTTTCATGGAAGCTGCGGGATGATCTTTTGTTTTGGAGGAGAAAATCAGGCATTGAATCCCAGAATGGTTCAGGTGGGATGGGACCTTAAATCTCCTCCAGTTCCAAACCCTTCCATAGCAGGGACACCTTCCAGCTTTCACCACCCCCAGTCTTCCCTTGCCAAAACCCTCTCCTGGATTCTGGAATGACTCTGCGAGTCAGTAATGAAGAGAGAATCCAAAATCAGGTCGTTATTCCCTGCTGGTGGGCCTGTCCCTGCAGTATTCCCGGGAAGCCACACGCCCGGGAGGAATGCTGGGTGCTGATCTCATGGCGTTGCTGCTTGGCAAAGCCTCCTCGCCTGCCTTGTCTCAGCCAGGGATCTGCCCACTGCTCATCCCCTCCTCTTCCCATCGGGATCATGAACAATTCCCCAAGGCTCCCCTCCCTCTGCAAACATTCCCAAGCATTACACCCATCCCTGTGCAATCCAAACGCACAACAGACAGCTGATATTCCAACATTCCTTCTGATATTTGGAACAATCTGTGATTCGTGGTCCAGCTCATGTCTCTCGTACAAGGAGTCCCTCATCCTGCGTGCTGGATAAATGCAACTGGCGCTCAGCTTTGGATACCAGCCTCTGGGATGGAGCACTGGGATGTCCCAGGCAGCAGGAGATCCATAAAAATGGTGAATTCCCACTGACAAAGCATCCATCATGAGCCACCCAGCACGAGAAATAAATATCCTGTCTGCACAGGAGCAAAATCCTATCAGAGCGTGTCCTGAGATTGCACCCTTCAAACGGAGCTGCTGCCCGAATCCGCATAACTATCCCCAAATCCCTGTTTCCAAAGGCATGGAGCACCACCCAGACAACACACACAGGTTGTCCCCACCTCTGCAGAGCCCTGGGCTTCATGGGCAGCTCTGCTGAGAGCCAGAGATCCCTTGGTTTGGGGTCAAGCCTGGCTGCAGCAGGAAGGGCACGGTGCTCCCACTGAGGACACTCCGGAGCTCCTCATCCCGTAAGGAAAGCCATTCCAATCCATTTAACGAGGAAAGCAATTCCAGGCTGTTTAATAAGGAAAAGGGAGCTGGAACCTTGTTTGGATGACAGTGTTCAGGCGCTCTGGGGCAGAGCCCAGCTCAGCTCTCCCTCCGCATGCTCTGGGCTCCGCAGGGTCCCTGCCCCGCCTCGCCTCTTTCCGTGCCCTGGAGTTTTAGAGCAGCTCCAACACCACAGATTCCTCTCTTGTCCCCAGCAGGGAGTGATCCCTATGGATCACAGCCCATGGGATGAATGAGGGAGCACCTACAGCTGTGCCCAAGGCTACAGAGCTGTCCTGGCCCTGGAGGGGTGAGCTGTCCCTGCCCTCTCATCCCATGCCCTGAGGAGAGGAGGCACAGTCTCACCAGCCCTTCCCTAATAAATTCTTCAAGTGCCTGAAATCAGCAGCCCATTCCTTAATTGGGAAGGATCCTGCTTTCCATGGAAAGCACTTAAAAAGCTGTAATTACCCTGCAGGAGATGAAACACTCGCTGTTCTTTCAAAGCTGACGGGAGCTCCTCTTCCCTGCCAGCCACCCTCCTTTGTGATGGCTCAACTGGGACTTTTAAATGTTAATAACAAGGTTTCAGCCTGCTGTTTGTAGGGCACTCGGGGTAATGGCCCCTTTGTGCCTAATAGCACCTCCTCTCTGTGTGTTTTGGAGATGAGCTGGATCCCACGCTGGACCCAGTTCTGAGGACTGAAGGAATGCCCTGGGAAAGGGAAGTGGAGCTGCTTTGATCCCATAAATCCAGCTTTCCTGGGGGCACCACGGGTGCCTTCAGGCTCCTAAACTGTCCATGCAGCCAGGCCAGCCACTGAGTCCAGCTTCCAGCACTCCTGCTCCCAGGGTTTTGCTTCCTGGCCCTGGGACGGGCTGTCCCAAGCCCCACACTCACTTTTCCATGGCGACCCCTCATCCGGCACAGCGATGCTCTGCACCTGGAAAGGCTCTCCCAGTCGGACCCTTTTGGGACAGGAACCCCCAGGTCCCGCTGCTGCTGTCCCTGTCCGTGCAAGGCCTTGGTGGCACTGGATGACCTTGAAGGTCCCTTCCAGCCTCGATGGCTCTGTGATTCCTGGATAAGGAGTTAAACTCTGGGTGCCTCACACAAACGTCATCCACAGGTGCCAACCTGTGCCCTCACCAGGGTTATTTCCCTCAGCCCAAAGCCCAAGTGGGATCCAAAGTGATCCCGTCCTGCCCACAGGGATCCAGGCCCCTCCATGATCCCGTCCTGCCCTCAGGGATCCAGGCCCCTCCATGATCCTGCCCTGCCCGGGGGGATCCAGCAGCAGCTCTGGGCTCTGCTCCCGCCAGCTGAGCCCACGCCGGAGCTCTCCAAGGATCCCTCCATGCTCCCCCTGCCCCTGGCCACCAGCACAGAACTCATTTCCCGAGGAACCGGGCACTAACAGAGGACTTGGCCGGTGACCCGAAGGCCCTCGGCCACACACAGGACCCAGGGCAGTCATGCGGAAAAATCTCCAGGTTTGAGGATAATTGATGCCTGTTCTGACCTTCGCAAGCCTCAAATTAAAAGGTATTTAAAGCTTGAAAGAGGTTTGAAGCTCCTTCCTTTGAGCCTCCTAAAGGCCTGCTGAGAGTTTTGGCCTCCAGCCCTAACTGCAGGCCAGGCCCCCGCTCCCAGGTGGAAGGTGGGATTTTGATGTGACACTCAGCAGATGGAGCCCAGCTTTTGGAAACCCACGGGAAGGGCAGCAGGGGGAGAGATCCTTTCCTTTAGCACAGGGTTCCTGCCCCAGCAGCAGTTTCCCAGCTGCGGGATGGCTGATCCCGACCCCAGCACTGCCTCCCGGGAGGGCACAGACTCGAATTTCTCTGCACCAGCCAGAGCACACAATGCAAACCTTGTCCCTGCTGTGCCCTGATGTCACCTGACACCCGATCTGCTGAGGAGGGACAGCACCGAGCTGGAGTGAGCCCTGCCAGATCCACGTTAACCCCTGCCAGACCCACACCAACCCCTGCCATCCATCCCAGCTCCAGGCAGCTCCTGCTGGAGCAGCACCTGGGCCCAGTGGTTGTGCCATTTTTAAGCCAGCATTCTTAAAACTGGATTTAGCTCACCTTTGAACTCTGACTGGAAACACATCCCGCTCCTGGGAAGGGTGGATGCTCCTCTCCTGCTGTCTGCGCTTGGGGACACAAGGGCCAGTGGGAATTTCACCTCAGGCTCCACCCTGGGGACTCACAGCCTGCACTGAGGATCTCATCCCACCTCCTGCACACAGGTGGCTCCGTGGCTGGAGGGGGACGTTCCGAGGGAGCCTCTGAAAGTCCAGACCCACAGCCTGGGGCCCTGGCACAGGGTGCCCCTGGATCCCTGGCAGTGCCCAAGGCCAGGCTGGACACTGGGGCTTGGAGCACCCTGGGACAGCGGGAGGTGTCCCTGCCATCGCAGGGGTGGCACTGGATGGGCTTTAAGGTCCTTCCAACCCAAACTATTCTGGGATTCCATGGTTTTAGACAATGCTCAGCTGCTCTGAAGGACCAGCTTTTATTCCTGCCTTTCCCTTTTTCCAAGCAGTGACTATTTGATGCTGGTGCTGTTCCATACACACTTGGGCATATTTAAGAAGCACCAGGAGATTTCTATAGTCAAGCTATGGACAGTCAGGAATTCAATAACTGAAACAGTCCAGGCAACCTTAAATCAAACCTTAAATCCACCCTTCTGGGCTTGTGCAACACAGCAGCTTGTGGCTGCCTGGTTCACGAGCCACAGAACACTCACAGTCCCAGAATCCCTGAGGCTGGAAAAGCCCTCCGGGATCGAGTCCAAGCTGTGCCCAATCCCCACCTTGTCCCCAGACCCAAGCACTGAGTGCCACCTCCAGGCCTTCCTTGGACACCTCCAGGGATGGAGACCCCAACCCTCCCTGGGCAGCCCCTGCCAAGGCCTGACCACCCTTTCAATAAAGAAACTCCTGCTGATGTCCAGCCTGAAGCTCTGTCATGAGCCTGTCCCATGCCCCTACTCGTGGCTGCAGCAGAGCCTGGGGGCTGTGCAGGAGCTCTGAGGAGCCTCATCCCAGCACCACATTCCCTTGGGATCTTGTCTCCATGTCCTGGGGGCAGTGAAGGTCTCTTTTTCCCTGGACATGGGGAAAAGGGATGAAATCCTGCAGCTGGAGTGGGGAATCCTGCCCAGGCCTCACAAACAGGAGCAACACAGACACGTTCCAGCCGTGCTCCAGACAACGCCTGAGAAGCTGCAAATGCACAATTAGAATTTCCTTCCATTCACTCCCAACCACACGTCCCACAAGAAAAAAAAAATCAAATCCAGATGGAGCTGGCACAGCCTTGAGCCACTGAAGTCAGGGAAGCGTGGCACAAACTCCACGAGAGCAGCGCACAGACCTGCCCATCCCCAGGGATCATCCCGGGGCTCTGCCGTGCCGGGAGCTGCCAGCAGGACCACCCCCAGCACAAAAACTCGCCCCTGCTACTGCCAAAAACTCCAAATTCGTTTTCACCATCCTGGGCGTGCAGTTTCATTGCTCTAATTACATGGAATTAATTCCTAATTGCTCAGCTAATTTCTGGGTTTAAAAGGAAGGATGTGCGGGACGTTCACCACACCCACACACCGCTGACCTTGAGCCTTGATGTCCCAAAGATGAAAGGAGAAAGGAAGGAAAAATGGGGTTTGTGTCAGAGGTGGAGCTTTGTTGTGGTGTCACTGACCCACAGACAGAGCAGGACAAAAGCTCACTGAAGCTTCACGACATCACAGAGACACCACCAATTTTTGCCAAGAAAACACAACTTTTTTTGTTAAAGAAACCTAAAACCGGCCACTTGTGGAAACTGGGACTTCCAGTTAAGTCCTGATTATTTTTTTGGGAAGAAATGTACTGAATCATTGTCTGGACAAATAAACTAAACTAGGTTTATAACAAAATAAATCCAATATCCTAAATAAAACATCCTGATCAAGCTGAGGAGGAAGGACATCCCTGCTTCCCAAACCTGCCCAGGTGAATCCAGTGCGTCCTCCTGCGAGGGGCCCGTCCTGGAGCAGAGGGTGGGACAGGGAAACGGGGATGACATTCCCTGGACTTGGATGAAGCAAGGACAGGGAGGTGCTGGCTCCTCTGTGCCAGCTCTGCCACTCCTTCCCAGGGTGTTGATTTCACACTAATTCAGGGAGAAACAAAACAAGGCAGAGCAGGAGAGGGAGAAATCTCCGCCTGCACCCCCCGTGTCCCACAGGAGGCCTGGGAAGGAGGGGCTGGGGAGGCAGAAGGAGCTGGAGCTCCCCACAAACCTCTCCAGAGGCTGTCAGGGGTCACAGGCTTGAATTTCCCCGGAGCTGCCCGGACTCTGCCCGCACCCAGACCCGTCCCAGGCAGGTCACTGCCGTGCCCCGCGGAAATCCAGAGGGGAAAGGATTTTAGGAGGATGTGGGGCCGTGGGCAGGGAGGGAAGTTGAGACCAGACAGGTGCAGCAAAGCCCCAGAGCCACACCTCAGCCTCGCGCCCGCTCCTGTAGGAGCCCCATCCCTGCAGCACCCACGACACCCCAAAAAAAAGCTCCACTTCCCCGTGGAGGAGGAGGATTTACGGTCGCCCCAGTGCCGGGCCCGGGGCCGGCCCTGTCCAGCCCTACCTGCCGAGGCTGCCCAGGCGCGGCTTCCCGGCGCGGAGCTCTCCCGGCAGCGGCGACTCCAGCGGGCCTGGCACGGCTGCGGCACACCTGAGCCCTTACCTGCCGAGAGGGCTGGCTCCGGGAAGCCAAGCCTTGTTTTGAGGAGGAGACTTGGGTGTGTTTCGCCCTTCAGGGGAATCAAACAGGTTTCGCCATTCGGCGGCACGGGCTCCCCTCCCTGTGGGCTCTCCTCTGCATTCCTGGCATTCTCCGGCGGATGCCACGGTCCCCGGCCCTGTGGGCCACTGGCACAGCCCAGAGCAGCCCCCCGGCTCTCACCCCATAGAATTTCTCCTCAGGGCAAGCTCTGCCAGGGCTTGGCCCCCAGGAAAGGGCAGCAGGGCCGCCGCCGCTGCTGCTCCTGCTCAGGTGCTCCGGAGGCTCGGAGCCACCTCAGGCCCGTGGTACCCGGGGAGCATCAGCGAGCGGGGCTGTAATTAGCCCTCGACACTGATTGTCTGCTCCGAACTCATTAACGAGGCGCACAGGTGCGATAATCACACAGGAAATTGCCGGGCATTCCGCTCTTCCTCACTGTATTTCCCTTTCTAATTGCTCCGGTCACCGCACGGTCCCCGAGGCCCGGCTGTGGTGACAGCCTGGCCCAGCCAGACCCTGGGACACGCTTCTGCCTCTTCCTGAAGACTGGCAGCTTGGAGCCGTCCTGAGGAGTCAGGGCTTCAGCCTGGCACTGCCACACGCTAAGAACCAGAGAATCATAGAATGGTTTGGGTTGGGAGGGACCTTAAAGCCCATTCAGTGCCACCCCTGCCATGGCACGGACACCTCCCACTGTCCCAGGCTGCTCCCAGCCCCAGTGTCCAGCCTGGCCTTGGGCACTGCCAGGGATCCAGGAGCAGCCACAGCTGCTCTGGGCACCCTGTGCCAGGGCCTGCCCACCCTCCCAGGGAACAATTCCTGCCCAATATCCCATCCATCCCTGCCCTCTGGCAGTGGGAAGCCATTCCCTGTGTCCTGTCCCTCCAGCCCTTGTCCCCAGTCCCTCTCCGGCTCTCCTGGAGCCCCTTTAGGCCCTGCAAGGGGCTCTGAGCTGTCCCTGGATCCTTCTCTTTTCGAGATGAACATTCCCAGCTCTCCCAGCCTGACTCCAGAGGGGCTCCAGGCCTCGGAGCTGCTCCAAGGCCTCCTCCAGCCCTGGAGGTGACGAAGCCCCAGCCAAGCACCTGCCAGGACCCTCTCTCCCCTGCTCCAAGCACAGGTAATGCTGAGCCTGTAGCAGCTGGAAAGAAAAGCTCCTGCCCTCTCCCCCCGGATCTGCTGTGGGATGATGGCCAAATATCCCATCCCCTCCCCTCCCGAGCGGGATGTGCTCGAACAGGGCCGATAACCCAGCCCTGGCTCCCAGCAGCACAGCGGGGATGACATCAGGGATTTTCAGGCATTAACGCGTTGCTCCAGCCCCAGATCTCCCTCTCCGATCTGCTCGGGCTCAGCAGCAGCCGGGCTCAGCTGAGCTCTGCTCCGCGGCTGCCGCTGATCCCGGCCCAGATAAGCCGGGATGTTCAGAGCCGCGCCCTGAGCTCGGGGTGTCCGGCTCAGGGCAACTGGAGCTGTTTAAAGCGGGCTGTGAGAGCGCAGCCCAGACCCTTCCGGGGAGAGCATCCTCTGCTCCAGGGCTCCAGCTGACAGTGCAGCTTTATTTTCAGTAAGCCCTGAGTCATCCCAGGGTTTGCTGAAGGTTTGTCCGGGTTCTTCCCTGAAACAGCAGTGACTAACAACCCGGCCTGGCCAGCCCTGCAGGTACGAGAGGTCCTCGAGAGGGACACTCAGGGACTCGGGGCTCTGTTTATTCCTGGTGGGAACACGCTGTTCCACACTGAAGGTTCAAAAACTGGGGAAAAAAAAGGATCTGTTATGAACACCTTGATATCAAACACTGAGAAATGGATGAGGAGCTCCCAGAGCAACACCCCCAGGTCAGTGCTGGTTTAGGAGGTGCATCCCCACAGTGTGGGCAGCAGGAAAAGGGGGAATTCTGCCCCTTTGCCCCCTCAGGTGAGACCCCACCTGCAGAGCTGCCCCAGCCCTGGGGCCCAGCACAGGAGGGACCTGGAGCTGCTGGAGAAGATCCAGAGGAGGCACCAGGATGAGCAGAGGGATGGAGCAGCTCTGCTGGGAGAGCTGGGATTGTTCACCTGGAGAGGAGAAGGTTTGGGGTGACCTCAGTGTGGCCTTGCAGGGCCTGAAGGAGCCGACAGCTTCTACCAGAGGCTCAGGGATAAAGGATCCGGATTTCTGTTCGCAGTGGGAGTTAAATACCGACAGGAAAAGGCACCAAACTCCGTCTCTCTGGCAGGAGCAGCCCCTCCCTGGTGCTCAATGGGGAGGGCAGGTGAGTAACCCTCCAGTCCTGTGGGCTTTGCCACCAACCCCAAGGCCAGCTGAGCCCCAGCAGAGCTGTGATGAGTAGCAGGGTGTAAAACCACTACACCCATCTGTTACAAGGGAATCAAACTGGTTTTTCATGAGGTGTCACTCCAGAGCTCTGCCAGAATGCCAGACCTCACCTTCCTAATAGCAGGTGGCAGCTCAGAACCGTCTATCCCAAACCATTCCCCGCTGGAATACGACGATCTCCCCGTGGTCACGGACACACCTGCACGCTGCCAGAGCTCAGCAGCCCCAGCACTGACACAAAGGGTTGTTGTCAGCAGAGGCCGTGGCCGGGTGCCAGCCGGGGCAGGGACACCGCGGTGCCACCGGGAACACCCCAAACACGCTCTGGCGCAAGCAGGGAGACGCCGATTTATCCTCGGCAGCTCAGCGAGCTCCCTGCAGGCTCTGAGGCAAACAAGCCGCTCTTCCCCCTGCCCTGACAGGGCCCAGGTTGCACCACTCCCCTCCCCGTGGGCCTGGCACCGGCCCGGGGCTTGCACAAGCAGCAGCGAAACTCGGGAGAGAACCCTCCCGGGAAGCAGAGGCCGGCCCGTCCTGCAGCGGCTGGAAGGTGTGGGAATATCCCGGTGCTCCCTGGCATCAGCACGTTTGGGTGACAGGATGTGCTGGGGCAGAAGGCAGCCCTTCCACAGCTTCCCAGAGTGCTGAGCTCGAGCCCTGCAGCGTGTCCCGGATCCCTGTGTCCGGAAATCCCACAGAGCTCGCAGGGTGCAGGTGTTAACTCCTCCCAGACCTCACTGAATCCCGGAATGGTTTGGGTTGGAAGGGACCTTAAAGCCCATCTTGTTCCACCCCATGGGCAGGGACAGCTCCCACTATCCCAGGCTGCTCCCAGCCCCATCCAGCCTGGCCTGGGACACCTCCTGCACACCCATGGAGTTCCCTCCGTGCCTTTTTGCTCCCTGCGCACACAGGGTCATTTCTGACCTGCTTTTATCCATTTTTCCTCTTACCTATTTCTGGTAATTACACCCAAGCCACCCTTTTTCCCCTCTGGAGGTGTGTCTGGACAGGAGCTTCCCCCACACTCCAAGGGCAAGACTGAAAGGAATTCCTTGGACAATCCTCCTGAGGCAGTTCCCTTTGCAGTCTCTGTAAGAGGGGAAATGGGGGTTTGTTACCGTAACTCCACCTAGAAAAGCACTCTTAATCCTCTCTCCCTTCCCTCCCTCTCCTTTCTCCAGGATCAGCAACAGAAGATCTCTCTTTATCTCTCCCACTGCCAGAACCAGTCTCAGGTCAGCAAAATCAGGAGCTGCAGCGAGGAAAAGCCAGGAAAGCAGAGAGGGAGATAAGGAGTTTGATGAGAGCGCTCCAGGGAACTCTTTGAAGTCCTGGGGAGCTCCTGTGGAGTGTTACTGACAAGGACAGGCTGCACCTGCGTTTGATCCTGGATATTTGGAAGCAAAGTTTGAGAGTGGCAATTCTGCTTCATAGCCTCTGCTTGCTGAGACCCACGAAATCCAGACTGGGAGCCATAAAAATCCCAGAACGGTTTGGGGTGGGAAGGGACCTTAAAGCCCATCCAGTGCCACCCGTGCCATGAGCAGGGACACCTCCCACTGTCCCAGGCTGCTCCCAGCCCCAGTGTCCAGCCTGGCCTTGGGCACTGCCAGGGATCCAGGGGCAGCCACAGCTGCTCTGGGCACCCTGTGCCAGGGCCTGCCCACCCTCCCAGGGAACAATTCCTTCCCAATATCCCGTCCATCCCTGCCCTCTGGCAGTGGGAAGCCATTCCCTGTGTCCTGGCACTCCAGGCCCTTGTAAATAATCTCTCTCCATCTTCCCTGGAGGTTCCCTTCAGGCCCTGCAAGGCCACAATGAGGTCATCCCAAAGTTTCTCCTTTCCAGGTGAACAATCCCAGCTCTCCCAGCCGTTCCCCCCAGCAGAGCTGCTCCATCCCTCAGGGCAGTGGGATCCCTGCTCCCAGCGGGCCAGGGGCACTGACCAGTGCCAACCAGCACGGTGTGAGCTGGCCCAAGCAACTGGCCAGCACTCACTTCAAGGTAAAGCAAGGCCAAGGGTGGTAGAAGCAGCTGTTAACCGGCAAATAAAAATTCCCCAGGAAAAAAAGCCCAACACAAAACTTCCCAGAAAGCAGAGAGGAGTTAAAATAAAACCCAGTGATCGGCCTCAAGCAGCACATTGAGCTCACAGGTGAGGTTAAGGCTCGTTGTGGTTTAGGTTGTGGCTGCCCCTGGATCCCTGGCAGGGCCCAAGGCCAGGCTGGACACTGGGGCTGGGAGCAGCCTGGCACAGTGGGAGGTGGCCCTGGGGGTGGAATGGGATGAGCTTTAAGGTCCCTCCCAACCCAAACTATGCTGGGATTCCCTAATTCTGTGACTGAGGCACTTCCCATCCTTCTGAAATCTGGAACACCAGAACTCCCAGGGAGCCGGGAATTTGCACGGGAGGGGGGAAATCCCAGCTCTAACCTAAACTCCTCATTTCAAACCAAACCAGAACTGAAGTGCTCAGGAAGATTAGAGGGCAAAGAACATTTAATATACATGTCACAGGAAACAGCCTGGGGACCATTGCTTTGTGTCCATTTCCTCGTGGAAAAGAGGTTTTTTCATGGACTAAGTGGTCAAAGCACCAAAAATCCCCGTGAGCAGCACTAACAGGGCAGGGAGGAGGAGCTGGGTGCTGTAGGATCCTCCAGCCACCACAGATTTGTGGGAAGGGAGCTGTGGTAAAACAGCGCTGGGGCTGCTGGCAGGCAGCTCCCAAAGATCTCTGCCCCCAGCAGGGAATCCTTAAAATCCTGCTTGTGCTGAGAGCGGGATCTGCCCTTTCAGAGACGGGACACAAAGCTGGGAAGTCACCTCTGCGGGATTTATTTGGGTTCTTTTGGGACAAATAAATCCAGCATGGGACAAGGAACACGATCCTCACGGGTTCCTTCTGCTGCCTCGGTGAGGAGCCCAGTCACCCCCTGATCATGGAGGGAGAACCAAAGGAGCTGCAATGACTTCAGAGAGGGTGGCAGAACTCCTTTCTGGCACGGGGCTCTCTTGTGGAGAGCAAAGCCAAAGCCCAGAGCAGAGCCAGCCTCGGGAAGTGTTTGTTACCCGGCCTGCAGCTCTGGGAAGGGGTGGCTGCTGTCACCAGAGCAACAAAACACGGGACAAGGGTGGAGAGAGGAGAGCAGGAATGCTGGTGTGCCTGCCTGGGATTGAAGAGGGCACAGCAGGGTGTTTATTCACAGCCCAGGGAGCTCAGCAGCTGTTTCCAAACAAGAAATCACATCCAAGAAACGAACTGTTAGAACAGCTCCCACACGAGGGAACGGTGAGGACGAGGAGGAGGAGCGGAGACTTCAACTCCAAATTCCTGGGAATTGGTGCCATTTGCTCCACGCTGAGCTGTCAGCAGGGATGGGAATGGAGCAGGAGAAGGTCCAGGCAGGGCTGTCAGGCCCGGGCCCGGCGCAGGCCGGGGTAGCTCTGCACTGTCCGGGCGATGGCCTCGTCCAGGCTCACCACGGGGCTGTAGCCCATGGCCCTCTTGGCCCTCTCGCAGCTGTAGTAGTGGAAGGTCCCGGCCAGGGCCACCCTCATGGGCGTGAAGGTGGCCTTGATGGTCACCAGGGGCCTGAGCAGGGCCAGCAGCAGGGCCAGCAGCAGGGCCAGGTAATAGGCCAGCCAGTAGGGAATGTGGTACTTGGGAGGGTCGTAGCCCAGGCCGGTCAGGATCCGCGACATGAACGTCCAGAAGGGGATTGGCTCGTCATTGGTGATGTGAAAGGCCTGGAAGAGGGGGAGAGGAGGAGACAGGGGTTAAAATCATGAGGATTTCCCAGGTCTGGCTCTGTGCTGGCCCATCTCGTGCTCGTGCTGAGGACATGACCCCCCTGACCTGGGCAGGAGCACACTGTCCTGGCAAACTGCTGTGCACTGCCCACCTCTGTGTGAAGAGGGTGGATCCCTGCTTTTCCAGGAAATCCAGCTACTTCCAGCACTCCAGAGGCCAGGATTCCTCATAAATGTCAACCAAACCGGCTGCCACAGCACAGAGCCAACGAGTTCAAACACCCCAGTGTGCCCAGAGCTCTGGGAAAAGCTGGAAAAGTTCCTCCTGCTCTGCATTCTGTCCCAAAAGCTTCTGTGTTTCCATGGGTGCCCCTCGGCTCCCCCAGCTCTGCCTGGATTGCCCTTCACAAGGAGCTTTACAGCAGGAAATTCCAGGATATCCATCCAGCTCATCACCACAGATGGAAAACCTGGAGCTGCCCTGCCCTGCAGGATGGATGTCCGGGACACTCAGGAATCAGCAGAGGCTGGGGATCCCTTCCCTGCCCTCCATCCTCACCTTCCCACACAGGGCAGAGCCTTTGTGCAGCTTCTCCGCAGCCAGGATGTGCCCGTGGACCACGTTCTCCACGTAGGTGAAATCCACCAAGTTCTTCCCGTCCCTGCCCACAGAAAAGGAAGTTTAGCCCCAAGACAAGCTGGGCTGGAAATCTGCTCGTGGCAAAAGGAAGGACTTTCACCCAGGATAAATTTACCTACCCCAGGTTTCCCCTTCTGCACTTTCAGAGCAAGGAATGGTTTCAGTTATTGTGCTCTGAAATTCCAGGGGTCCACTAGAAGCTCTAAGGCTCAATAAGAAGGCAAATACCTCTGATCTTATAATCAGAAATATTACAGTGCTTTTAATATTTCCTATTTCATAGGGATTTTAATTGCCAGGACCTCAAATACCACAAGTGTGTGTTAATTAAATTAACAGCAAGTTAATGATGATAAAAATCTGAGCTTTCTCCTATTAACAGCATGGCTCTTTGGACAGCTCAAGCCATGCCAGCTTTCCTCATGGGTATTCCTTTGGCATTATGGACACTCACCATGGCAGGGAATGAGCCCCTAACATAGGATTTTTAAGGGAAAAAAAACTGGATCAAAAGGGAAAAATAAAAGGAACAACACAGCCGATTTCATTTTGTTCCCTTCCAGAAGGGCTTTGCAGATCCAGCATCGATTGTGCCCCAGCTCTGCAACGCCCGGGCCTCGCTCACCCGATGATGAACTTCATCTTGCCACTCCGAGCTGCCTGGATGAGGATGGGAACCAGCTGAGGGTCTCTGGGACCAAATATCCCATGGGGACGGATGGCAGTGGTGAGGAAATCGTTGTCTGGGTCGTTGGCACTGAGCACCTCCTGCAGGGAAACAGGAGAACAGAGTCGAGAGGGAAAACAGAGCTCAGCAACGCGTCCCAGGATCGTCCTTACAGGGGCTGGGGGCTCCCTGTCTCCTTGGGGAGGGACCAGTGGAAGGATTGTTATCCCCTCCTGTCTTTCCAAGCGATCCTTCCTTTGTTCCCATCTCTTTCCCACTTCTCCTTGATAAGAAAACCAGACAAAAATCAGTTTTTATGGTTGAGCGCTTAATGAATTGACAAAGGAAGGGAAGTCTTGGAAGCCAGAGGAGCTTTCCAAGCTCCTTCACTCCATGAACTCCTCGTGCACGAGCTGGAGCAAAGGGGGACACTCAGGAATTCCACCTGTGTCCCTCCCAGCAGCCATTCCCACCCCAGCCCCCCCAGATCTGCCTCAGGAGGGGGGATCCCATCTCCCTGGCAGCTCCAGCAGCACATTCAGCACCTCTGGAGGAGATTTCATTCCCCTGGGAGCTCCTAAACAACATGTTCTGCTCATTCCCAGCAGCTGCTGGAATTTCTGTAGAGGAGGCACAGGCAAAAGCACTCGGAATCTTTTCAGTTTCCCCCAAAACAAAGCCACAATCACCAGCGTTCGGGCCACCCCTCATTGCTGCTCCTCAGCTTCCCCTTTAGCAGTTACTGCAGAGGGCTGGGGAAGGAACAGATGTTTTCACAATTAAAATTAATTAAGCTCTTTTGGAGGAAAATCCTCCAAGGCTCTCAGCATCAGCATGGGAGGGACTCTCAATCCTCCTGGCACAAAAAGCACAGATTCTTCCCACAACTGAAGTGCAAGCCATGGAAAAAGGATCCAAAAAAGCTCTGTTGCCTTTGATTGAAAACATTGTTATCCCACATGGAACCCACAAGTGCTGCAGCAGTAGGAACAGCAGACAGAGCAGGCATGGGTGGTGTGCAAGTGTCCCAGGCTGAGAGCTCTCAGGTGTCTGCAGTGGCCCGTGCCCCTGAGCTCAGGCCACGCTCCCACCTCCCCTCCTCCTTCCTCGGTGCCTTGTTCACGTTCCCAACTCTAAATTCAGGCTGCAAATCAGGAAAAGAAGCAGAGAAGACAAAAAACTCCCCTCAACTGCTCTTAAACCAAAGCTGTGGCAGGTAAGAACTGGGATTATCCCACGGCTCTTCCACCTCTGGCAGTTCTGGAAGCACCTCTGCAGCGCCACACAGGGCTTCATTCAGCCTCTCTGGCAATTCGTGCCACAGCTTGGTGTTATTCTCTTTTTGTTAAGTGAATACATCAAAAAATAACAGTTTAACCACTGGCAAATACCTTCTCCTGCAGGATCTTGGTCTCTGTGTAGTAATCAATAGGTTTTTGTGCATAGGGGAGGTCTTCTGAGCCATTTTTTATGTCTGTGCCCTCAAAAACTACACTGGCACTGCTGGTTAACACCAATTTCTGCAGGAGATAGGGGAGAAAACAGTTGTTTAAAGGCTAAAATAAAAGGGACATTATTTACAAAGGCTGAGTAAAGATAATAATGATAATAATATTTAACCAACTGATCCTACAGAAAATAAGCTGAGTCTAACAGAAGAGGAACAGAAACTGCAGGTAAGAGAACTCCTGCTTTTTAATTCATTCTGTCCCATCATTTAGTGCTGCCTGAAGGAGATTAAAACATTTCAGCAAACACCCGAGGGAGTCAATCCAGGGGAAACACCTCCAGGAAAATCAGAGGCTTGGAGCACTTCACACACACCCAGTGTTTGTAAGGAAGATTTGCTCATCTTGACAGTAACGGATCAGAGTAGGTTAAACCAAAAAAGAAACCTCGGATGTTTTTGTTGGATGGTTGAAATGGAATTAATCTAATTAATTAATTAATTAATTAATTAATTAAAAATAAATGAAATAAATGAATTGAAATGAAAACTTATGGGACATCCAAATAACTTAAGGAGAAAATTTAACCTTCAATTTCAGGCTGCTGAAGAGCAGCCTGGCTTCCTTGGGCTCTTTTTTTTTTTTTTTTGGTGGCCAATTCACTTTCTAAACCAAACGGCACCAAAATTACGGCACAAGGGTGTTCCTCCTCACTCCATGGCAAGGAATTCCATGGCAAGGAATATTCCCACTGCTGGAACAGCCATCCCTAGGGCTATCCCCTTATTAAAGCAGGAAAGAGCCCCTTGTCAGGCGTGGTTCTCCCAGGGTGACTCCCAGGTCGGGGACAGATTTTAATGGAAGCTTTTCCATCACCCCATGGTTTTCTGTGGCAAACAGGGACCGAGTTCACACTAAGCAGGAGACCCACAGAGTCTCTCCTCCACTGGTTTTCATGGAATAAGTGGGAATTCAGTATCTCAGGGCCCTCTGAGCCCTCTCAGACGAGGCTGACACTGGCCTGGCACGCCGAAGTGACAAAGTCCATCCGCCTCTCCCTGTTGCCTTGCTTTTCACAGTTCTTCAATGTTTTTAATTCTGTAAATAAAGTTCTCACACTTTGTTCTGTAAACATAAGCCATGTTATGTCTAACTCCCAAGATGTTTTCATTCCTTCTCCTAAGGCGGAGACATTTGATGGATCTCTCCTTGGACCTATGTATTTGAAGGGTGGTAATTTCACTCTCCAGCCAGTGAGGTTTTCTAAAGGTCTATAAGAATAAACGAGATCCCCCAGCCGGGAGGCTTTCGAGCTTCTGGTTGGCTTCCCTCTCTCTCTGAGCGAGTGTCTGTGCGTTCCTTTCGTGTCCGCGTGCGACATCTCCCAGCCTGCGAGGGCCGTCCCACCCTTACCTGCACTCCAGCTTCTCTGCAGGCTTCAATGACTGCCTTGGTTCCCACGAAGTTCACCCTGTGGAACAGCTCCCTGTCGTCGCTGGCAGGGGCCGGGGACGCGCAGTGGAACACCACGGCCACGCCTCGCAGCGCCGGGAGCAGAGCCTGCGGGGAACCGCGGGGGAGACGGCCGTGGAGCAGCGGCCACAGCGGATACCCGGGGAAAAACAGCAGCAGGGAAATGAAGCAGCTCTTTTTTCCATGGGAACGGCTGCATTTCAAGTCACGTTCCCTCCGTAAAGGCGGGCAGCTGGAATGGGGCTGGCACCCGGGATCTCCACAATGTCCCCTCCTCACCGCACAGCACACCCTCTCTTCTCTCCAGCGGAACCCTGGCAGCTTCCCCAGAGCTGGAGCCCGTCCAGGCTCAGCTCCCTGCAATTCCCAAGTGCAGGTGCGAGGCTCAGGGCTCCCTGGAGCTGGGACACTGGGAAGCAGCAGGCTCCAAGCTGCCCGTGGCACTGGCTGAGTGCAGGTGACTGTCCCAAAGTCACAGGCCTCGGCCAAGGCTCCCACTCCTGCTGGGAATATGAGCTGTGCCATTCTCATGGAGCTGAGGAGAGCTGGGAGAGCCCCCTGCAATTAGCCCAGGGGCTGTAATTACCCTGTGAACCTCAGCTAACAGCAAGGCACAGCATCAGCACAAACCAGTCCTGTTCTTTTCAGCTTCCAGCAGGAGCCGGACACCGGACACCAGATCTGTTTCCTTCAGGGCCTTCCAAGGAAAGGTGCAAGGCCTGCATTTGCCCCTGTGAATTCCAGCCCTTCCCTCACCTCCTTGTCACACAGGTCTCCCAGGAAGAAGGTCACCTGGTCACTCTCAAACCTCTGGTGGATGTCGAAGACGTTGACGCTGTAGCCCCTGGCCAGCAGCTGCTCCACCATGTGCTGCCCCAGGAACCCCGAGCCCCCGATCACGGTGCAGCTCCTGGCAGCCTGCAGGGACAGGGGACAGCTCTTCAGCAGGCAGGGACTCACCAGCACAGCCACCTGAGCTCCCCTGGATCTCAGCGAGCTGGAATTCTGCCCAACTGCTCAGCAGCTGCACTGGAGGAGTCTGGACTGGGACATCAGAGCTCTGTGCTGCCACAGGGAGTTAGGAGTGCAGACACTGTGGCTGGGTTTTGGAAGGGCTCTGCCTTGTCCTCACAACCAAGAGGCTCAGGGAGGAGGGAAGAAAAAGAGGATTGGCCCCCACAAACTCTGCCTGGAGGGTGAAGCAAACAGAATTTGAAGGGAGCCTGCAAGAAAGACGGAGACAATTTACCAGAGCGTGGAGAGGCAGGACCCAGGGAATGGCTTCCCACTGCCAGAGGGCAGGGTTAGGTGGGATATTGGGATGGAATTCCTGGCTGTGAGGGTGGGCAGGCCCTGGCACAGGGTGCCCAGAGCAGCTGTGGCTGCCCCTGGATCCCTGGCAGTGCCCAAGGCCAGGCTGGACACTGGGGCTGGGAGCAGCCTGGGACAGTGGGAGGTGTCCCTGCCCATGGCAGGGGTGGCACTGGATGAGCTTTAAGCTCCCTCCCAACCCAGACCAGTCTTGGATTCTGGGATGATTCTGGGATTTGTTTCACCCTCCTGGCACAGCTAATTCAGAGTATTAAAACCATCACTACTATCAGAACCTGCGACACTCAGAGCCAAGAAAGCAACCAGGTGAAGGCAGGGACTGTCCTTCTGAGCCATCAGTTCTTCCTTCCTTTTCCTTTAAGCTTTGTTAATCAATGATTGAGTCACTAATTAACAGACTTCAGCCTGGCCACTCGTCTGACTGGACAGAGACCAAAGACCTCGCTGCCAGCACGGAACATGCAGGCCCCGAGTGGGAGGGAGCTCTTACACAAAGGATGCTCTGTGCTGGCTGGGAACAGTTTCACCCCTCGCTGCCGCACAACCCCGGCTCTGCAGGGATCTGAGGGAGCCTGAACCCCTGCAGCCACACAGGGACACGGATTGTTCACGAGCTGCTCAGGGCCACGGCCCCAAGCAAAGCTTCTGCTGCCCAGTGTTGGGTTATCCACCAGAGAAACCCCAGGAGCTCCCTGAGCTCCACCAAAGCAGCAGCGGTTCTTTGGGATGGGCCACGCAAAGGGGAGTGTGATCGGGGTCTGGAGCTTAAATCCTGTGAGGAGCAGCTGGGAAAGGGGCTCAGCCTGGAG
>VXBT01010540.1:70674-155021 GCA_013400235.1 Oriolus oriolus | reverse complement strand
AAACGCTGGGGCTGTGAGGGCGGTGAGGGGGCTGAGCCCCCCGCGCACCCCCGTTCCCCCCGCCCTGATCCCCTCGTACCGTGCCGAGGCCTCCGGCTTTAAGAAGCCGTCGCTGGGAGCCGCGTCCCAGAGGAAGAAGGCGAGTCCCAAGCTGGAGCTGCCGGAGGAGCAGCAGCGGGAGATCCGCGAGGCCTTCGAGCTCTTCGACACCGACGGCAGCGGCAGCATCGATGTCAAGGAGCTGAAGGTCGGGGTTTCCCTGGAAGCACGGAGTGACCGAGGTTATGAGGGAACAGGGCCATAAATGCCCAAATAACCTTAAATCGCACACGAGTTTCCTGGGTTTCCCCCCTCCTCCCTCCAGCATAAAACCTGGTGGGCAAAAGGCACCCTTTTCTCTTCAATTGCAGCTCTTTACTGCTCTTATCCAGTGTGTTTAGGGCCAGGCTGCCCAAAATTCATGGATAATTCTGTGCTCTCTGTCCCAACTCCTTCTCTGTTCATAAAACAGTGAAAAAAGGGGTTGTGCACATTAAAAAAGTGGGGGTTTCCCTTCTCTTGTCGAGGATTTAATGCTTTATTATAGTTATAGTTATTAATAATGCTTTATTATTATTAATAATAATAATGCTTTATTATTATTATTATTGTTGTTGTTGTTATTAAAGTGATCTCAGCTGTGGAATCCACCAATATCATTAATTTTCATGCTTTTATTCATTGCAAAACACTTTTGATCCCTCCCCAGCCCAGCCCTTTGGAAAGAACAGTCATCACTAAATTAGGACTGACTTTGCTTCCAGAATTTCTCCTTCCCATCCTTCACCTGGACGTCCCGGATGCTCCCTGAGACCCCAGGGAGGAGCTCTGGTCTCAAACCTGCTGCTTGGCCCTTCGTCAAAGGAGGAAAACGTTTTCCCAACGAGATTTTTATCACTGGGATGAAAAATAAACCTGTTTAAATTCCCTGTGGTTGGCCAGTGTAAGATGCTGAGAGTGTGTGTAGGAAATTCCTGGATAAGCTGGAGGACAGTTCCAGAATGGGAGTGTTTAGATCCCTGTTTTCCTGGAGACACGGAATGTTTTGACCATGGTGTGGCAGAAAATTCACCCTTCTCCCCCTCTCCCGTGGTTTTGTGGATGATTTTGCAGGATTTACAACTCATTTTGTCCTTCCAGGTGGCCATGAGGGCCCTGGGGTTTGAACCTAAGAAAGAAGAAATCAAGAAAATGATCTCAGACATCGATAAGGAAGGGACAGGGAAAATCAGCTTCAATGACTTCCTGGCAGTGATGACCCAGAAAATGGTATGGATGTTTTACAGATCCAGAGAAAGGGAATTTTGAAGGTGGATGAGGAGCTTTTATCTCCTTTTGGGTTTAGAGGGAGATTAAAGCACTATTTTAATGCTAGCAATTAAATATGTAAAACTTGGGGCAGTCCCTGTCCTGGATTCTCTCATTTTTCAGGGAAAAATTAAAATCATGGTATCCTTAACAAGTTTCCTTAACAACCAGAGGAGATTTTCGTGTCTGAAAAAAGGGAAAAAGGTTCTTCTCACAGAGGGAAACCAGCTCTGAGCTGCAGGAAGCTCTTGGAGGGTTGATGTCTGCCATGGGGGGTGTTTTCTTCCCTTGAATTCTGATTTACAGATTAAATCTCTGGCTTGGAAAAATCTTTAAAAAACCCAGATATTAAAGTGCAGAACATCCTGAGAGTGAAATCCCAAAGACATTTGGCTAGCTAGGCTGGAAAAAAAAAAAGTCCCTGAAATTCTGGAATTCTGGCAGTGTCTCTGTCTCCTTTCAGCTTTTGTGTGTAATTCCTGCTGGCTGGGCTCCTCTGTGTTTGTTCCCAAGGGTTTCTCAGTCTGTCCAATCTTTTAGGACTTCATTTTGAGCGCTACCTACAACACAACCACTCCTTTCTTACCTTAACCTCGTTCTTCTCTTCCTTAAGGCCGAAAAAGATTCCAAAGAGGAGATCCTCAAAGCGTTCAAACTCTTTGACGATGATGAAACTGGAAAAATCTCTTTCAAAAACCTCAAACGTGTGGCCAAAGAACTGGGGGAGAACCTCACGGATGAAGAGCTGCAGGTTTGGACCTGGTGTTTGGGGGATCTTTGTGCTGGAGCTGGCAGGAAAATCCTCTCTGTGTGATGGGAAGGGCAGAATTTCGGGAAGTCTGTGGGTTTTGAGGTGAAGGATGGGTTGAGCCCACGTGGATGCAGGAATGGGATCATCACATTGCAGTTCAGTGGAGCTGCAGCGATGTGAAAGGAATAACTCTGCTCCAAGCACTTTGTTTCCCCCAGGACGTTTCCCATAATATTTCCTGGTCAGATTTCTGTATCAACACACCCAGCAAATCAGATTTTAGGAAATATTTGGTCTGAGGCTGAGCCAGCGCTGTCCCCTCCAGCACAACTGTTACTGGATTCATTCTGCAATGCCGAATGAATCCAATAATTCCTGCTAAAACCCACAGCTGACCCCTGATCCCAAATCTCTTGCAGGAGATGATTGACGAGGCCGATAGGGATGGGGATGGGGAAGTGAGCGAGCAGGAGTTCCTGAGGATCATGAAGAAGACCAGCCTTTACTGAAGCCCAGGGGGGTTTATTCCTTTGCTCTTGTGTGTATTCCTTGGGTGGGGGCCTCACTTTTGTGGTGTCTTGATTCCTTTGGAGGCAGCAGGAAATCCAGGTCAGCTTGGTTAGAGGCTTTTTGTGTGGAAGTTTGAAAGGTGTGTGGGGAGCAGTTTGCAGCACCCTAGTTACAGGCAGCAGCGTGGCTGCTGGTTGTGATGTTTGCACTGCTTTAAATACACAAATCACATTCGTGTGACCAAATTCAGATCCTTTTCTGACTAAAAAAAAATGGGTCCAAATGATTCTAGTTTGGTAAAGAGATGACTCAAAACCAGACAGTGTAAATCTGTTGCCCAGTGTAAATATATTTGGGGTTTATGTCTTGGTTTGGGCCCTACAGTGAACTCTTTTTATGACATATTTGCAGGGACCAGCTTTTTAGAACCTGTTTTATGGGGATTATCCCTTCTCCCTTTTTTAGGGCATTCTTTAAACTCAAAACAAAAATAAACTGGTGTAACTTACCTTGTGTTCAGTTCATGTGGCCAAAGGAGTCTTTGCAGAAGGAAATTCCCGGTGCTGAGATCTCTGTGTGCTCACAGGAATGCTCAGAGGCTGCAGATGGGGTTGGATTTCAAATAAAGTGTCTCATTCTAAGCCATCAGAGTCGTGGAAAGAGTTTTGATCCCCACTTTGCCAAGAAAAGCTGTGGCCGGGCTGGAGAGGATCCAGAGAAAGGCCACAAAGATCAGCCAAAACCTGGGGAGCTCTCAGGTGAGGAAAGGCTGAGAGAACTGAGCTTGTTCAGCCCGGGGAAAATGAGATTTAGGGGAGACCTTATCACCGTGTTTGGTATCTGAATGGTGGCTACAAAGAGGGTGGAAACTCCCTTTTTATGAGGAATTGTGTGAAGGACAGGGGATGATGGGTACAGGGTATTGCTGGGGAGGCTCTGAATGGGCACCATGGGACAACTTCTCACAGCAGAAATCAGCTGTTGGAAGTGGTGGATGCCCCAGGTTTGGACACTTGAGGATCCGTCAGGACAGGCTGCTGGGCCACCTTGTCCAGACAGCATTTTTACCAAGAAAGGCTGGAGCAGCTGAGCCTCGAGGTCCTTCCAGCGTGGAATTCCCTGGTTCTGTTAATGCAGGAGAAGAATGTCACCGCCTCCCACCAGAGCTGGCTGGGGACACGGGGTCAGTCCTGCTCTCACTCATGTCACCTTCCTGCTCCAGCCTGGGTTCTCACAAATCCCAGCAAAACAAACAGGGGGTTTGGTGCCAGGAGTTTCTTCCTGTATCGTTTTCCCAACTTGTCCTGACCCAGAGGGAAAGGCAGAGACAGAAGCAGAATTCAGGGTTCAGTAAAAGCATCGGGTTTTATTTGGTAGCAGAACGGGGTTACTTCCTTTGGCCACAATTCAGTGCTCTGAGGGAGGGCTGGGGAGCAGCTGAACCTGAGCCCTGTGCCTCCTGCCTGGCCTAAAGCTGAGGGAGGGCAGGATGGATGGGATATTGGGATGGAATTCCTCCCCTGGGAGGGTGGGGAGGCCCTGGCACAGGTTGCCCAGAGCAGCTGTGGCTGCCCCTGGATCCCTGGCAGTGCCCAAGGCCAGGCTGGACACTGGGGCTGGGAGTACCCTGGGATGGTGGAAGGTGTCCCTGCCCGTGGGAGGAGACTGGAACAAGGTGAGCTTTGGACCAAACCATGATTCCATGGCAGCTCCCAGCCCAGCTCCTGCCAGTTTGTGCTGTGTCCTTGGCAGAACACAACAGCTCCGAGATTCCCCCTCCTCAGCAGCCACCAGAGGCCTGGGGGCAAAACTACTGCGTGTCACTGCTGCTGCCGTGTGAGAGGGGAAGGACATTCCCCATGGGAGAGGAGCTGGGTGCCTCTGGGGAGTTAGGCCAGCCTGAGCACTTCTCGGACCATCTTCCCGATGCCGTCGTGGATGTCGTGGATGGGGGCGTTGCACATGAAGGCGCTGGTGGTCACCAGCCGGTTCCTGGTGTCCACGTGGGCCTCGGTGACCTGGCTGTTCACGTGCCGGCAGCCCAGCTCCTTCATGGCCTCAGCAGTCTTGGCGTAGGGCCACCTGCAAGGGAACAGGGAATAAAATCCTGGAGTGGGGAACGCATCCTGCGCACAGTGGTCTGGTGAAAGCCTGGAGTGAAAAGCCTGTGGTCACCACACAAAATCTGATCAGTAGGAGCCAAATCTTTTCCTGCCTGAGGAGTTTCTCCAGGATTATACAACAGGAAACCCTCCAGCTTACAGGGAGCTAGAAATCTGCAGTAAAGCCAAAATAAGACCTGAAGTTCCACTGTGGATGTTCCACTACCTAATTCAGTGTTCCTGTTTGTAGAATCCCACGATGGTTTGGGTTGGAAGGGACCTTAAAGCCCATCCCATCCCACCCCTGCCATGGGCAGGGACACCTTCCACCATCCCAGGCTGCTCCAAGCCCTGTCCAACCTGGCCTTGGACTCTTCCAGGGATGGAGCAGCCACAGCTTCCCTGGGCAGCAATCAGATTTAGGTTTGGGGTGGGGGTTTTTCCACCGACTTCTACAAGTTGGTGAAAAAACTCGTTCCTAGCAAAAGCCATCAGCATTCCTTGGCTGCCATTGGGAGGATCCAGCCACAGCTTCCCCGCAGGACTGAAGAGTTTAAATCCCTCCCTCTCTTAACACCCCGAGCCTTGTGCACCCATCCTGCTCCTGCCTTGGATCCGCTTAACTTGGAGTCAGCAAAGGTTTTTCCTACCCTGTGTCTGTGAGGCATCAGGGAGGCAAATATTTAATTTAAAATAATAAATTCCATTTAAATTAATTTAAAATAAAGTGTCTTATATGAAGCCATCAGAGTTGTGGAAACAAGTCACAAAAATGCAAACAGACCTGGTGTTAGATCATTCCTGCTCTGCTGAGAAGGATAAAATGAGGCTTCCAGAGTTTCTGCTTTTTCCCTGTTAAGTCCCCAAAAGGGCCGGAGTTGCCAAAGGCCTCGCTGGAGGCAGCAGAGCTGAGTTCTCAGAGATAACGTGCAGCCAGGATCCCTGGCCAGGCTGCTGGGGGCTTTGGGGTGTGACTGTGATTGATCATGAACCCCCCCGGGTCACTCACTGCTCACACTCCGTGTCGTGGCCCACGGTCACCTCGCAGCCCGGGAAGATTTTGGCCGCCAGCACTGGGGAGATGCAGCACAGCCCGATGGGTTTGTGGGCAGCGTGGAACGCCCTCAGGACATCCTCCACCTCCCTGGAGATGCTGCAGTTCTTGCCCTGGGTGGCCCAAGTGCTCAGGTTTTTTGCCACCCCGAAGCCACCTGAGGAAAGAGAAAGAGTTTGGGCTGGAGATTACACCCAGGGCAGGATTCTTGCCAGGTGGAGTGTTAAGGTGGATTGGATGGATTGGCAGCATTTGTCCAGGGTCAATAAAAGCATTAAAACCAGAGATCCTGAACCTTTGGGAGCTGAGGCATCCAAGCCCCTCCCTTGCTGCCACACCGGCACGGCCTCGATGCTCCAGCGGGAGCTGTGCTCCACCCGCAGGTCTCTCCTGGACCGTGGTGGAACACTCACACATTTTCCTTTGCTTCTTAATCCTGGCTCCAGGCCTCGTGCACCCCCCTGGAGCACCACAGTGACCGATGACAGAGTTCCAGCCTGACCGAGCTGCCCGCTCCTGAGCCCCCTCCCTGCCCAGGCTCTCCTGGGGAGGAGGGAGGGTGGTGCTGAGGGAAGGGAGGGTTTTCCATCCGCTGGAAACGCAGCTCTGGATGGGACCGAGGACAACTCAGTTTGCAGTCCTGTCCTCCCGGGATCAGCTTGGCTTTGCCACGTTCTCACCCAACTCCAAACTGGCGTGGCAGGGCCAGCAGGGATGGAAGATGGATCTGCTTCCAAGCCCTGCTTCCAGCCCGTCCCTCCCCATCCCGTGACTCCCACGTCATTCCAGACTTATGGAACACCTAAGCTGTGTTCAGGCAGCCCCCACACAATCCCACCTGGGATGATGAGGGCATCCAGCCCCCTGACATCCAGCGTAGCCAGGTCCTTGATGTTGCCTCTGGCTATCCTGGCGCTTTCCACCAGGACATTGCGCTGCTCCGGCGCCGGCTGCCCCTTCACATGGTCCACCACGTGCATCTGGGGGATGTTGGGAGCATAAACCTCGGCCTGGAGCGAGGGGAAAGGGCTGTTATCCTTCAGGAATGATGGATAAACGTGGGAAAGGCACAGGGAGCGAGTGGGAATGCTGAGGGCCTTTCTCAGGGAAGAGCTGGGAGGAAGGGAGGGAAGGAGGGAGGGAAGGAGGGAAACCTTTAGCAGTTTGTGCCCAGAACTGCTTGTTTGGGGTCTGAAGATTCCCATATCCCCACCAATCCCTCCTGCCAGGTGACCACTCAGACTTGCAGTTTCCTCTGCCCACCTGCTGTTTTCCCAAAGCCAGAGTGTTTTTTTCTGGAAAACGCTTCCCCTTCCTTCAGCACTTCTGAGCTCACGTGCAGAAATGACGAGTGCAGGGTGGTGAACAGATTTTGGGGCTGTGCAGTTCCGGGCCCCACGATTTCAGAAGGATTTAAGGAACACCGAGGTGTCCCGAGGAGGGCAAAGCTGGGGACAGGGCAGGAAGGAATGTCCTGGGAGGAGCAGCTGAGGACTTTGGAATTATCTAGGTGGGAGACGGGGAGGCTGAGGGGCAACCTCACGGCAGCTTCGTGCTGAGAGGGAAGCGCTGAGCTCTCCTCCCTTCCCACTGAAATATTCCGTTCTGTGCTGTTCTGCTCCCTCAGAGAAGGAGGGATTGGAAAGACGCCCGAGTTTCCTCCACTAGAGGCCCCTGCCGGTCCGAGGATGAGGGAGGGATGCGCTCCGAGCCTGCTGGTTTGGGATACGGCAGGAGGGAAGCGGCTGCAGCAGCTCCAGGAGAGGAAAAGGCAAAATTACACATAGTGTCTCCACCCGGGGCCGGACAGAGAAGGCAGGGCTGGAATGGTTTGGAATTGGGGGGGACTGGCACGCGTGGGTCACCCCTGCGCCCCGGTGCTCCACGGAGCAATTCCCATTCCCAGGGGAACGGCTCTGACCCGGGCACGGGGCTGGTTCACAGCCGAGTGCGGTGTTCCGGAGGTTCCCCTCCCTCCTCTCCCAGTCTCACCGAGCGGCTCTCCTGACTCTCAGGGCAGCTGCACCTTTTTTACCCCTCCTCAAGTTCAGCTCACGAACCCCTGTGCGTTCTCTCATCCCTGGCAGTGCCCAAGGCCAGGCTGGACGGGGCTCGGAGCGCCCTGGGACAGCGGGAGGTGTCCCTGCCGTGGCAGGGGTGGGATGGGATGAGCTTTAAGGTCCTTCCCAGCCCAAATCGTTCTGGGATTCTCTGATTCTATTTTCACTCCGACCCTTTGAGGTCTTAAAAAGATGACTTTCAAGCAGCCCAAACTGTCTTTTAAACAGAAACAGCCGGAGAGAAGAGAGGATGTGCAAGGCAAAAGCAGAGAGAGAAAGCACCGGGGAAAGTCTGTCGGAGAGTTTGCATCCAGAGCCCCGCGCCAATCCCTGTGGAGAGCACAGCCGAGCAGGGACTTCTCCACACCATTCCCAGTGGCTCCAGGCACCGCTGCTCGGCTTTTGGGGAGCTCGGGGTTTGTCTCGGAGGCAAGGAGGGGCGAGGCTGAGGAGCAGAGCCGGGAAAAGGAGCCGGGGAAAAGAGCCGGGGGAAGGAGCCGGAGCGGGATGCCCTTACCTGTGCCCCCTCCCGACTGAGATGCACCAGCACCGCCGAAGCCTCGTGGACCTCGCTGCCGTCGAAGGCGCCGCAGCCGGCCAGCAGCACGGCCACCCGCCTCGCCATGGCCCCGGGAGCCGCGGGGCTCCCCGGAGAGCCCGAGCCGCTGTGAGCTCTGCCCGCTGCCCGCAGCCCTTTATAGCCCCGGCCCTCCCCCCGGAGCGGCTGCGGCCGCGAGGGTTGGGCTGAGTTTCTTGCTGGCACCGAGGTTTTATTTCCAGTTCCACAGGCAGGGCATGTAAATATTATTTGTTTCCTCCACTGGCTGCTCCCTCACAGATCTCCCTCCCAGCACGCTGTCTGCAGAGCAGCCCCGGCTGACGCGCCCTGCTCAACAGAGCAGCTGTGTTCTGCCTCCTCAGCTGTTGATTTTCTGTTCTGGTTCAGGCTGAAGCACCAGGACCTTTGCACGGGAGATGGTGCCGAGGGGAGCCTGCCCAGAGCCGGGATTCCAGGCAGCGCATTCCCCTCTGTGCCCCGTTCTTTAACCCTGCCCTGCACAGGCTGCTGCAGACTTTTGATGCCCACGTTTCCTTTTCTGATCCTGGATGTTCCTTCCCCCAGATCCCACCTCCCAAAAGTGGGTGTTTTACACTTTGCTGTAGTTGTTCGCTGGCTTTTGCACCCTGAGTTTAGAAATAAAGTCATAGAGTTTATTGTGATAATCTATAATCACAAGGATCCGCCAAGTCCAACTCCTGGCCCCGCACAGGGCATCCCAACAACCCCACCCTGTGCCTGAGAGCATGCCCAAACACTTCTGGAACTCTGGAATAATGGGATTCTTCATCAACAGCACCACCTCTCCATGTGTTTAATTCCAGGGAAGTGGCACCAGGAGCTGGTGGAGCCCTGAGCTCTGGATTCGGTGTCTGGAGCTCGTTCCTCCCAGCCTGGCTCTGCTCACACAGAGAGGATCCTGTACCTCTCTATTTCAGCCTGGCCCTGGTGAAATAACTGCGCCCTGTGG
The DNA here is from genome assembly GCA_013400235.1 of Oriolus oriolus. Taxonomy (NCBI): domain Eukaryota; kingdom Metazoa; phylum Chordata; class Aves; order Passeriformes; family Corvidae; genus Oriolus; species Oriolus oriolus. Next base: position 145,668 of record VXBT01010540.1, on the reverse strand, counting down.
AGGCTGAGAGAACAAAAACTGCCACAGCGTGGCTGCAGGGTGTTTTTCAGGGGTTATTTATAAGACGTGTTCCTTGGGGCTCCGTCATTTTTGGGAGAGACACGAAGCACATCCTGTGGGTGATGGACTCGTGGCTTGGCAGGGTGGTCAGTCAGGGCAGGCCCGAGGAGGAGGCTCACTGCTGCTGCTTGTGGCTTCATTTATGGCGTGTTTCTCCCAAAATGAGGGATTTCAGGCACCCAGCTGCTACCTGAACAAGCAGGAACAAGAAACGGGTGACAGAGTCCCACTGATCCAACCCAGGCTGTGCCTCTCGGTTACTTTTACTGCCCAGAACAGGAATTAAACCGAGATATGCATGAAAAACACCCAAAGCCTTTCCCCTGCTGGTTGTTTTGCTATCTAAGGAATCCTAACTATGGTTTAGGGCTGTGTTATTTCCCCTTGCACCAAAAAGCAGCTGAGCGATGTCGCAACCTTAACAGGTAATTTCTCCTTCCTGCAGCTGCTCAGGGAGCAGTCCCGTTAGCGCTGGGACAGAGTAGCCAGAGGCTGAGGATTTCCACAACCTGCCTGCTGCAAACCACATCAGTTACCCCTGAATGCCGCGAGCTGGCTGGGCTGGTTCCCCTTACTGGGATAACTGGTGCGACTGGACCAGCCAGGCTTGTTTCCTCCCCTCGGAAAAGCATCTGTCTCCACAGACATATCAGCCCTGGAGGCCTCTCTGCGCCGAGGAGATGAGTGATAAATGGCATTTCTCAGCCGGGTCATTGCAGCCTGGCTGGCCACGTCTGCACACATCTGTCGTGGCCTTCGGTATCCACACGTGGCTTTGATCTGCAGTGAGGTTCCAGTGAGGAGGGGTGGGAAGGGACCCTCTTCCTGCAGGGGGAACGCAGCTAAAGATAGCAGGAAAGTTTGGGAGCAGGGACAGGGATCCAGCTGGCTCAGGGAGCAGCAGGAGCAGGGTCCTTTGACAGTGCCCGGTGCTCTGGGGTTGCTCTGGGTGCTGTCACAGCTCCAGCACCTCTTGGAGGATCCCACAAGCCTGACTTGGAGCTCCAGCCCGTGCAGCTCCCAGCCCCATTCCCAGCAGCTTCCCTGCCCTCCAGCCCTGGCTGTGGGACAGGGTTTGTGAGGTGTCACAGAGCAGGATCTGCTGAGGGGAGCATCAGAGCTGGCTGCTGGAGGAGCTCCGCACAGCCCTCCCTGGCCAGCCCAGCAATACCAGTGCCAAGCTCTGCTCGCTGTTCTGCACCTTTTATCCTGTCAGGAGAGCGGGATTTGCTGTAACTGGAGCTGAGTCCCTCATGGGAACCGTCCCTACCCTGGTCCTTCACCACAGACAAAACAAGAGAGGGATCAGAGCCCTGTCAGCCCTCAGAACAGTTCTCTGACAATTCCCACCTGAGCCAGCATGATCCCACGGCCAGTGCCCACTGCCTCCTGCAGCCTCCCCTCCGTCCATGAACACCTTTATGCCCTGACCACGCAGCAGGAAGCTGCCACAGGTCCCTCATGTCCCCTTTGGGATACAATCCTGGCAATGTCTGATGCTCTCTCCTGACCTGGGAAGCCGGCAAGGCTCCTCTGTGCTGGCCGAGCTGGATGTGGAGTGACAGACGGACACAAGTCACCTTTGAGGGAATGGCACTGGGCACCAATTATCCTGCCCCTGGGTTTGCCCAGCTCAGGGGGCTGGTGCCAGGCATTCAGAGCTGTGACAGGGACAAACAGCAGGCCCGTGGCCAGTGTGAGGAGAAACAACTGGTCCCCAAGGAGCCGCTGGGCTTGCAGAGCGCTTGTTTGCTCCAGCAAGGTGGATGCTTGCAAAAACCTTCGTTTTAACCAGCGTAATTTCCTCACTGGCAGCAGCAAAAAAGGCAGCAACAGCAATAAACCCTCAGCCTTATTTTTCAAGTGTCTTTTTTAACAAGGGTTAATCAACAGTAAAATTAAGAGGCCCCTGGAGGGAGCTACCAGCAGCCCACGCTGACTCACAGCCCCAAATTTACAGCAGCCAGAACTTCATTTGCATTTCCTCCCGCATGCAGGGAGCAGCAGGAACAGAAGAGGTTTGTAGGGAAAAGGGGTGGAGAGCAGGGAGGACCGGCGGCAGCGGCGATGGTTTGGTTATAAAGAGCATGGGAGGCAAGAGAGGCAGCAGTGCAGCCCTGGCCGCGGCTGCAGCGATGGGCGGCAGCGGGGCTGAGTCACTGCACTCCTGCATCGCGCTCCTGGCCATCGCCGCAGGTAGGGACCGCTCCTGGCACGGGACTCGGGCTTGGGAAGAGCTTTCCGGGACACCCCCCGTTTCCAGGGGGGCTAAAGAGGCTGTTTATCCGCAGGCTCCTCTGCCTGGGTGAAGCTTTTCGATCCAGAGATCCCTGCGCCGGTTCCAGGAGCCAACAAAATATTTGTGTTGGCTTCCGAGGGCTGGCCTGAAGTTTTGTGCTGGTTCCACGCTGGGTGGGAAGCAAATCCAAACTTTTTCATGGTCACTGTAGTAAATCATCTCGGTTTGGATGCAGTTTCCTCCCCTTCCCTTTTCCAGCCCTTCTCCCCGCAGCTCTGTTTTCTGTGTTCACTCCCTTTCACTTGCTCCTTCTCTGTGCTCCATCTTCCCGGATTTTTCGGCTGGTTTTCCGCTGGCACAAGGCTGGAGGGATCATCTGCAGGGTGTGTGTGTCTGTCTGCCTTTTGTGTAACGGGAATCGTGGGTTTTTACCTTTCTCTGGCCACAGGGGAGCACTTCCACGCAGTCCCAGAGTGGTTTGTGTTGGAAGGGACCTTAAAGTTGGTCCAGTTCCACCCCCTGCCGTGGGCAGGGACACCTTCCCCTAGACCTGGCTGCTCCAAGCCCCATCCAACCTGACCTTAATGGGATGGGGCATCCACAACCTCTCTGGGCAACCTCAGGTGATTCCTTTCAAGTTTTTTCAAACCAGGCACCCAGAAAGAAGCGAGACCTTGGGCACAAACCAAGTCACCCTCCCCCAGCTCCTCAGGCTTTCCTGTTTGCAGATCTTGCACTGTTATTTTTCCTCTATTCCCTGCTCTGTCCACCCAGATTCTCTCCTGGTTTTTGGGCCAAGTTTACCAGCTCTCTGTGCTTCCCCCCTCCGTGTCCCACAGGATCTCTCCTGCTGGCCGTGCATTTCTACAGCTCCCCCAGAGCCGCCCCTCTGATCCCCAGCACAGCTCTCGGGGTCCTGCTGCTGATTTTGTCGGCTCTCCTGGCCTATGCAGGTAAGATCTGGGGGTGGCCAGGCCTGAGGCCCCCCCTCCCACCGCTCTGCACACCCAGGCCTGCTTTGCCAGCGAGACACAAACCACAGCAGCCCCGCTGGACCTCTCATCCCTCCTCCCAGAGGAGTGTGCCCAGAGCTGCTGTGGCTGCTCCATCCCTGGCAGTGCCCAAGGCCAGGTTGGAGCACCCTGGGACAGTGGAAGGTGTCCCTGCCCATGGCAGGGGTGTGATGGGATGAGCTTTGAGGTCTCTCCCAACCCATTCCATGGCACAGCAAAGTTTTCCTCTATAGGCAAGAGAAGAAATCAGTGTTTGTTTTAAACAAATGCTCTACCAAGATCTCGGAGTTTTAACGCACGCAATACACGATTTGTCTCCCAGGCTTTCTGAGGGGGCTTTCAGCATCCATGGGTTGAGGTGTCCATGGGTAAATGCCAAGAGACAATGCCTCCGCTTATCTGAGAGAAAACAATCACTGCCTAGAGCAAAATCCACACTTTCTAGAACGAATGTTGAATTATTCATTCTTTGCAACTTGTAGCAGTGAGAACATCAAATCACAGAATCATCAAATCGCAGAATTGTTCAGGTTGGAAAAGACCTTAAAGATCGTCAAGTCCAACCATCAACCAGCACCGCCACTGTGGCCACCACTAAGCCCTGTCCTCCAGTGCCACATCCATGTGGTTTTTGAACACTTCCAGGCATGGGGACTCCACCACTGCCCTTGGCAGCTGTGCCAGGGCTGGACAACTCTTTCCATGAAGAATATTTTCCCTGATACTCAATGTAAACCTCCCCTGGCACAGCTTGAGGCCAATTCCTCTTGTCCTGTCGCTTGTTCCCTGGGAGAAGAGCCTGACCCCTCACTACAACCTCCTTCCAGGTAGCTGTAGAGTGTGATAAGGCCCCCCCCAAGCCTTCTTTTCTCCAGGACAAATCCATCATCAGGCAGGACCCGTGCTGATCCTTGCTCCGTAGCGATCCTGCTTCCCGCCTTTCCCAGCTCCCGCTTCCCGCATCCCGCCGCCCGAAACCACGGCCCTGTCTCCGTTTGTTCCCCAGGGATCCGGAGGAGCCTCAGGAACGCCTCCCTGCTGGTGTCCCTGTGCCTGACCCTGTCCGCGTTCTGGTGTGGCTATGGAGTGATCCTCGTCCTGGCGGGGCAGGGAGCGCTGCGCGGGCCGGGGGATTCCCGCGACGCCCTGGTGCCGGGCCTGGCCGCCGTCACCCTGGCGCTGCTCCTGGTGGCCCTGGTGGGCTTCCTCTGCGGAGAGCCCGTCCTGGCCCTGGTGGCTGCCGCAGCGTCCCTGGCCGGTGCCCACGAGGTGGCCCTGCACTTCAGCTCCTCGCTCGGCCCCTCGGCCGTGGCGTGCGGTCACCTCGTCGTCTGCTTGGTCGGGGGCTACTTTGCTCTGGGGAGGATCCTCTACTTCCTGACCAAAGGGAAAGTTGCCCTCCCCGGCACGGATCTCGCCAAGACAAAGGCCCGGGAGCAGAGCCGGGGCAGGGCTGGCGGCACCAACCACTTTGCAGCCCCCGGGCTGCTCCTGAACATGCTGTCAGCCAGCGTCTTCTGCTGCAGGCTCCTGGGGGTCACCCACAGACTGTTCCTGGGCCACGTGCCCTGGCTGTGGGCAGCTGGCACCTACCAGATTGGCATCTGTGTGCTGTCCTACCGTGCCATGGACGTTCTCATGGCCACAGCCTTTGGCTTCACTTCCATCCTCCAATTCGCTGCTGGTTATTGCCTCCTGTACCCCACTTGGCAGCCAGAGGAGCCCTCTGTCCCTGCTCCATTCCTGGTGGTTTTCTCCATTCTTTTTGCTGTCCTGGCTCTTTTTCTCTCCCTTCAGAGCCCTGTGGATGGCCTGTACTTGCTGGGTTTTGTCACCTACTGCATTGCCTTGGCTTGCAGTCCCAGGGGCTTTTTTGCAGGTGGCCCCCAAGGGGTGGCCGTGGCCATTTTTGTGGCCTCAGCCTTGGTGGCTCTGATTCACCTGTACAACGTGAGGGCGAGGACCAAGATCCCCACAGGGAAGGCTGCTGTTAAGGCCCTCCTTGCTCGCAGCAGCCTCCTGAAGCTCCGGGAAGGGCCAGACCTTCACGCTCCCTACCTGGGCTATTCCAAGTACGCAGATGCAGAAGTCCTTGCCTATGCCTGCAGTGTCCTGGCTTCTTTTGCTCTAACAACCCCAGGGGACCCCCAGGCTCCCCTCGCCACTGTTGTCATTCCGTGGGTGGTGGTAGCTGGTGGGATCCTGAAGCTTCTGGGCGGCTCGGTGGCCTTTGCCCGGGGTAAAACCCTGGAGAGCAGCGCCTTCATCCTCTACGCTGTCATGTGGATCATCTGGGGCCTGACAAGGTATGGTGGCCTCTATGGCACCGCCAGAAGCTTCCACGCCGCCGTGGGCATCGTTGCCTTCATGCTCTTCAACAGCTTCATTGTCTTCTGCTCGCTCTTCTTGAACATGGCCTGGTTCTTCTACTCGCTCACGTTCACGCTCATCGCGGTCAGCTTCCTGCTGGACGCCGTCCACGCTCTTCCCTCTGGATACGACATCGCTGCCACCCTCGTCTTTGGGCTGGTCAGCTTTTACTGCTTCCTGGCTGCCCTGTCCAGCAGCACCTTTGAGGGTTGCTGCTTGCCCCTGGGGGGGCCCGTGGTGCAGCTCAGTGGTGTCGGGGCAGGAGCAACCAAGTGTCTTCACCTGCCTGCCAGGAAAGCTTCCTCAGTCAAGAGAATTGCAGGTAAGCGAAAAACAGAGGGCAGAACACGGGGGTGGAGGGGAAATTCTGGGAGGTTTTGCAGCAGAACGCTCTTGAAAGGACATTATCCCAGTCAGAGAATCACAGAGTGGTTTGGGTGGGAAAGGACCTCAAAGCCCATCTCGTTCCATGGGCAGGGACACCTTCCACTAGACCAGGTTGCTCCAAGCCCCATCCAACCTGGCCTTGATGTGGAAACCGGGACAATGTGGTGGCGTTTTGGTGAAGTGGGCCCGGTCACGGGGGTCACGAGCTGAGTCGAGCAGCGAATTCCCTGCTGGGTATCCTGCATCACTTCCCCAAGTCCTCATCTGGTCTGAGATCCTCCAAGCTGGGGCTGCCACCCAGAGCTTTATGCAGAGAAAGCAGAGCCAGTGCTTGGTCCTTGCTCTCTCCACCTCTGGCCCAGAACCCTGCTAAGTGCCAGATGTCCCCTTGGAGGAGGAATGCTGGGAAAATGGGAAAAGGAGAGGAGAGGAGAGCACCACACTGGCTGTGACAGCTCTGCCGTGGGGATCACACCCCTCACCTGTCACTCAAGGGCTCGTGCCGTGTTCCCGTGCCAACAGATATCCTGAGGAGCGGCGGGACCTGTGGCATCCCCACGGACACCGTGTACGTGCTGGTGGCCGCCTGCAGCCGGCCTGACGCCGTGGAGAAGGCTCACCGGTGAGTCCTGGCACCCGGGCTGGCCTCAGGAACCTTCTAGAGCTCGGAGCTGCTGCTGAGTGCTGGCCACAGCGCCCGCTGAGAGCAAGGCAGCTCAGCCTTGGTGGGAGCAGCAAGGTGGGGAGGAGATCCAGGTGAGGAAAGGGGGGAACTGAGCTGTAGTTGTGCTCTGGGATACTGAAGGCTGATGGAGCCGGGTAACTCGGACACCACAAGAAACCCAAACCAGTGGCAGACGGGGCAGGGGGTTATTGTTCTTACCTGTAGGTACATGTTGTCACAACAAAACCCCCTGGTGACGACAGACCCTTGCTGTAACCTGGACCCTTCATGTTGGTGGGGTTTCCTCAGAACCTGGACCATTGGGTTTTTTACCCATCACAACACAAGAAGTCAAAGCCTTGATTTGGAATAACCATTCCTGACTGGGAATACTCATTAATGTCCCTTCCTGTCCAGTCAGTTGTTGAACCTACTTTTACTCCAGACTGGTGACCTGGGGCAGAGCCTGCACACCTTGTCTTAGCTATCCCTGTCTTACTTCCAGCCTCATCTGTTCTTCCCTCTTCCAGGTCCAAGCGCCAGGCTCAGGATCGCCCCATGTCCCTCTGGATTTCCAGCCTAAAGCAACTGGAACCTGCCAAGCATTTGTTTACCCCCCTCCTCTGGGACTTCATGGAGGCTGCCTGGCCGTCTCCCATTAGCTTGGTCATTCCCAGAGGTGAGGAAATGCTGCTAATTCCAAGCTCTCTGCAGAGCTTCAGGTTTGAAATTCCTGAAACTGTGAAGCCCTGCGACTCCACGTGTTCCATGGGGATATTCCTGGTAAGATCGTCGTGTTTGGACTGATGTACATCTCTAAGTGCTGTGTGACTCTGCTTGGTGCAGGTGAATGGGTGGATTTCCTGGGAATGAAGGACTCTGCTAAATACGTTGGAACCCCTCAGAGCGTGGCCATCCGCATCCCCGACTGCTCCGTCACCACGCACCTCATCGACCTGGTGAGTCAGAGCACCCCAGCCCTGGTGACCAGACCCCTTCTCCAACAAGAGGGAAGTCTGCAGGCAGCTGGGAAGGGTTTTGTGGCAGCAAAGAGGGAAAAAGGAGCAACCACCAGGAGATCAGGAAAATTCCATTAGCAGACACAGTTTCATCTCCAACGTAGAACGCTGTTGGAAGCACGGGCTTCTCTGAGGCCGGACTAACTTCAGAAGGTGCAGAAAGTGGCCAGAGGAACTGTGATATCTTGAGTGTTCTACGACAGACATTGTAGGTCTTTGACAAGTGCTGTTGCTGGAAAACAAGATATCATTTCATGGCCACCAGCAGTAACCACAAGTTTGGTAGAGTGTTGCTCGCTCAAACACCGTTTGGTGGGACTGTAAATGCCTGAAAAGTAGATGCCTCACCTGGGTGAGCCACACTGAGCTCTCTTCAGAGTCACAGGTGAAGTTCAGAGCTCAAGTCACCTCTTTTATCCCCAAAATCTTGCTCAGGGCTTTGATTCCCGTTTTTCTGTCACCAGGTTGGCCCCATTGTGGTCACGTCGGCCAACCCAACGGGAGAGGCCGACACGACCCACCACAACCAGGTGTATGCCAAGCTGGGAGATAAGGTAACCAACACGTGTGGGCATGGAAAAAATGCAACCACTTCGTTTCCACAAGGAAAATCAGTAGATGGTATCAGGAATCTGGGAAAGCCTTTAATTAAAATAATCTCATGGGTGCTCCTCACGCTGGTGTCGAAGAGAAAGAACATTTTAAAACACAGAACTTGTTGGGAAAACAAAACTCTTCTGCTTTACACAGTTGTAGTTATGGCTTGGCAATGTGAGTTGGTTCATATTCCAATGTGGGATGAGGGGAGCAATAAAAAATTCCTTCTTGCTTACAAGCAATCAAATCCTGGTGCCTGAGTGTGCCAGGGCTTCAGCTGGAACTGGGCTGTGAGAACTCAGGGATTCCCATCTAAGGCTGGGGCTGGTCTAAAACTGGTGCCAAGCTCCAAAATATTCCTGGCTTTTAGGGATTTCATGGAAGTGCCATGGTCATGGCCTTTCATTGTCCTTCATTGATTTAGGTGGGATATCAGGGAAAGGTTCTTCCCCCAGAGGGTGCTGGGCACTGCCCAGGCTCCCCAGGGAATGGGCACAGCCCCGAGGCTGCCAGAGCTCCAGGAGCGTTTGGAAGGGTGAAATTGTTGGGGTGTGTGTGCAGGGCCAGGGCTTGGATTGATGGTCCTTGTGGATCCTTCCAGCTCAGGATGATTCCATGATTCTAAAATTTCACTGCTGAATTCTGAGGGTTTTACATTTTGTGTCTTCACGGCGGCTTTATGCAAGGACAGCTTTAAACAAGAGGTGGTACAAATCTTCCACCTCCAGCTCCTCAAAAATCAAAAATTCATACACATTTTTTTGTGGATGGGACTTCTCCAGAGCCCCTCAGCTGCTGTAAACCTGTCTGTGCTGCGCTGCTGACCTGCACCCCACAGAGCTCTCCCTGTCCTTGCTTTGAGGTTCGTTCACTCCAAATCCAGTGCTGGTGTCGCTGCAGTGGGGCAGGAAGGAGCAGCATTGCCTTTGATGAGAATTATTTGCTGTTGAGAGGGGAAGGTGTCCTTTTCCAAGGGGAATTTGGTGTGGAAATCTGTTGGTTCTAGGTGGATGCAGTTCTTTGTGGTGGGCCTTCTCCAGAGAACATTGCCTCCACCGTCGTGGACTGCACCAAGATCGACAGTGGCAGCATTGGGTTCTTCCGAGTTGGCATCATCCCCAAGTCTCAGGTGAAATTCAGCTGGATTTAATTCCCATTCCCTTTCTCCACTGAATGAATTTCAACCTGGGGGTTCCTAATTCAGTAAGGAGGCAGAGAGGTCTGTGGCAGCATGATGAGTTATCCCAAAGTGGTGTGAGGGACAAGAGCAGAGCTCCACGTTTCTGTCCTGATCCTGCTCCGGAGCACGGGAGCACCTCCATGTAGCTGGGGAATGGGCGAGGTGAGGCTGATTCATCCATGGGAAGGGCTCTGAGATCCAGGCTCATGGACCTCCATGGGGCAGGCTCTCCGTGCTCACCCACCCCAGAGACCTCTGAGCACAGAAATGATTTGTGTCATCCCAAAACTGAGCCACACACCTGAAAGAGATCTTGTGGAAAGTGTCCCTGCCCACAGGGGACCTTTAAAAGTCCCTTCCAACCCATGATTTTATGATTATTTGATTATTTCAACAGCTGGAGAAGAAGTCAGTGCTCTCCCCTAAATCCTAACCCAATCCCAGCTGTGTTTACTCATTCCAGGTGCTGCAGATCCTGGAGCAGGTGCAGAGGAAACACCTGGTGGTCCCTTCCAGTGGCACTTGCCCCACAAAAGGCCGGGAAGAACCCCAGAGTCGTGGCCATGCTGTGCACAACGGGGTGGGCAGAGTTGCCTTGGTGGAGCCGGGGACGGGTCCCGCTCCCGATTCCGGCTGCGAGCGCCACACCCGCTTCTGACTCCCGCAGCCCCGGCAGCTCCGCGCTCACCGGGACACTGTCCGCTGGAAAACGCCATTTCGGCCAAACTGGGGAGTGGGAGAGGCTTCCCAGCTGCAGGGGCGATTCATTCATCTTCCCATGGACACTGCTCAAATATCCCAGTGCGGTGCTGCCCTACAAACCACAGGCACCCAGCAGGAAAATTTTCCCTTAGGGACACTGCCAGCTTTCCCTGGAGATCAGTCACGACCAAAGCAAGCGTTCCTTTGGTGACAGGCTGGCCCCAGAGTTGCAGAGCTTTATCCCTGTCACTGGGAGGGAATTCCTTGGATTTGGGGCATGGAGTGAGGTGAAGTGGTGCAGAATTACGTGGTGGGGGAAAAACACCGCGTGAAACTTGAATCTCACGGAATCATTTGGGTGGGAAAAGACCTTTCAGATCCTGGAGTCCAGCCGTCCCCCCAGCACTGCCAAGGCCACCGCTGACCCACATCCCCAGGTGCCACGCCACGAGGGAGAGGAGGAGGGGAGATGTGTCCAGGTGCTGTGCTGGTGGATCCAATGGACTTGGCAAAGTGGGGGCTCGGGAGCTGGGAGTGTCTCCTGCTGTGTTTTCCTCAGAATGGAGGTCGCCCATTTTTGACCCCACTTGGGAGGTCTTTCCTCTGCTGGGAGAACCCAACACTCCAAAGCAATGCCGTGACCTGAGATGCCATTTCTGTGTTTCGCACTCAGAGTCAGGGTGGAATTCCCATTTGGATGACTCCAATAATATATCCTTAGAGGTGCTGGAGCTTTAGGGAAGCCCCTCCCTTCCCTTGCTATGAATTTCAGGAGAGCAGTCTCCATGTGTTTGAGGATGCCAGGAGCTGGTCTCTTGCCTTACAGCCCAACTCCTCCCACCTCATGGCGCGTTTCCTCCAGAGTGCAAATTCCGTAGGATCAGAGGAAGGAATTCCAGCCACTCCAGGCAGTCATTTGTCTTCTCCAGGGGCCCAACTTCTCCGCAAACCCCTGAAAAACACGGAAGGAGTTGGAGACCTGCTCACCCATGACCTTGCTGGCATCACTGGGACATGGTGGGATGGCTCCCGGAGTGGAGGAATGGGAGGATATGGACTTTTTAGGAAGGATGGGCAGTATGGAGTGGTGGCTGCTGACCAGGAGGAGTTGGGAAGGAGTCTCAAACCTTTGTGAGGCGTTTTCCTTGGCAAACGCTGCAGTTATGGCTTGTACCGCCTCCAAAAACTGCTGATCTTCTTCTTACCTGACTCAGGTGCAAGGTGCTGATCAAACTCCAGCTGAAACCAATCCATTGATCATTGATTTCACCTGAAGTTGTGCTGGAATTTAAGGATAAAAGTGGTGCAGTCGGAGGAGCTCAACCTCCACGAACTCTGGCAAAACGGGGTCTCCTCAGCTTGTCCTCACAGAGCTGGCTCTCTTCCCGCAGAGAAAATTCTGGAGAATTCAGTGTGTTCAACAATTTTGCTGGTCTCCTTCCTGTATCTCCTTGGAGTTTATTAAAACTGGTTTTTAGAAAGCAATAAAATATTTTCAATAGACAGATATTGCCCAGGGCTGTGCAATTGTGACAAAACCTTGTGGGGCAGCGTGTTCTGGACGTTGGGGCTTCTGGCCATGCAGGATCCAGGCAGGATCTTAAGAGGGAATCAAATTGTGACACTTCCGAGGTGGGGAGGAGGAGAGAGGGTGAAGATAACTCCTCACAGCAGCCCCTGGTACCAGCTCAAAAACGCCAGGGCTGAATTTCACCCTGTAATCACTACAAAAAACCCCCATAAACACCAAAATCTGAGGGAATGTGGTAAGAAGTGGGAATTTGGAGAGGTGCTGAGACATCACAAAGCCTTTTGGTGAGGGAAAACTGCCCTGGCTTGAACATACCAGAGGTGCTGCTGCCCTCTGCAAATAATGATTTTTTTAGTGTGGCACAAATTAAAAGTGGCTCAAAACCCTGTGTTCTTCACGTGATGCTTCATCTGGATCAGTTTTTCCTCTTTGCCTCCGTATTTTTTGGTTTTTACTCATAGAAAATGTTGGTTTCAGCCTCAGGACGCTGGGGGAAGCGTTTCTCACTTTGCTGAAGCAAGACAAGGAGAGGTTTCATTTCAGGCTTGGTTTTTACCCCACCCACAGCTCTCTCGTGTACCAGCAAACCGGGAAGGAACAGTTTAGGGAAAAGGGGATTTAAATGGGATCTTTCACTTAAATCAAGGCAAAAAAATATTTCTGCTATTTCCACAGTTGTCCCAGCATTTAAGGGGAAGCAAAACATTTCTGAAGAGAAGTGGAGAGAGGAAAAAAGTTGCTGTTTTAAGTGGCAAATCCAAAACACTTCAGTCAGAAAGGGCTGAGATAAACACTTGAATATTTGGGTAGGTTTGCTGAAAATTCACAGATCGAATCCATTTTGAGGTACCAACAAGAGTATTTTTATCATTAAAACTGGAGGTTATGGTCAAAAAAGGTTGTCCAGGCCTCTCTCCTCAAGGGAGACCCTCACTGAGCGGCTCTGGTGCTGCTCAGCAGGAAGGAGCCGCTCCATCCCCGTGTTCCGGATCAGAGGGATACAAGGGATGTGAGGCCCTCAGACCTCCACCACAGGAGCAGGAAAACCAGAAGAGACTCCTGCAGAACCAATTTTGGTTGCATTGTCAATGTCTCGGAGATCTTTAGGCCTGAAAGGTCACCCTGGGAGACAAAACAACCTCATGAATGGGTCTCTTTGTGAACCAGCCAACTCTCTGGTCCCACTGGGGTTGGAAACAACGCGGGGAGAAGGGCTGTCCCACCTCCCTTCTGCCCTTTGTGGAGTCTAGACATCCGTGTCAATGGAAAAAAAACTTTGAAAAGGATGTAAAAGAAGTGTATTTTCCAGTGGCAGGAAAAAGCCAGGTCACCCTTCGAGAATAGAGCGGTGCCGTAGGGACAGGAACTGACTCAGTGCCATGGCCCGGGACGTGTTGGTGGAGTGGGTGCGCCTGGCTCGGGGTGGGCAGAGCACTTCCGAGGGGAAGGGCGGCTTCCCAACCACGGCTGGGGCCAAACCTGCCCAGCAGAAGCCCTGGGACATGGGCAGGAATGTCCCTTGGCCACTTCCAACCTATGGAAACGCCAGGAGCAGGGGGCTCTGGGGGGATGGGAGCATCGGAATCGGTGACCTTGGAGATCTTTTCCAACCTTAGCAATTGTATGGTTCTATGATTCTCCTCTTGGGTTCTTACTCCAGGAGAGTCAAAGTCTGCCTGTGGCTTGGGATGGGGTGTGGGGTGGAGGAAAAGGCAGGAATGAAGTCCTGCTTAACTGGGTGATCTTCAGTCAAAGCCCAGCCCCGTGATCCCGGCAGGGCTGAGGGCACAGCTGCAAACACGGCCACGGTGGGCTCGTGTCACGCTCACCCAGCTGCATTCTTCCTGCTTCTCCTCCTTCTCCCAGCCATGCCTGGGGTTATTCCTGCAAAATCACCCGATAATCAGCTCTGTCAACAACAAAGAAATGCCATCATTCAAAACCCTGGGCCAGATCTTTTGCTGCTCCACAAAACAGCTGGGATTTAACACCTGAGAGCGGCTGAGTTGTGGCTGGTGCCCAGCTGGGCAACCTGGTCTAGAGCCATCCTGGAGTCCTCACATTCCTGCCAGAGGCAACACTGGATTTTAGGGATGGCTGAGTGACAGCAGCTGGGCCCTGAAACAAAGCAGAAAATAACTCTATTAAATGCCAGAATCCCAGATTGTTTGGGGTTGGAAAGGACCTCAAATCTCATCTCGTTCCACCCCTGCCGTGGGCAGAGACACATGCCACTACCCCAGGGTGCTCCAAGCCCTGTCCAACCTGGCCTTGGACACTTGGTCCTTTGCTGGGCATCTCCCTCGTGATTCCTGGGGCTCCTGGAGCTGCCTGCTGTGGAACAGCAGCAGAGAACTTATCTGCCCAGGGAACAGATGGATTATGTACAAAATCTTGGGGGAAAAAGCAGCTTTCTGGAAATTCTTGAGACTTAACAAAAATTCATGAGATTAAATTAAATTCAGTTGTGACTTCCTTTCTGCTTCCCCTCTGCCTTGAAGAATTCCATCCCCTCTTTCTGCAGGACACTGCCAGCTGGGGCTGAGGGAGGAAAAGGCCTGTGGGAGCTGCATCCTTGGGCACACACCATTGGGTTTATGGGATCGCTGGGTTCCCCTGCCCCGTTCCCATGGGCGCTGTCACCTCCGTGCCAGCGGATCCCAGGAGATAACAGAGCAGTCAGGGCAGGGGGTCGTGTGGGGCTGGATGGGGAGGTCTGCCCTGAACATCCAGTTCAGCAGCTCCAATAAATACCTTGAGTGAAAATCTCGTGTTAAAGGGTCAGCATTGTAGGTTCTTGGGAGAACTTTCCATTCCTTCCTGGAAAACAGACAGAGGTCTCACCCATGTTGTTATCTCTTTCTAGATAGCAAAACCCAGGAATTTCAGCAAATTCTTCTGCTGTGGCCTCGAGATGGACATCAGGGTTGGGACAGTTGTCCTGAGTGAGGTTCAGCTGTGGAACAGAGTCACTGAGGCCCCTCTGAGGAGCCTCATGTTCTCACATCCTGCTGCAGAAGAAGATTCTTTGACCATCTCTCTGCCTTGGCTCTGTGCAGTTCTCAGGGGAACAGGGGTTTATGGTCCCATCCCAAATTTAGAGACATCCACTGGTTTCTCTCGCTCACCCAGGTGATCTCCTCGTCATAAGAGGTTCTCCACCTGAGCACCCCCGTTCTCATACCCCATTTTTCCTGTGACCCACCCAGCAGGAAGTAACGTGGGCCTCTTGTGAGGTGTTTTTGTCCCATGAGGAGTTTCAGTAAATACCCAGCTCCAGATTCCTCCCCCAACACAGCCCCAGTTCCTGGAAGCGCTGCATCCCCTTCCTCCTCTGACCTCCCCCGTATCACCGCTGGTTTACGCCACACAGCCGCTCTCTCACCTGCTGAATTAACGTGGATTCAGGTGACCGTTCCCACTGTGGGTTCCAGCGTGACCCTGTGCACTCAGAGAAAGCTCCCTAAAGGAGCAGGATGTGCCCCGGTTTCCTTTCAGGAGCCAGCAGCCTCCTGGAGCACAGATGGAGTCTCCGGCACCACCACTGACACTGGTGCGATTCAATCCCTTCACGCTGCCAACGCTCGGTTTTGCGCCAGCTTTTTTCACCCAGTGCTCCTTTCAATGAAATAATTAATAAAATAATGTCCTGTTCCATAAAGCCTCCTCTCCCATCCCTGCCTCTGCACCTCCCTCCCTCTCCCTGCGCACACAAGGGGCTGCTCCTCTCTGCCAGACCTGGTCCCCATCCAGGGGAAGCGCTGAAAATAATTTCATCGGAGCTCAGCTCGCTTTGGAGCAAACACCAGGATGAGAAGGCGGGTGAGAATTAATAAAACCATCCACAGGAGAGATCTAAGGACAAACATGACGAGGTTTGCATCCTTTACCCCTCACTCTGGTTGAATTGGTGCTGCCCATCGGGAATGAGCCCCGTCCATGGGGAATGAGCCTCCTCCAATGCGCAGCAGAATGGAAAACACAACAGGAAGTGTTAAAACTTGGCAATAGCTCTGACGAAAGGCCCCTGTGTTTGGAGAACCTGCATACAGGAGCAGAAGGCTCCTGTTGATCTAAGGGAGGTGTGTTTGTTTCCCTCCAAACTTGCAGGAACACCGGCAGAGGCTGTGGAGACCTGGGGAATTTGCTTTGGAAGGATTGTGGGAATGCAACAATGGAGACGTGGCTCCAGCTCCCAGCTCTCTTGTGCTGGGTTTGTGTGTCAGAGTCTCAGCGTGGTGCTCTCAGTCCTGCAGGGGATGGGGTCTGAGCCGTTTTCCAGCCTGGTTTGTCCTGGGAACTGCTCTGGGTCCAGTAACAAATTCCGTCGTGAGTTTGGCGAAAGTGGCAGAACCAACAATGTAATCAAAGAGCCCCAGGATTATTTGGGTTGAAAGGGAACTTAAAGATCATCTCCTGCCACGGGCAGGGACACCTTCCACTATCCCAGGCTGCTCCAAGCCCCATCCAACCTGGCCTTGGACACTGCCAGGGATCCAGGGGCATCTCCAGGATATCCCTACCATGAAAAAGCCTCTTTGTTTGAATGCTGTGAATTACATTTCACAGTAACATCAGTTCTTTGCCGTTTATCTGGGATTTATCATGGCCTCTCAACCAGCAAATCTTTGCTCCACAACCTCCAGTGGTGTTGGTCAGAAATTCCCAGCTGTGTGTGCAAGGCACGAACAACCCGGTCCAGCCGAAGGTGTCCCATGGCAGGGGGTGGGAAAAGGGTGATCTTTAAGGCCCTCCCGACCCAAACCATTTAGGGTGCTCAGATTCCCCCAAATATGTTTTCTTAAAGGAAATACTCCCCTTTATTTTGCAGCAACACTGAAAAATCAAATTTATTTCCTTTGCTGCAAAGAGAGGTGGGAAATCGTTCCTGGCACGAACTGATTGTGCAGTTTATTGTGTTAAATAAAACCCCCTTATTTTTCCTTTCTATCACCTGATGGTGGAAAACAGGTGCAGAGCAAACACCTCTGACCCATAATTACTCCTGAGTCACCAGGACACTCACGAGTGCCAAAGTGAGCAGCCCAGACTATGGTGAATGTTTGGGCTTTTTTTTTTTTTCCCCTCTAACATAATTTGTTTGTTTTCTTATTCAGTAAATCATAAAAACTCAATTAGTGCATAAAATTTTACGCCCCTGGCTCTCAAGCTGCCTGTAAGTACAGAGAGTTTATTGATTTCATTGTGCTCTGCTGGGAGGGGACTCTTCACATAAATTGTACAAGGAAATGCTGGTCCTGGTTCTCCCTGAAATGAAGCCGTAAACTCCTGTAATTTTCTGATCTTGCTCCACTTAGAACATAAATTCTGGATTTCTCACAGCTCTGGTTGGAATCTGTTTCTATTTTCACCTCCGATTTCCGATCACAGTGCGCTCCAGTGGTTTCCTCAAGGGCTGGCACATCCCAGGCTCCCTTCACCTGACACGGAGCTCCAGAGGTAACTTTTCCATCCTTGCCTGGACTTCCCAAATCCAGGTGTGAGCAGTGAAGGGGCAGCTGGGGAACTCCACATCCTTCCCTGGAGCTGCCACATCCCGCGGCACCAGCATGGAGACGGTCCAACACAGTCCCAGATCACAGGTCAAGAAGGGACCTCCTCTTTTTCTGTTTCCTTGGGTTGTTCTTTTTTGTTGTTCTTCCAGCAGTTTACAGCCAGTATTAACAAACCTCGCTTGCTCAGGAAGTTCAAGCCGTTTTTCAAGCATTAAGGTATTTAAACATGAGAGGAGTCCCGCGTTGTGGGACTCCACCACATGCCTTAGAGTTAAGCCTCTGCTGGGTGGTGATGAACCTCAGCGGGCACTTAAATCCGTTTATTGAATAAGTGTTTATCACACAGCCATGGAATGGTTTGGCTTGGAAGGGACCTGGGAGCTCATCCCGTTCCAGGGGCAGGGACACCTTCCACCAGCCCAGGTTATTTAGCTGTCCTAAGGTGTGTGCAGGGAGGAGAGCCTGACTGAATTCCACTTCCAGATGCTGGCACGGGCTGGGAAACCACAGGAGGCTGGGAATGCCCAGCTGTGCCCGAGTGGGTTTGCAGGGTCAGGAGGCTGCGGGGTGAAGGGGAGCCTGTGTTCCACCCCAGGAACGGCTGCCAAGGATCTTTAACCGGGAGTTTGGGGAGCTGCTTGAATGAAACAACATCCGTGACCTGGGGAAAGAGGAAAAGCTGCTATTTCTGGTGGCTCCTGAGTGCAAACGGAATGGCAGCACCAGCTGGACAACAACGGCAGCGCCAAAGCAAGCGCAGCGCGCTCAGGGCTGGACTTGGTGTTGACATGTCAGCAACGAGGCGTGGGAGGAATCCAGCCCCAGGGCTCCCAGATTTTCCTGCCCAGCTCCCACAGCAGTGGGAGGAATCCAGCCCCAGGGCTCCCAGATTTTCCTGCCCAGCTCCCACAGCAGTCGGGTGAGCAGGTGGGATGCGGCCTGAGGGAGAATTCCATGAGCAGGATGCTCCAAAACAATGATAAGGAGCGAGAGAAGGGAAAGGTCTTGTCCCCTGGGCGGTGGGAGGTGGGACTGTGGCTGTGCTGGGGGAACGATCTCCCTGCCCTGAGCAGGAGGGGGGAGAGGGGACAGCGGTAGGGAACTGGCAGAGATCTCCCACTTGGACACTGCCTCCAGGACGGGAAAAAACATTAGAGAAAACCTCCCATCTGTCACGCACCTCGCAGTGTTTTGAAGCCTTCGGGTCTAACTCATTGTTTCCTTTGTTGAGGTTTATCTTTAGTGAGCGAATTCCCTCATCCCTGGCTCCTCCTGGGGCTTGTTTGCTTTGGGAGGGAGGGAGGTTCTGTTCTCTGCTCTTGGCAGAAACTTCTGCCCCTCCACAGCGCCTAACGCGGCTCCTGGGGACAGGGGTGGGGACAGGGGTGGGGACAGCCCTGGGGACCTGCGTGGGGACAGCCCTGGGCAGCAGCACTCAGCCCGGGGGCAAGGTGGTGGAACGAGACGATCCTGAAGATCCCTCCCAACCCAAGGCAATCCACGACTCTCCGAGCCCTCGGCAGCCCCCGGCTTGGTCATGGATGTTCACAGATGTTCCTTTGCATTTTCAAGGAGTCCCTGGGATGAGCTGAGGACTCCCCTGGGCTGAGCAGGGAGTGGCTGGGACGATGCCAGGGAAGGAATGGGGTGAGTTACTTGCTGTAAACCCTCTGGCAGAATTACACCTCCCAGAATTTATTCCTTCCTCTGGTGTTTAGTCACGGAGCTTTGCCATTTTGGGAGGATGAAGAGCTTGGTGGAGATCAAATGAAACCAAAGCCTTTCCTTATGTTCCAAAAAGAGGATTGATTTATTTAGTGGGTTTCAGAATTTTAAAATACACAGATCTGAGTGTTGTGGAGGGGGATGCACAAGCAACAGTCCAATGCACTTTGGAAATGCAGGAGCTCTGGGAATTCCAGCAGGAAAGCATCAGCTCCTGACCCTGCTGGTGCTCCATGGGCGGCTCTCCCAGAGATTCCAGGCACTTACTGGGGATAAACAACAAATCACTGCAGAGAGCTCCCAGGAGAGGCCCCAGGTGGGGAAGTGCTGCCTTTCCCAAGGAGGTAAGAGCTGGATCACAGAAGGAATGGCTCTCCCAAGGCCGTGTGCTCCAGCAAAACATGGGGCACCTCACGTTTTTAGGGAGAGCAGGTGTTGTTCCTCTGCTCAGGGAGGGCTCTTTCGGTTCAGACCGCTCTGTTCTTCACCCTTTCGAAGATCTGCATCACTTTTCCTGCTGGGATGCAGCCTTCCCGCACGATGGTGATGCCACCTTCCCAGAGGGAGAGCGGACAAGTCAGGACAGCCCCCAAAGGAACACCTCGCACCAGCAAAGCCACTCAAAACAAAGTTGCGTGGAAGGACCAGGAACTTGTCAGAAAGTGAAAACCACCAACGAACACCGACCTCACACTTTGTTCAGGGGTTTGGTTTTCCACTAATGAATGCCTCTCAAATGTCAGCCCAGAGCCACCCGGGACACCTCAGCGTGTGCTGCTGCGTCACTGCGGGCAAGCTCCAGTGCCACCCTCGTTGTGGTGGGCCGAGGCAGCTCCCAGCCCTCCTTCCAGCAGCTCCCAGCCCTCCTTCCAGCAGCTCCCAGCCCTCCTTCCAGCAGCTCCCAGCCCTCCTTCCAGCAGCTCCCACTCCTCCTTCCAGCAGCACCCACCCTCCCACTCGCAGCGTTTTCGCCCCAACGAGGCAGATTTTCCTTGCACAACTCTGTTTGTCCTCCTGCCTTGTTCCCTGTCAACACAGAGGTCCTCCCAGGACATCTTTTGTTTGCTTCTCTTCATCAACATGTTTGCAAATGTCCAGGCACTCAAGAACTGTTACTCTTGGAGCACTCTGTGCTGCCAGATTGATACTGGGACAGGCATGGAAGCCTCCCAGGAAAACGCAGTTGCTGACACAGAGGGCGGTTCTCGCACTCACTTTCGTCAATCTTTGTGCAGTTGACCACAGTGGACGCCACCACCTCGTCAGACTCTCCATCACAGAGAACACCCTCCAGCTTATGGCCAAGGCGCCTGTGGGGGAAAAAATAGCAGCAGCCCTTCACAGAACTCGCTGTGAGCTCGTGCCGAGGCTCCCCTCGGTGCAGGACACCGAACCAAGGTCTGCCACCGCTCACACAGGAGGGTGGCACTGCCAGTGGCCAGGTACTCACGAGATGACCATGTCGTGGTGGGTGCTGTCCACCTCCCCGCTGGGGTTGGCCGAGGTGACGGCCAAGGGCCCGGTCATGTCGATGAGGTGCACCAGGACGGTCAGGTCAGGGACGCGGATCATGATGCTGTCCTGGGTTCCCACCCGGCTGTATCCTGCTCCCACCCCTGGAAGGACAGGCAGAGGACGTTGGCAGAGGCACAGCCCCTGTCGTGGCACCAGGGGGGATCTCCTGCTCCCTCTGGAAGTGACCCTGCTCCAGGCCCCCAGCTGGATGTGTCCTTGTGGATGTCCACTCCTGAGCAGAAATCCGTGAGAGCAGAGGTACAGTTTGGGGTCTAACTGGGTAAAAAGGCAATGATTCCTGACTGGAGACATCACAGCTGTTTCCATGGACACGGGATCTCCCTACATCCCAAAGGCTGCCTTCCTGTGACCACTGCCCACCCTCCCATGCTCCACCACCCTCCTCTGCCTGCTGAACGTGGGTAACTCAGAATCACAGAATCATCTGGGTTGGAAAAGACCTTGGAGATCATCGAGTCCCACCTGTGACCCAACACCCCCTTGTCACCCAGACCGTGCACTGAGTGCCACATCCAGGCTTTCCTTAACCACCTCCAGGGATGGGGACTCCAACACCTCCCTGGGCAGCCCCTTCCAATGCCCAGTCACCCTTTCTGTGAAGATTTTTTTCCTGATGTCCAACCCAAACCTCCCCTGGTACAGATTAAGGCTGTGTCCTCTCCTCCTGTCCCTGTTCCCTGGGAGCAGAGCCTGACCCCCCCGGCTGCCCCCTCCTGTCAGGGAGTTATGCAGAGCCACAAGGTCCCCCCTGAGCCTCCTTTTCTCCAGGCTGAGCCCCTTTCCCAGCTCCCTCAGCTGCTCCTCACTGGACTTGTGTTCCAGCTCCTCCAGTTCCCCCATTCTGCGCTGTTTCCGTGGGTTCCCAGGAGCCAGGGTTGAGGTGAATCATCCCAGAGCTCACAGTGCCTGCCTGTGTCCATGTGGTGGGGAGGCAGAGGCGAGGAGCCGGGATGACCATCGGAACCCTCATCCCCTGGAGGCCCCACCCTGGTTTGCTCATTCCCAGTGAACAGCGAGGGGCTTGGGAGAGGGGACCCTCCCAGGCTGAGGAGCCTCCCTTGCCTCTGGTCACAGAACTCATCCTGCTGGCTCCCACTCCTGGTGAGTCATTCCAGCTGATTGACACCCTCTGCTGAACATCTGCCAAAGCATCTGGGAGCTCCAGGGGGAATTTCTTGGGATAAAGCGACCAGAATCCCTGCCCATCGCATCCCAAAGGGCGCTGGGATCGCAGACCTGCCGTGCTGGAAACATGAATGGGGGACAGAAGGGTTGTCCAGCTTGTCTCACCCAACTTCTTCAGCCACTCTCCCTTCTGGATAATGCAGCCGATGCCACCAGGATAAACGTTTTCCATGAATTCCCACAGCAGGGGGCTGATGGGCGGAGCAGCTGCTCGCAACTGCTCCAGGTTGGAAATAAAGATGCAGATGGGCTTCTCTTGAGGCCTGTCCTGAAAAAACAGGGGGAAAATAGATGAGGAGGGAAAGTTTGCCAGGAGAACCTCGGAGCCTGCTGGGATCCTGGTTTGTGTGTTTCCCAGGGAGCAGGAGCTCCAGGCAAGGAGGCTGCTGTGTCTGCACAAATGCTGAGATGTGATGGATGCCCCAGATCAGACCTGCACATGCACATTGAAGAGGAGCCAGAGCATCAGCCTGCCCTTGGGATCCTCTGGGATGCATCCAAATCCCCCTCTTCAGGCACATCCATCAGGGGACAGCGATGGATGGACGCTCAGTATCAGCGTTTTTTGGATCTTACACACCAGGGGCCTGATTTTTTCCAAACTTCTGCTGGTATAAACCAAGGTCAAATGGACCAGTTAGCGATGGGATGAGGGATGGAGAGCTAAATAAACCAACATCTCCACTATCACCCCTCCAGTGCTTTGGAAGCAGCTTGGTGAAATAAGTTCGGTGCAAAACCAGCAGTGGAGATGGAGGGGAAATAAAACAAGCTCACAGAGCGGTGTCGTTTCAGTCCTCAACTGACATCAGCTTCAGCGGGGCCAAATGACTCAGGAACTGGGCATGTATTTACATTCTGTTTGTATTCTCTCATCGGCAGGGAAGGTCAGCACTGGCACCGGGGCAGCGCAGAAGAGACGGCCTTTGTGCCGCTGCTCGCGCTCGGGGCCGGCTGAGATCGTCTGTTATGGTTATTTCTCCAGGCTAGCCAGGAAATTGCCTCATGGACAGCAGACAGGGCCAGGCTGCAAAAGCTGGACTGGAGGCGCAAACTCTGGGGCTGGTTCCAGCACTGAATGGCTCCAGAAGTCTGGGGGAATGTAGCCCTGGGATTCTGATTCAGCACTTCGCGAGGCACAGAGCACAAACACAGGTCTGGACCCGCCTGTGAGCGGCTGTTCCTGTTTGGGGTTGTGCTTTGTCCATCCCCAGGGATGTCGCTGCCCAGTTCCCAGCGCTCCAGCCTGGAGCAGAGGGGCTGCGCCCTGGGCTGCTCAGAAAATGGTCCCTGATGTTCTGGAGTGGCTGCTCATGGACTCTGCCCACGGTCACCTCCTGAGTCTTGGGACAACCTGAAACCGGGGGCTCCCCTTTCTGCTTCTGCACGAACTCATGGACAGGACACAGAGCCAGGTCACCAGGTGACACCCCTGAGCCCCCACCTTGATCCTGTAGACCTTCTCGATGGCTTGAGGGTGTCTGCAGGAGGCTGCCAGGGCGTACACGGTGTCTGTGGGCACCCCGCACACGGCGCCCGTGTTCAGCAGCTCCGCGATGGTCCTCAGGCCGCTCGTGAGGTGGGACTTGGGGCAGACACAGGGCAGGGGATCCTCCCTGTCCTTCCTGGAGCTCTGGACCTGCCAGGAATCAGGAGGCAATGAATAAGCAAATACATGGAGCACAGGGCAGGATTCCATCCTGAATGCAGGGGTCCAGAGTGCTGTGACCTCTTGGCAGTCCAAGGGCAGGGGCGGCACCTCCAGGGATGCTTCCCCCAAAGCAGGGGAGGTGAATTCCAATTATTAAAGTCAAAGAGAGCAGCTCGGGGTGGACATTTCAACTGCTGGTGCCTAAAATTAGAGGAGGTGAATCCCACCCAGCACAGCTTCCTGGAGAAATGGCTGCTCTCCAAAGTGACCTAAGGAAACTGCTCGGGAATCCGAAAAACAGAGGAGGATGGAGTTTCAAGTGCATTCCCATGAAATGCTGATTTAATGGAAATGTTTCTCTGCAGCAGGAATTGGAGCTGTCAGATCCATCACCCTGGACTGGGGGAATGGCCCTGCTCAGACACACCAGACAGCAGAAGGAGTTTGAAGCTAAGAAAAGATGGGGAATTCTTGCTGCCCAGTCTGGGAAACGCTTTTAGCTCCCTGCTCCCAAAGTTATGGCTTTAAAACTTCAGTCTGCCAGGAATTCTTAGATTGGAGATGGCTGATTGCACAGGGCCACGGAGACAGGCATTTTGGAGCCCTGTGAACATCCCTGCCCTTTCTCCAGTGTTACTCCTGATGGAAGGGAGCTCATTTCCAGCTCACTGCTCCCTACAAAAGTGCCAGGACTTCAACCGGCACTAAAGGAGCCAGAGGAAGGGAAATTCCCTGGGAATCTGCACTGGAGGCCCCAGAATGTCCCCTCTGAGCAAGGAAGCCACCCCACCAAGGCAAGCATCTCTTACTGTGAGCAGAGGGGGTCCCATCACCAGGAGGTCCTTCCCGAACATGCAGTTGGTGAGCGAGGCTGTGGCTCCGTAGAAACAGATGACGCTGAAGATGCTCAACACCACAGCTGGAAAAAATCCCAGAGTCAGAGGCAGGAAGGGTGATTGAACCCCCATCCCTGGAGGGATTTAACAGTGTGGATGTGGCACTTGGGGACAGGGTTTGGCAGGGATGGTCAGACTCAGTCTTGGAGGGCTTTTCCAACCTAAAGGATTCCATGGCGCTGTGATTCTATTCTGTGGTGACAAAGTCCTGGTGGAAAAGCTCCCGCTAATCCCCTCGCTAAAGCACTCCATGGAATTAAAACTTGAATTGCCACTTGCAGCAAAGCCAAAGCCTCAGCAGAACTACAGCCACTGACAGTGGTGGCACATTCAGCTCATCCCACACCTCAGGGAACATCCACTGGGAAGCAGAGCTGGACAGAACCTCTGGAGATGCCCTGATCCAGCACTATCAGGTTTATTTGGAAGCTCAAGGCCCTGGGGATCATAGGAGGAATGATTTCCTTCTCCAGTCGTGCTTGCACGCGCCCCAGACTTCCAGGGAAACAGGAACACTCTGCTTGGTTTTGCCACGCTGATCTTTCCACACTGCTCCCCAACCCAGGACCCGCTCCCCGCGCTCTGTGGGTGAAGGTTTAATGGCCAAGTTCCCCTAAAACTCACTTTCAAATAGCAAAGGGAGGTTCTCCAGTGTAAAGAGCAGAAAACAAATGGTCAGCAGCTCCATGGCCAGGGTCAGGCAGAGCAGCACCACGTTGAAAGAGGAAGCTGTGGAAAGAAACACAAACAAGAGGGACCCACATCAAGCACGGCCCATAAAATGCCCATGAACCAGCACAAGAGTTCCTAAATCAACTGAGGCTTGTTTGATTCAGCCCAGCAGCCCCAGCTCTGATTTCCCTGTCCGTGGAGGAACAAAAAGGCACAGCCAGGGTCTGTTCAGCCCTCAGGTTCCATGGACACGCTGCCAAACCCTTGATCTGCCAGGACACTGTGCTCACATGGAAAACACTTCTGCGGCAGCCAAGCAGGTTCTGATCTACACCAGCTGGGCTGGAGTGTGGCTGGGGACTGGTGCCAGTGCGTTGAACACTTTCACCTGATTTGATCCTTTTATTTTCTTTGAAATGTTCTTGTGTTCCCTCGGGGCTGCTTCTCCTGAGCCCAGCTCAGCTTCTGTTACTGGCTGTGGGCAAAACACCTCCGTTCTTGCTTCATCAGAGCGACAGCGAGAGCTGAGCCTCCCTCCCTG
This sequence comes from Oriolus oriolus, assembly GCA_013400235.1. NCBI lineage: Eukaryota > Metazoa > Chordata > Aves > Passeriformes > Corvidae > Oriolus > Oriolus oriolus. Next base: position 120,184 of record VXBT01010540.1, on the reverse strand, counting down.
GTGCATCTCCACACCGCCGAGCAGCCACAGGAGGATTCATGCTCTGACCCCAAACGCCCCTCAATAAACATCCCACGTGGTTCTGAGACTCACCCAAAATGATTAAAAAAGCGTTGAGCACCAAAAAGGCGACGGAGCCAGCGGTGAATCCCTCGGCGTTCCCCGCCCCGATGTCCAGCAAGTGGCCTGAAACAGGAGCAGCACATCTGGTTATGAGCAAAGCACGAGGAGCAGCATGACAGGAGAGCGGCAGAGCCTCAGCTGGGATTGCCACAGCTCCAGCTGATGGATGGTGGCCTCCCAAAAACCCTCCCTCATCGACACCCGCTGCTTCTGCCACGCAAAGCATTTGAGCCATTAACTGTGGGACTGGTGATGGTTGTCCAAAAAAAGCTCTGGATTTTACCTCCAGCTTGGAATACTCAGAGCCTGGCTGGACACTTCAGCAGCTCCTGCCGCACCTCTGAAGCCACAGCTTTAACTTTGCCCACAGGTGCTCATTTTAAGAGTGCCTGGCACAGAGGCTGTGTGAACATTCTGCCCACCTGGAGCAAAATGCAGCTTTTAAAAGCCAAGCTCAGCTTCTGAGAGCTTCTTTCACGGCTGTGACCAGCTGGGATAAACTTCTCCAGGCTCCCGAAAGAGAAAAACAGAACCTGGAGTCTCCCACCGCCTAAAAGCATCTCCTGAGTTGTTATTCTGAGATAACAGCCCAGAGACTCACAATGTTTTTGAAGGGAAATCTTGGCTTTTATTGAAGACACAGCTTGGACTCCTGGAGCTGAGAGCACCAAGTGCCCTCAGCAATGGCATCCCAGTGCAAACCGGGGTGATTTGTGAATTATCTTTTTCCAACGTCAGCAAGCCTGATGTCACTGACTCTCCTGAAAAAAGGAATTCCTTTGGAGAAAGCGATCTGAAATCCCTTGAGAACACCCCTTAAGCCAGGAACCCTCCCGTGCTTTACCTGCCAGGCGCAGCCAGGCCCAGGCTCCCCAGAAGGCAGCGTAGCAGAACGGGAGCACGGATCCGAACCTCCTCGCGCCCTGCACCTGGATCCGGCACACGAACAGCTGCCCCAGGGCTCCTGGGATGAGCACGGAGGGGATGGAGAGCTGCTGCGTCCCGGTGTCACCCCTGCTGCCCGCGATGGCGGCGGCCGCGGCCAGGCCGTTGCAGATGTAGAACAGAGCGTCCGGCACGGCAGCGCCGGTGCCGCTGGGGACGTCCTTGGACCTCGAGAGCCGGGCGTGGACGGCCCCCAGCACGGCTTGGAGAGCTGAGCTGGACACGGCCTGGGCGCCCACGGGAACCAGAACCTTCTCGCCGATGGAGTTGACGAGGCTGGCGAAGGTGGCGTACAGGGCCAGGGCGGTGCAGAGGCTGCAGGCAGCCCCCAGGAAGGGCCGGGCGCCGGGCAGCGGGATCTGGTGGACGAAGGCGGAGGTGAGGAGGATGAAGGAGGCGTTCTGCAGCATCTCCAGGGTGTCCTTGTGGGTCGACATCAGAAAGAGCAGGCAGGCAGTGGCCAGGAAGAACCACGCTCCAAACATTCCCGGCCTGCTTTCCCGAGCCGTGGGCAGCCCCAGGGAGGCGGTGAGCACAAACTCCTCCCAGGACATCACCAGCCAGAGGAGGCTGTGGACACCAAACTTGGTGGTGTGGTAGCTGTCCCCTCGGAGGTAGCTGTAGAAGCTGGAGAGCAGCTGGCAGCTGGAGATGATGGAAACCCACGCTGCCCCCACACAGAAGGTCTTCATGTACCCAAAGAAGTAAAAGGCCAATATAAAGGGTGACACGGTGTCGCAGATGTTCCCCAAGGCCATCGGCTCCGCGTACTTTGTGTTCTTCTTCTTTTCTTCCCCGAGGGCCCTGGAGGAGCTTCTCTGTGCCGACCCCAGCAGCAGGACATTGAAGAGGGGGTGCCCAAAGCCGGGCAGGACGTACCTCTGGGTGATGCCCTTGAGGAGCAGAGCCACAGCCCCGTACAGCCCGCACAGGACAATGCCCAGCTCCAGGACTCCGGACACCACCAGGGCCCAGTCCCCAAAGAGCGCGACCGCCTCGAAGCCCAGGGCCAGCGCGATGGCCCCGAAGATGAAGGGCATGATGTAGCTGACGGTGGCTGAGCAGAAGGACAGGATGAAGGAGATGGCGATGTAGGCCACCAGCCCGGCCACGGCGCTCTGGCCGGCCGAGAGCGGGGCCGTGCCGGCGGCCGGGAGCTGGCTGGCGTTCCCGGAGGGAAGCGTTGTGTTCTCCAGGGAGGGATACGCGGCGGACAGGACCCGCGTGGCCCCGTAGCTGCTCCACAGAGCAGAGAAGGTGAGGAAGGCTGCGCCTCCAAGGTGGTCGTACTTGCGGAAGGCGAGAAATCCGGCCAGAAGCTGGACAAAGCCTCCGATCAGGATGAGGTGGACACCTGAAGGAGGCAGGAAGGGGTCGGGTGTGAAGCCAAGCACCAAGAGGCTGGAGCTGCAGGAAGCTCTAGGGGACACCCCATGGCAGGTCCCACGGCCTTCCTGTGAGCAGCCCTGTGGCCTCTGCCTGCCCCTCTCCCACCTCCGTGGGAAATTCCTGTGTGTGGCCCCTGAGCCCCTCTGCTCAGGGTGGTGAGCAGGCCCAGGGACAGTGCGGATCTAGCAGGGAACGGCACACAGAATATTTGTCCCAGTGGCCGGGGAAGGAGGAGCAGCCATCCCCAGACCCGCCCAGTGGACACAGCCCACATCTCCCCACCATCCCACCAGTGGTGCCCATCGGCCCGTGGCGATGACCCTCAGAGAGTTCAGGGCCCGTTCAGCCCCACCCTGAGCAGCAGCACCCACCTGCCAGGACCTGCTCTGCCGCCCGAGGCCCGAGGCCCGTGGCGGCCACGGCGAAGTTCTGCAGGCACAGGAGGAAGGCGCTGACCACGTTGCCGAGCAGCCCCAGCACCCCCGGCTCGCTGTAGAAGACGGCGGCGAAACCCTCGGCGCTCGCCATGGCCCTTCCAGACAAAACAGCAGAGTCGGCCCTCGCCCCCACAGCTCGGGCACCCGGCCAGCCTGCGGAGCTGTGCCCCTGCCCCGAGCGGGGACAGGCTGGTGACAGGCTCAGGTGTTTCCATGTTCCTCCCCGCCGCTCGCCGCAGACAAAGGCTCGATTCAAAGCACCACTTGAGGTGCCTGCTTTCCGCAGCCCTATCCAGAAACAACACACACAACCTATTTAGGCGACCGGGATTCCTGGCAAAAACATGCTGAGGTGCCCCAAAGCGCTGCAGGTGGTGGTGATGGTTGCTGTCCCCTCTTCTCCAGGCTGCTGGGGATGGAGAGGCATGAATAGCCCGACACAAACCAGCAAACATCCAGACGAAACCCACAAGGTATTTTTGAGCCGTTCCAGGACGTTTCTTATCCACTGTTGCAGACAAACAGGGCAGGCACGGTGCACACACACACACACACACACAGAGTCTCCCTTCCAGATGGAATTTTCCAGCTCCATCCCTTTCTTGAAACCCCAGTGACTAAATAAGCTATTTTCAAACCCTTCATATTTCTCCCATGAACGCGTCTGTTTGCAGGCAGCCCCCACATTTCCACTCCTCGGCACTCCTGGGTACCAGGAGCTGAAGTTTTCTCTCTGGAGGGTTTTGTTGGGAAACAAAGATGAAAATAAAACAGCAATGTTCTTGTTATTTGGGTATTTTTAGACTATTTGGTGAGCTAAAAAAAGCTGGAAAGGGAGAAGGTGATGTATTCTGCTCTCAGCCATTCCAAAGAACCCTTTGGAAAGGGAGGGAAGCTCCGCTATTGTTAGGGGGAGTGAGGAGGAGGGAAGGAGCACCACCCAAAGAAAAATAATATGGGAATAATAATGAACCTAAATCCCAGGATCACACAACTCCTCAGCACAAATTTACATTTTGAAAACATCACTAAGCCCTCTGGACCCTCTTGTTCTGCTAAAACCCTCCACGTTTTCCTCTCTCCAGTTATTCTAAAGGATGTCACTTCCCCAAAGGAGGAAGGATGAAGGACAAATCGACTCCTGACAGCTCCAAACTGGTTCGGCAACATCAACTCTCATAAAATAAGGGAAGGGTAAAAACTTCCAGGCAAAGCTTGGGGAACAACGAATTATTCAGTTGTTTGGTTGTGCTAAAGGTTGGAGTTTTGGGTTCAGAGAGGGAGATGCACCAAATCCCGGTTCCAGGGGAGGAATATTTCCTTTTCCCATCAAGGCTCTGCCTTGAAGGAGGCCCCAGGGAATGCTGTGCCCTTGGGCAGAGCTGAGCCTGTGGATTCCATGGGGTTTGGGCCTTTTTTGTTATTTTAAATGACACTCCTATATAAAGAAGCAGTTTGGTTTCAATGGTTGCACTTGGAAATGAGCCACAAAATTGAGTTGCTGCAGATGTTTTGCCCTGAAACAGCCCAGGCAGTGGCTCAAAGGCACGCTCAGAGCCCCTGCTTGGAGTGAGTCCCTGGGAGAGGGTGAGCTGGGATTTGGGAGGGAGAGGGGCTGGCCAGGCCACTCCTTGGCTCCCAGCAGTGGATTTTAATTTGCCAGAGCTCTTTTGTTGGTGTTTTCAGTACAACAGAGCTGGGACTGGGGAGGGATGGAGAGACACAACTCACAGGGATGTTTTCCTCTTCTTCCAGGGCAGACATGGGAGAAGGGAGGAAGACAAACACCAGGACATGCTCAGGCTAAGGAGGTGTAAAGGGGAAGGATGGGAGAGGATTCAGCCCAAGATATGGAAAAGGAGGAGGAGGAAGAAGGGTTTGGGGTTGGAACCAGCTGCAGTCGTACCCACTGCTCACGCCCACCCCACACACACCAGCCCAGACTTGTGGTCCCTGTCCTGGGGCCAGTTCAGAGCTGGGCATTGTCCCTGCCCCTGTTTCCTGCAAGGTCAGGACACATCAAACCATGGAAACCCTCCTGGTGTTGTCTGAGGAGCAGCAGCACCAGAATGCCGAGGGCTGCCCTGAGCCTGGGAAAATGAGGCTGGGCAGGAGAACCCCCAGGGGGGTTTTCTGCTCCAGTCTGCCCTGGTTTGGCCCCGGGGTCAGCCCACCCGTGGGTGCTGTCACTGTAAGGACCCATTGCTCCCCATGCACCCCAGAACACTGCTGGTGAATCGGGATAACGTGGGACCATGCAGGAGGCAGAGGAGCAGGTGGAAAATCCCTCTCTCCCAGGTGGGATTAGCAGCTCTCTGCACACCCAGGGTGCCACCAGCACAGCCACTGTCCAGGAAACCACAGGGTGGAGGTGTCCCCATGCTGAGGAGGCACCTGGACCCCTGGGGTGCTGCCAGAGCTGCATCTCCCACACGGATGGGGCAGCCCGGGATGATCCTTCCCTTGCTGAAATCCCTCGTGCAGCGAGGGCAAAGCCGAAGCCACACCCTCCCTCATCCTGCCCCCTCCACCTTCTTTCCTTTCCCTGCTTGCCCTTGACATCCCTCACCCTGGGGGTTGCAGGAACGCTGTGCGAGGTTCTCCCTCCGTCCTGGCTCTTGTCCCCCGGTGACCTCTGAGCCACACGGGACAGGCTCTGGACGCCGCTTCCTTCACTCCCTGCTGTCCTCACAACAACTCCCCTTCACCCCCTTCCAGGAAAGGCCATTCCCATCTGCATCCCTCTCCCACGGGGCTCTTAGGCTTCGCAGGAATCGCTCCGTGCATCCGACAGCGCTGCGTCCCCGTGGCCGATATTAACGGGAATGTCCCAGGGCACGGACATTCCCTCCCCAGGAGGCTGGAGCAAGGCTTCCCGCGCCACAGAGCACATCCACAAACACCAAACCATTCCACTTGCACTCATCCCCAGTGGCGTTTTGCCATCAGTCTTCCACCCCACCTTGTTAGTGACAGCAAACATTTACTGAGCTCTGAGGAAACGCTGCCTCTCCCCGGATAAACATGGAAAGAGAACAAAATTCATTTTGGATAAGCACACAGCAAGAGGAACAGCGCACAGCTGGATTTCACATCACAACCCTGCCTCTCCTCTGGTGCAAACCAGCACGGAATTGCCAGTGTTACATTGCTGCAGCAAAGGTCTGCAAGGGGGTTAGTAAAAAACCCAATTTTAAATAAAGGTGTGGGCCACCAGGCTGTTATTCTGCCCAAAATAATAAATATCCCCAGGCTGGACAAAGCAAAGAGCCATGGCATTCCCCCAGAATCCAAACACCGCTGTGGGAACGAAGGCTCCCAGTGTTCCCTGGAAGCTCCAGGGTGCGCTCCCAGTTCAGTGACCCGGCAGAGCTGGAGATGGAGAAGAAGGAGAGCCGGGAAAGACTCAGCCAAACACCCAAACACTGAAGGTATTCAAGAAAAGCATCCAAGAAAACCACCACTGCCTCACTTCTGCCTCTGCAGCTGGGATTTACCTGCTTTGGTGACACTTCGGCTCAATGGGAGGATGCTCTTGTCCCTCTCATTTCCTGGTAAATCCCACTTTTATAGTCCTTCTCGGGAGGAGGAGCCTGGCGCCGGTTGCTTCACCCATTGGCACCTGCAGCCTGTTGGAGACAGGAGTTTCCTTGAACCTTGTCAGTGATTGTCCGAAATCTTTTTTTATTTCCTGAAACCGGGGAGGGGGGGGGGGGGGGCCCCCTCCACCNCAGGGACAAACCACCCCTCCTCATGGATTCCCCCCACCCTCTGCCTCCCCAGGGGCTGATGTCATCCCCCTGGAAATCCAGTTGCACAAAAACAGAAAGCAAATCGCCTTTTGGACGCAGATATAAACCCTGCCACGAGCACCTTCAGCCACACACCTCTGCCACTCCTCGCGCCGAGCACACCGAGCCGGGAAGGGCCCTGGGAAAAGCAGCCACCAGCATGGTCTACTCCACCTTCCAGGTAAAACTCCTCCATGCCACCCTTCCCCATCCCTGAGCTTGCCTTTTGCACTTTGAGGAGGAAATGTCTCTTTCCGGGCAGTTCCTCTGCTGGTCCAGCCGAGCGTGGCATTGAACGGGAACCTGCCCCAAAATTAACAAACTCTGACGGTTTTCACAGTCACTTAATTCAGCTCCTGACCTTTCCCTGCCATCCTGCTCCTTTCATGCGTCCCAAACATCCTCTGGACCATGCCATGTGGGGTTGTTGTTGTTTGGATGCGCTCCCTGGGTTTTGCTCCTCGTGCCCGCTCCGAGCTGGTCCCGCTCGCTGCAGGATCTTGTGGCAGGGCTGCGAAGGCTCTGCTGCCCCTTCCACCGTGTGGCTTTATTTCCCTGGATGTTCTTGGCATCCCTGCTGGACGCAGCTCTGGAAAATATTTTTTCCCTCGGTTAAATGTGTCGTTACTTTTACACGCTCGTTTGATCTGTGAGCGCCTCACGATGAGAGGCACAACCAGGAAAACTGCTCCAAGAAACCTTCCAGCAGCTCCAGCGACAAATTCCCTCTCTGTGTCTCTCCTCCAGAAATCCCAGATGCTGTTGGCAAGCTCTCGGCAAGTCCACAAAACTGCTGCCCACGGTTGGTATCTCTCAGCACTCCCCATCCTTCCCTAGCAGGCATTCCTAAATAATCACATCACTGGAAAAGGAGGTGCCAGGCTGAGCACGCCGAGAGATGTCCTCAAATCCCTGGAAGGCAAATGTCTGGGGGTCCTGTGGTGCTTTGTGCCCTCGGGGATAAAGGACCAGGATAGAGGCAGCAAAGAGTAAAAATGTGGATTGTTAGTCCTGCGCTAAACCAGAGCTTTAACTGGTTTAGAACCAGACTTTCCAAATTCTTTGGCCACGAACGCAGGATGTTGAAAGGGTGGCTCAGATCCTTAACTCCTCCACTTGTCACTGCTTCCTAACCGCACCTGAGCCTGCTCTGGGCACTGCCTGGGGTGATTCACGGGGCTCTTTCTGTGGCTCCGGCACTGCCCAGCTTCAGATAAACTAACCACAGCTTGGCTGTGTAGGCTCTTGGTCTATTTTGTCTCTTAACTTGGTCTAAGTTTGTCTATTAACTGATCTTAAAATGTGTTCTCGGTCTATTAACTTCTTTCTAAAAGTGTTCTTGGTTTATTGTAAGTTCCTTTTACTTTTATTATAAGTTTATGAACTTATTTTTAAAAAGGCTCTTGGTTTATTGTAAGTTTAAGTTTATTAACTTATTTTAAAAGATATTCTTAGTCTCATATCCATTAACTTATTTTAAAATGAGTTATTAATGCAATAAATGCAAGCAATATTGCTCAGTGAGATCCGAGGACAAGAGAAATCACAATAATCCACAGGGATTTATTCGGTCTTGGATCAAATTTAATGTTTTAATGAAGTCCTGCCGTACCAAGAGGAAAACCCTGGAGTCGTGGAATGCTTTTAGCGGAAGGGTTAAAAAGCCGCGCTGCCTGCTGAGGTGACAAAGAGCGTTTGATGCCGGGAAGGAACCGATCCAGCTCCTCTGGGTGCTGGGTGATTGGAGCAGATTTTCCTGCAGCCTCTCCAAGCCCTGACATCACCGCTCCCGCGCCGGGAGGGCGGCGGGGGGGAACCCGGGGATGCTCCCGGAGGCCCCGGGCTGGGGTCGGCAGCGGGTCCCGAGGTGCTGAGTGCCGGGATTCCTACAGGGATGCGTTCCCCCGGAGCGGGAATGCTCTCCCGCTGAGTCAGGCGGTGATGGCATTCCCAGCTGTGTTTACAGGAGGCTCGGACCCGGCTCGAGGTGAGCCCGAACGTGAGCCAGCGCTCCGTGAGTCACTGATGTGACATTTCGGGATGAATCCAACCTAGGGAAATTAGGGAATGGTCATTTCATTAATTGCCGTGTTTGCTGTTCCTAAAACAAAGCCTCTTGTGTACCTGCCGATCTGGATGAGCTTTCCTCTTGGAACAAAGTATTTTTATTTTTTTTTCACCCCTGATTCATTTAATTTGGACATTAATTCATTTTTTATCTGCGTCTGTGTGTGCGCCCCCACATCCATCCATAAGTAAATGTATGGATTTACCACTCTGCAAATGTTGGCTACGTGGAATTTTACTTTTCCTGCTCTCCTGTGCACCCTCAAATTAACAGTATCAATTATAACAGGCCGTAACAATTTTAATTCCATGAATTATAAATATAATTCTATTAATTATGTTCTGTATTCTGATTCTAGAATTACAAATGTTTTTATAAATTATAAATTAATATGTGAATCATAGAAAACATATCTATACATTCATATATAAAATAATGATCTCTATATAATTTAACAAGGCAATTTCTCACTGAAATGAAAACATACAATAGACACAAATTGGGGATTTTCTGAGGAATTTTAACTTATTTTTATGGATTAGCATCCTTTGGAGTACGCAGGGCTTAAGAGCTTCGGTGGCTGAGTCAAGACATTTCAGTGCTTTGTAGGATGAAACATCTGGATAAATCCAGGCTTTGGGTCTAGTGCTGCTTTCCAAAACATTATGGAAGTTTAGGATTTCCGTGGTCCATTCCTGCTCTGCCTTTCCTCTGGATAAAGGGACATCATTTGTACTGACACCTCCCAAAAAATGGCTGCTGGAAGCCCGAAGTGAGGGGATGGGGCTGAGCTCTGGAGCCGCTTCACTTGTGCCTTCTGGAAGCCACCCCCGGAGGTGCCCAGAGAATACAGAATTTTATATCTAGAACATGTGGAATCAGAGAGTATCCCATGAGGATGAGCCGTGGGGATGATGAATTCCAGCTCCCTGCTCTTGCAGGACTCCTAAACCCGACCCGCCCGGCTCAGGCCGGCGCAGCTCCCCGAGCCTGGCGGCACCGGGGGCGAGGAGCCGGCGCGGGGCTCACGGCTGTCCTTGTCCCCTCCCTGTGTCCCTGTGCGCGGCAGTGGTGGCCCGGAGCGCTCCGGAGGACACCGTGACCAGCAGCTTCGCCTCGTTCATCCACGCGGCCCGGCCCGAGCACCTGTCCCAGACCGTGCGGCAGCGCAGCAAGAGGATGATCCTGGACAGCATCGGCGTGGGGCTGGTGGGCAGCACCACGAGCGTCTTCGACATCGCCCTGCGCTACTGCCGGGTAGGGACAGCCCCGACACCGCCACCGCCACCTCCGGGGGGTGAGGGGTGGCTGCCACCATCCCCGACATGCCCTCCTTCCCGCAGGAGCTGTACTCCTCCGTGGCCGTGAGCTCCGTCTATGGAAAGCCAGGAGTGAAGCTCTCCCCGACGCTGGCAGCCTTCACCAACGGTGTGGCGGTAAGGCTGGGTCTTCCCGGGGGATCTGTGCTCCGGGATATTCCCGGGAGATCTGTGCTCCTGGATATTCCCGGGGGATCTGTGCTCCCGGCTCTTCCAGGGGGACCTGTGCTCCTGGATCTTCCTGGGGGATCTGTGCTCCCGGTCCTTCCAGGGAAATTTGTGCTCCCGTCCCTTCCAGGGGGAGCTGTGCTCCCCGGTCTTCCCTGGGAATTTGTACTCCTGGATATTCCAGGGGAATTTGTGCTCCCGGATATTCCAGGGGAATTTGTGCTCCTGTNTTCCCGGGGGATCTGTGCTCCGGGATATTCCCGGGAGATCTGTGCTCCTGGATATTCCCGGGGGATCTGTGCTCCCGGCTCTTCCAGGGGGACCTGTGCTCCTGGATCTGTGCTCCGGGATATTCCCGGGAGATCTGTGCTCCCGGCTCTTCCCAGGGGGAGCTGTGCTCCCCGGTCTTCCCTGGGAATTTGTACTCCTGGATATTCCAGGGGAATTTGTGCTCCCGGATATTCCAGGGGAATTTGTGCTCCTGTTTTTTCCAGGGGGATCTGTGCTCCTGGCTTTTCCAAGGGGAATTTGTGCTCCTGGCTCTTCCAGGGAAATCTGCGCTCCTGGATCTTCCCGAGGGATCTGTGCTCCCGCCTATTCCAGGGGAATTTGTGGTCCTGGCTTTCCCAGGGGAATCTGTGTTCCTGGCTCTCCCAGGGGAATTTGTGCCTGGTGGTGCCAGGAATCAGCATTCCAGGAAACAGAGTGGTCACTGATGGGGGACAAAAGCCGGGAATCTCCTGGCTTTTAGGAGGCTGAATGGAGGCTTTGGGAGGATTTCCTCAGGAATATCAGCATGGAGCCCTCATTCCCTCAGCGCCCAGCCGCGCCCACCAGCACCTCCTTATCTCTGTGTCCCTGGCAGACTCATTCCATGGATTTTGACGACACCTGGCACCCTGCCACTCACCCCTCTGGGGCCGTGCTCCCGGCTCTCCTGGCAGCTTCCCAGATGCTCGCTCCCAACACCAAGCCCAACGGCCTGGATTTCCTGCTGGCCTTCAACGTGGGCCTGGAAGTGCAAGGGAGGCTCATGCACTTCTCCACCGAGGCTCACGACATTCCCAAAAGGTAAAGCTCCTGCTCTTCGCCGAGGAGAAAGAGGGTTGGCGAGTCTCAGTTTTAAAATGTTGGTTTAGGTTAAGCCCAGTTTAAGTCCAGTCTAATTTAGCTTTATCCCAGGGTAAAGCCTTGCTGAGAGCAAAATGCCCGAGGCAATTGCACCTTGTATTTATTTGGTGATTTCCAGGGATTTTGCCTCAAAAATAGCCCTCAGGAGGCCGCCGAGGGAGCCTGCAGTGCCATCACCCGACCCAGCCAGGGCAGGATCCCAGAGCCAAGAAGAGTTAGGTGGTGGGCACAGCCCCTGGGCCAACTGCTGCCACCAGCAGTGCCCTGGTGTGATCCAAGCGATGGAATCAACCAGGAACTGTTCCCTTGGGTGTGTTTGGGGTGGAATTATTTGTCCGAGAAAGTTTGGCTGCGTGGACACGAGCCATGGCACCTCCTGGAGAAAGTTCAGATTGCCTCCTGGAGATGCTGAGCTCACCCTGGTGTCTCTGAGGAGTTTTCAAGTAGAAACCCAGTTTTTAGAGTTAATTTAAGTTAATTAACTCTGAATTTAGAGTCAAACTAAACTGTAGTAAAACTCTGATTTTAGAGTTTAGTTATTAGTTAAAATTTATGGTTAAATTTTGAGTCAGGTGAATCCCACCCTCACCAGAGCCATGAGGGAGTTCCACTGGCTGATGGGCCACTCATTTTCCACTAATTTTTCCATGGGAGAGGTGCTTTGCCCGTGCCAGGCCGCCATGGCTGCTCATTCCTGCCATCCCCCTGCAGGTTCCACCCTCCCTCGGTGGTGGGCACCCTGGGCAGCGCCGCGGCCACGGCCAAGCTGCTGTCCCTCAGCTCTGCCCAGTGCTGCCACGCCCTGGGCATCGCCGCGTCCCTCGCCGGGGCGCCCATGGCCAACGCGGCCACCCAGGCCAAGCCGCTGCACGTCGGGAACGCCACCCGCCTGGGCCTGGAAGCGGCTCTGCTGGCGGCCCGAGGGATGGAGGCCAACCCCTTGATCCTGGACGACATCCCCGGCTGCTCCGGCTTCAGCGCCTTCTACAGCGTCTACCAACCCAAACCACTGTCCGCGCCCGGCGAGCACCACGAGTTCCTCCTGGAAAAGCAGGATATCGCCTTCAAGCGGTTCCCAGCCCACCTGGGGATGCACTGGGTGGTGGATGCTGCCTTGTCCGTCCGGAACCTCTTCATCAACTACGCGGGGTCCTTCTGTCCCTCTCAGATCCGCACCATCATGCTGAAGATCCCGGTGTCCAAGTACATCAACCGGCCTTTCCCCAGCTCGGAGCACCAGGCAAGGCACTCCTTCCAGTTCAACGCCTGTGCCGCCCTGCTGGATGGCGAGGTGGGCCTGGGCTCCTTCTCCGAGAGCAGCATCCACCGGCAGGAGCTCAGGGAGCTGCTGGACAAGGTGGTGGTGGAGCACCCTGAAGACAACGTGGCCAACTTCGACAAGATGTACGGAGAGGTGGCCCTGCTCCTGCACAGCGGGGACGTCCTGACGGGCAAATGTGACACTTTCTACGGGCACTGGAGGAAGCCCCTGAGCAAAGAGTCGCTCCTGAAGAAGTTTCGATCCAACGCCTCCCACGTGCTTCCAGAAGAAAAAATAGAAGCCATCATCACTCTGGTGGACAACCTGGAGACCCTGTCAGACAGCTCCCAGCTGGCCTGCAGCCTGTGAGGGGACAGCACGGGGGGCTTGGTGAGGGGCTTGTCCTGGTGAAACTGCAATTCCTTTCTTCATTGGTGCTTTCTGATTGATTCCCCAGGACAGGGAAGTTCCCACCCCTTCCAGCAGATAATTCCAAAGGAACCCACGAGGCAGGAGGTGTGTCTGGGTTAGCACACGGAGTAAACTTGAACCCCTTGTTGATGCTGGCTGAGGAGCTGAAAGGCCACCACAAATATAAAAGAATTCCCATGGAAATCTCTGAGGATCCTGGGGTATCATCCAGTTCTCCAGAAGGAACGGTGCCTGTGCATTTCTTACAGCTGGGCTCCAAGCTTTTTCTGGGCAGAATGCCTGACCAGCGAGTCTGGGAAGAGGAGGAAGTTCAGCTGCAGAGCCTGTGCTTTTCTTAGTGCTCCTCTGGCCACTTTTGGGATCGTGGTTGGGCGGTCCCACTGGCCACAGGAAAAACCTATCATCGCTGCAAACAGCCCTGCCTGCAGAACTCCCCGGCAGAGAGGGATTGTTTTCCTTTTCCAGTAAAAGCCTCCCATTTCTCCAGCCCGCGGGAAGTGTTTGCCACTTCTCTGTGTACAAAGGATGGTTTGAGGACTCTTGAGACCTGGATGTCTTTCCTGAAGGAAAGGCAGTTGGAAGGTGAGGAATCCTACACCAGTCCTACAGCCCAGGAGGTGATCCCTGCCCATCCCAGGGCTGGGCCACGCCATCCCTGCTGGCTGTCCCAGCTTTCCCAGGCACCTGCTCCAAGCTGGCTCACACCAGCTGACCCGTGGGCATCTCTGAGAGGTGACTTGGGCACACACACTGTGACTCCCATTGGGAAATTCCTGTTTCCCTCCCATGCGAGGAGGGGAAGCTCATGGAGACTCGGCTCTTGACTCATCTTTCCAACTGGGATGAAACCTGTGCTCCTGAGCAGCCATTCCCTGGAAGGCTCCTTCCCCTGCATCCTTCCAGAGCAGTAAGATGGAGAACTCAACGTTCCTCCACATTAAAACATTGGGATTGCTGATCCAAAGGGCTCCTTTCCAATATGATCGCGATAAAAGTGTGGAATCTGCTGCGGGAATTGGGGCTCAAGAGGGATGAGATGGGAGCAGACAAGAAGGAAGTTCCTTTTCTCTTGCTGGTCGTGGTTTGTGCAGGGAATGAACCATCCAGAAGAAAACTGTTTTCCCACCTGTTAACCCACTTTCTCCCGCTCTCCAATTTCACAATGAATCTTGCTGAATAAAGAACGGAATTAAATTCATTTTCTCCATGAAGATTTAATGCTGCGTTATGTAAACCATCAGTTTTAATTGCAACACTCATAATTTTCCAGTAGATGGGGAGCCCAGCAGAGGTTGGGACAGGGACAGCTGGAATGCTGGCCTGTGGCCAGTGGTTTCTCCAGGGAAAAACACTGAGCCCCACAGGCTGTTTTTCCTGGAGACAACAATAACCATCATCCAGCAAAGCCTGCTGTGCTCCAACACCATCACTCCAAGAGAAGTTCCTCCGTCAGCAACACATTCCAAATACTCGCTAATTTTCCATGACAAGTTTTGAGTATCCCGTGGTTCGGGTCAGGTGTGAGATCTCCAAATGCGTCATTCCACGTTTCACACTCCAGTGAACAGGAAACCCACGGAGCCGGTGGCCTCCAGGCCAGCCAGCAGCTCAGCACGTAAAGGGATCAGTGTGCGGGACAGAACCGAGATGCGCTCCAGTGGAGGGAACAAAACCCTGTCCCATGGGCTTTGACCCCTTCCCATGGGCACCAACCCTCTCCCGTGGGGATCGACCTTCTCCTGCGAGCTTTGACCCTCTCCCATGGGCTCTGACCCTCTCCCATAGGCACCCATCCTGTCCCTTAGGGATTGACCCTCTCCCATGGTCTTCGACCCTCTCCCGTGGGTTTCGACCCTCTCCCGTGGGCAGCTGGACACTGCCGGGGCACATCAGCACCCTGGAGAGCAGCCGCCGGCTGCTCCGCCGTCGCCACGGCCGAGGGGACTCCGCTCCCGCGGGTCCCTCCCTGGGATCCCTCCCCGGGATCCCTTCCCGGATCTCCATTCACAAGGTAAAAGGGAGGAGATGCCCGTGGCGCTCTCCCATGACATTCCTGTCTTTAGTTCCCACAAACGACTCAATGGAAAGCAGCTCGTCCCCACTGATCATCCAAAGCACTGGAAATTTTGTGGCTTTGCCTTTTTTCGCACTATGAGGAGTTTTGGGTTTCCCATGGAATTCCAGCAAGGGAAAAATGAGTACGAATCAGAGATTGTTTCAATTTATTATAGAGGATTTGGACTGTAGAGGTCGGAAGAGTCCTCCCTCCTTTCCAGCGCTGTTCTGGTGAGGGTATCGGTGCTACCTCAGTGTGGCCAGCCTGGGAATTGCTCTGCTTGAGAACCCCCAGGTCCTTCATTGTTTTATACTTTTAAAATAACTTTGAAATGGCTTTTTTTAATAATTAAAGAAAGAAGAAAACTTAGGACAGCCCCACAAGTAGCCAGGTGCCACCAGAGTCAAACTCCTCTGTGTCAGACCATCCTCAATCCCTGCATAAATCCAGGTGAACTCCTGGACTTCTGACACTCTGCCCTCCGTGTGGGCACCTCATCCCTGCTTTTTCCAATCCTGGGTGGCAGAAACCCCACAATTATTGATACAGAGCTCAGGATGAGAATTGGAGCTTCAGCTTCAGGAGTTTTTGAGTGTCACACCCAGGCCAAATTCCCAAATCCCAAGTGAGAAGTGTGTTTGGACAGTCACAGCTGGATTTAAACCTCTGGCTTGGTGGGAGAGCCACCAGCACCAGGCAGCTTGAGACAAGGAGCAGAGGGATGAGAAGACAGAGATTTCCAGCTGCAGAAAAGTGACTCTGAGGAGGAGAGGAGTGACAGGTAGACAGTGTAGGAATGAGGATTTCAACTGCAGCAAAAGGGACAGCAGGAATTAGGGAAAATGTCCCAACAATGGCAGCACAGCAGCAGCAGGACAGATCTTCCCAGAAGGCCATGAAGTCTCCGTGATGGAGATGTTTAAAAGCAGGGTTCACACCCAGAGCAGAGCTGGCTGCCTCGGGAAAGCTCCCGATGTCCTTGCAGCCCGGCTTTGTGGCTGGGATTTGAGGCTTGTCCCAGGTTTACACAATTAAAACTCGGATCTGTGAATGGTCCAGCCTAACCTGGCCTCTGCACCCCGTCTCCTGCTGGGACACAGGCAGAGCACGGGCTGTGGTCAGCGCTCCCCTGCAGTGTCTGCAGCCACAGCTGGGCAGTACCTGGAAACCTCAACCAGGTTCTCGTCGGGGTCTCGGAAGTAGATGGAGGTTATTGGACCCACAGCACCAGTTCTGGCCACGGGACCTTCTTCAATGGGCACCCCACAGGCCTGGAGGACACAGGAGAGCAGGGGTTTGATGCTCGTGTCATCACTGTGCCCTCCTCCCCCCCCAGCCGTGAAAACATGAACTGCTGGATGAGATAACACCAACATCCTCCCAGGAAAGTGTCATTTAGAGGCTCTGGATTCGTGTCTCCTGGGATGGCACTGCCCTGGGGACACTATGGGCCTGCCTCACCTCCAGATGCTCCAGCAGCTTCTCCAGGGGCACCGCTGTGATCAGGCAAAAATCCGCAGAGCCGGGCACCGGGCGCCGAGCCTTGGGCTCAAACTCCTGCCCAGCCTCGTGCAGGTTGAACTTCTGCTGGCCAAAACGCAAAGCTTTGCGATTTCCCTGTTCCCAGAGGAAAAGGCCAAAGTGAGGGAGTCTTCCTGGGCTGGAAACCTGCAGCACCCACTCCCCTGAGCAGTCCCAGAAACCCTGGGGGCCCGCTGGAGTCCTGCTCGCTCAGGGCTGTGCTGGGGCAACCCAAAAACTGATCACTGCAAGGCTCCCGTGGTACTCCTCGAGACGTGGAGCGACCCAAGCAATTCCCACAGCCACACGCAGGGTTTCCAAAGGGAATGCAGGTTTCCAGGACTGGCACACAAGCCATGGCCTGGCTGGCACTGCGGTGGGGACAAGGCTGAGGAGGTGGGAAGAGGGGGAAGAAGGAGGTTTTGGGAGCTCTTTGCAGGATGTCAAGGAGGTTTCTGCAGGCTCCTGTGGCAGCTGAGCCCTCATGGAAATGCAGGACAGTGACCACCTAAAAATCAGAGCTGAGTTTGATTTTAAGAGAGTTGGTGGAGCAGGAGAAAAGGAAGAGCTTAGAAATTAAAAAGGTGCTGTGTGTTCATCAGGGAAAAGGGCTCAAAGCTTGGGCAGGAGATGAGTTGGAATATTAAATATTTACCAACCTTTCCTCCCTTTGCCGATGGAAATATCAAAGCAAGAGCCTGTTAGATGCCTCTAGAGGATGTGTGGGTTTGAGGCTTCTCCTCGTTCAGTCCTAGAAATTGTTTTTTCAGAGAATCTTTGGGTTTTTTTGTCACTGTGACTCCTTTCAATGTGGTTTGGACTTACCTCTGACTCAGCCTGAGTGTCCTGAAATTCAGAGCTTGGTGGGCTGTGGCTTGTGCTGGTCCTACCATCCCCACCCCACTCCCACAGAACCATCCCAGAGATCCCACAGGGCCCAGAACCACAGTTCCAGCTCTTCTAGACCCAAACCAAGCCCGTGCCCCACGTTACCTTGAAAGTCACCACCTCCATGCCCAGGACTTTGGAATAAAAGGCCACCGTGTCCTCAATGCTCCTCACAGTCAGCACGAGGTGGTCCAGGCGCTGGATGAAACACGAGGGTGGGCTCGCGCCCTCCTCCTTCCAGGACATGCTCTCAGGGCTGGGACCTGGCGTGGAAAACCAGAGAATGTGGAAGTTAGGAGCATCCAGCTCTGCAGGGAAATGGAAAATGCTCCAGGGAGCCGAGTGGGGATGGCCCAGGTTTTCCTTTGTCCTGCAGGTGGCACAAGCACAGAAGCAATAAATCCTCCTCCCTGCAGGAGCCTCGGACTCTGGTCTGCCTCGGGTGGCACCCGAGCCTGTCACAGCCCCTGGCTGGGGCCGGGTGTGAGGGACGGTCTGGGTGACCTCGCTGAGGGCTGCTGTCACCAAGATGCCAGGCTCCCAGCACACAAACCCTGGGTGCACCAAGGATGGGACCATGTGTGTGATCCTTCCTCCGGGGCCCTCCCAGGTGTGGACACTGACCCAGGTGGAGCCAAGCTGGAGAGTGGAGACAAACTGGGGCCTGGCAGAGCAGCAGGAAACATCTGGGGACATTTCCTGGTGTTTGCCTTTAAGCTGCCAGATGTCACCACCAGGCAGAGGGTGAGGCCAGGGGCTCAGGGCGTTGCAGCACCAGGGTGTGGGGACCCACCAGCCTGGAGCCACAGAGGTTCCTGGTGGTTTAGGTTGGGTTCAGATCCTCTGGAATGGCCCTTGGCTTTTAGGGACATGGGTTAGGGAGGTGCTGGCAGCCCTCAGTGATCTCAGAGGGCTTTTCCAACCGAAATGATCCCATGATTCTGTGTGGGAAGGGGTTGGTGAGGAGAGGTCCCACAGCCCCGCTGACACAGGAGCAGGGGCAGCGTAAAGCCAGGTGCAGTGTCACCGGGATCTCTGCTCACTGCAGCCGGAGGAGCCTGTTTGGAGCAAGATCCCATTATCCCATTCCATGGGATGGCCTGGACTGTGCCCAGGAGCTGCACCAGTTATGGGGGAGCCATCAGCAGCCCCAGAGGAACCCCTGCCCCTCCCTGCTGGTGTTTGGTGTTCAGTGATCTTGGAGCAACCTGGCTCCATCCCTCTGCAAATCCCTTCACCCGTCACGTCCTCCAGGGCACACCCAGGTTGCAGCACCTTCACATCCCAGCCTCCAGCTCCCCACTCCTGCCCTCCCCTCCCAGGTGTGCCCCTGAGCCAAAAACTGGAAGGAAACGGGGCTGCAAAATTCCTGTTACCTCCAGAGGGACGAAGAGCTGGGAAGTAGGTCCGGATGGTTCCCTATGACCGTCCTCTTCCTGCTGGGAGCAGCCACGTCACGGGCCAAAGGGAGGGAATAATGAGACTGGAAATGGGAGCTCCAAACATTGCTCCCTGCAGAAGCGGACCTTGACCCAAAGGCCAGCTGCTTGAAAAATCCTGGGTAAACAGTCTGGATCTTTCCCTTTACAGGGGAAAGCTGGGTTTATGTGCTGGTTTAAAGCTCACGCTGGAGAAGCCAGGGTACCCCTGGAGAAGAGGGGCTGTCCAAGCAGCCACAGCAGCCTCCCAGCTCCCTGGCAATGCACAGGGAATCTTGCCTCCCGGATTATTTTCTAACATGCCAAATGAATAAAATGATCTTTGCCTTGTGAGGCAAATATCAAGGAGTTCAAACTCTTCTGTTGTTTGGGGAGAAGGCTGTGACAGACAGCACGTGAGCCCCGTGATCATCCCAAGAAACAGAGACGACATTTAAGGAATGACAATATATTAGCGAGATTCCTAAAAAAACAGGATAAAAACAGGCAGTTCCCTGAGGCATTGGTTTAGGATCTCTAGAACTGCACACTTTCTCCACTCCAGTTGAAATGGGAGTAAATCTGAGCTAAAAGCAATAAATCCATTAATATTTACAGCTCTGGACTTTCACCTGCCGGACAACGTTCGGTGGAGAGCTGTGGAGCAGCAGTGCCTGTCGGGATGCCTGGATGTGGGAACACCTCACACGCAGAGCATCTCCATGGGGTTTAACCCTCGGGTTTAGCACAGGCTCACTGGGAAATTCGGGCACAGAAAAGAAGGAGAAAGTCCCTGGAGAGAAGATGCTTTTCCATTGGGAAAGATCTGCTGAGGAGGCGCGGCGCCAGCGCTCACTTTGGTGGAAATCTGAGGCTTGGAGGGACATTTCCTAGTGGCAAAATGGTTTCTTGGAGCAGGGAAGTTGTGGTTTGGGTCCAACAACTCCACTTCCCCAAGGGAGATTTAGTCCAAGACCAACAAGTCGGAGGTACTTTGGGATTAAGTTCAGAGTGGGAACCCAAATATCCAGCTTGGGAATGGTTGTGTGTTCAGCTCCTCGAAGGTGTGGCTGCAGACAAGGATTCCTGGGCAGCTCCTGAATCCATACAGGGATTTCCCTACATGTTGGACACAGTGATGGAGTTGAAGTAGCTCAACAAGTCCTCCATGGTGAAGTCCAGGGCAATCCCTGATCCCGCATAGCAGCGTTGGATGAGCCCCTCAAATTCTCGGTACTGCTGGATGAATTCCCGCTCCATGGCCTGCCACACCACCTGGAAAACCAAAACCCCTGTTCCATGGCCTGCCACACCACCTGGAAAACCAAAACCCTGCTCCATGGGCTGCCACACCACCTGGAAAACCAAAACCCCTGTCCCATGGGCTGCCACACCACCTGGAAAACCAAACCCCCTGTTCCATAGCCTGCCACACCACCTGGAAAACCAAAACCCTGCTCCATGGGCTGCCACACCACCTGGAAAACCAAAACCCCTGTTCCATGGCCTGCCACACCACCTGGAAAACCAGGATTCCAGCTCCATGGGCTGCCACACCACCTGGAAAAGCAGACCCCAGCTCCTTCCCCAGCCCCTGCAGCCACAGAGGAGTTGCAGTCCTGAATCCCAAACCATGCCAGTGTCACACCCATCCCACTCCAGTTACCGGCAGAAGATTTTCCTCTGGGGACAGATGTTTGTGGATTTTCCTGTAGAGGGTCTCCAGGGCTCTTCTGACCTCCTTGCCAGGATATTTTTCAATGACTTTCCGGAGCTCCTGCTTGCTGTAGGCCAGCTGGAAGCTGACCTCCTCTTCCTTCACCCCCTGAGCCAGGCGGGCTTTCACCCCCTCAAAGAAATGCTGGAAGGGGAAGGAGACATTCCATGGTGAGCCATCCTAAGGTGATTCCTGTGTCAGGGCCGACACCTGATCACTGCCCTCAGTTCCTTTTCCACGTCTAATTCAGCTGAAATGAAGAACTGGGGAATGTCTAATGAAGTACTGGAGATTTTTATCTTCCAGGAAAGCAGAGTTTAGGGAATTTCATGGTGCTGTTCCCTCCCTGCTCAGTGAGCAGCATCTCTAAGGGTTGCAGGCCCACAGAGCAACGGGACTGCTGGAAAAATCCCTCTTGTTCCTTGGTGCTCCCCTCAGTTTTCTCCCCACTGAGGGTTTGGAGTCAGAGGCGGGGATGGGGGACCGCAGAACCTGCAGAGGTGTAAAGCAGAACCTGAATTTTCTCAGTACTCACGACATCTCTGCCACAGCTGGACAGGGCATTCCACATCTGCTGTAAAACAAGGGAAAAATCCCTTCCTTCATCCTCCTGTCTGTGCATACAGCCCAGGAACCCATTTCGATATTCCAGCTGCAACTTGGCTGTGGAGCAATACCCTAAATCCCAAGGATTTAGAGTTCTTAAATGTCTGGACTGTTCCCAAGAACCAGGAATGGGCTCTTGCATTATTTACACCTCTTTGCACCTTCTCTTCGTGAAGAGAAACTGGGAGAGCTGGAGAAGGCCACGCCAGGATTTTGGGAAACCCAAGTGCCCTCATATCCCACTGGCTTTGTTGTGAGCAATGAAACGATCCTTTCCCTTGGAAAAGGGAGGATTTGAAGCCATAGCAGAGCTCGGGTAGAAGGAGACACGGAGCTGATTCTCCAGCCAAGCCAACAAATGTTTGACAGCAGCGACTGGAGACAAATTGGAAGTAACAGGTCCCATAAATAATTCCAGCTGAGCTCCGTCTGCGAGACGTTTTAGGAAAGGGGAAGGAGCGGAAGAGCCACGGTCTCGGGAAGGAGGGAATGTCTGTTTGAGCTGGCAGAGCCAGATGCTCTTAGCTCAGTTAACAAAGCAGCCACTTGGGAAGTGCTGGATGGATCAGCCCAGGCAGCCGTGAAAAAAGAAGGGAGACCTCCCAGGCGCCGGCACGCAACCGGAGTGGGAACAAACTGGGAGCAAACTGGGAACAAAGTCCCCACCAGTGCTTTGGAATTCTGCCCCCGGCGTGTCCTGGTCCACCACCTGGAAATGGGCACGAGGACAAAGCAGCAGGAAAATGAGAAAACCCCACGCGTCCTTTGGATTGTCAGTAAGGAGAGGGAGCGGGAAAGGCTGCCTTGCTGGCCGGGTGCTGGCCACATTGTCTGGATATAAGGGATTTTTTCCAGTGAGAACAAGCTGGGATAATCAATCAAACCTGCCCAGGGATGTGATAGAGTCCCACCACTGGAGCTTTCAGGATGTGACTGGACAGGGAGCTACAGCATCTCATCCAGGAGACCTCCCCAGGGAAGTTTGGGCTCGATGATCCTTTGGGATCCCTTCCAGCCTGGGATTCTGTGATGCTGCCAAGGTGGGGCTGCACAGCCAAACCCAGCAGTGGTCAGGGAAGGGAATCCTGGGCAGGAGATTCCACGTCTGCTGTAAAACAAGGGAATAATCCCTTCCTTCATCCTCCTGTCTGTTCATACAGCCCAAGAATCCGTTTGGGTATTCCTGCTGCAACTTGGCTGTGGAAAAATGCCCTACATCCCAAGGATTTAGAGTTCTTAAATGTCTGGACTGTTCCCAAGAACCAGGAATGGGCTCCTGCACTATTTACACCCCTTTGCACCTTCCCTTGGTCTCCGTGCTCAGACTGGGAGAGCTGGAGAAGGCCATGCCAGGACTTTGGGAATCCCCGAGCAGAATGAAATCCAGGTGCTCTCCTATCCTGTGACATCAAAGTAACACAACCCCAGCCTGGATTCAGGGCAGGGAGGTTTGAACACCAGTTAATCCGGAGTTTTGGGAAGAGCCCTTGCCCCGGGAGGCCCAGGCCAGGGCCCTGCACTCACGCTGAGCCCCTCCAGGGGCTGGCCCAGGTACGTGCTGACGAACTTCTCCATGTGCTCCCTGGACCTTTGCTTGGCTTCTCTCTTCTTGCCCTCCAGGCAGGGGATGTTCTTCTGGCACAGGAAGTTGTGGATGTGGTGGAAATTTTCCATCATCACCATATCAGTGTTCACCCTCAGGTTTGCTGAGGACAGGCTGTTGACTGGAAAGGAAGGAGGGAATTGGGCGTGGAGAGAAGCCCCTGCAGGCTGCCAGGAGGGACGTGCCCCTGGGATGGCTCATTTGAACCGTCTGACTGGAGAGAGAGTAATTACCACACAAATCCTGATCCCTGTCCGTGGTTCCCCACCTCACCTGCTTCCCTGCAAACATTCCTGGAGCCTGGGATAAATCCAGGGATTTATCAGTGGGTCACCCCAGGCTCTCCCACAGGTGGGAGCTGCCTCTCTGCACCACCTCACGATCTGTGGTCAGAGCTGTGGCTTCTGCAGCCCCTCAGGTCCTCTCCAGGCAGGAAAATGGGGTACTTCCACTGACAGGAAGCTGAGGGATCCAGCTGGGACAACACAGGGATCTACTGGAAGCTCCCCACCCTGCTCTCCCAACCTGTCTCTCCCTACCAACACCCCTTGGTGTTTTCGGGAAAGCTTTTCCTGGTTCCCAAGACCTCGTGAGAGGAGTCTGATCCATGAGGAACTCTCCCTCCGCAGTGGGACGGGAGATGTTGGAACTGGATCCAAAGCTGAGCCCGCGTGTCTCAGCCCTGTCAGCGCCGGGCCCATCCCGCTGCGACAGACACCGCCCACATGGAATTTGCCGGGTGCTCCCAGGATTTTGCTCAGGGAAAGGTGTTTCAGGTGCAGGCAGTGCCCAGGGGACAGCCAGCTCCTACCCTGCCACTCTCAGAATTTGCCTGGTGCTCCCAGGATCTTGCTCTGGGAGAGAGATTTCAGTGCCCAGGGGACGGGCAGCGCTCCCACCCTGCCCTGGTGGCCCAGGAACACCCAGCCTCGGCACTCACTGCTGCTGAAGACGCTGCTGGCCAGACGGAGCTGGGCCTTGTCCAGCTCCCCCCGGCGCCGGGATGTCCGGAACACCTCCTCGGAGAAGGCCACGAACTCCTGGAAGCGGCTGACGCAGGGCAGGACCCCCCCTCTCATCCTGCTGGGAGCCTTGGCCTCCTCCACCTCCTTGCACAGGGTCCCCTGAGAACGACACGAAGACGTGGCCCCCTCGGATCCGACCTCGCTTGGTGCAGCACAGGCCGGGAAACGAGGCACGGAGCTGGGTTTGGGAGCACTGCTTCCATTCACAGCATCTGCTGTAACTCCAAGGAATCACAAGGTGCCTTGTCTGAGGCTGACGTGGAGCTGTGTCATTGTCAGGGGCTGCCCAGGGAGGTTTGGAGTCCCCATCCCTGGAGGTGCCCAAGGAATGCCTGGGCGTGGCACTCAGAGAGCTCTGGGCTGGGGACAAGGTGGGGATGGGGCACAGCTTGGGTTTGGGGATCGTGGAGGTCTTTCCCAACCTCTGGGATTCTGTTTAGAAGATTCTGGAAGAGGCCAAACACCGCTCAGGCCTGTTGGGCCTCCTCCCACGGACACTCACGATGCATTTGTTGACGCTGCTCTTGGCCAGGAGCAACACATTGCCCAGGAGGGTGCGGAGGAAGGACGAGGGGGCAGCTGAGGAGGAGCCCCAGGGCCCGAACATGGAGTCACTCAAGGTCACCAGGACCTGCAGGCAGCCCAAGGGCTGGACCTTGTTGCAGATATCCAGAAATGCCCTCAGCTCCGGCTCCAGGCAGCTGAAGATCTCGCTCAGCAGTTGGGCTGTGCCTTCTTCTGGCCTTAAAAACCAAACCAAACCATGGGAAAGGTCAGGAATTAACTGGGAATGGACACTTCACCCCGTGTCCTGCCAGAGCACCCAGTGTCTCCCACCACCCACGTACTGGGTCCGGCTCTTGGTGCGAGGGGGATCCTCTGGAGGTGCCGTGGGCTCTCCTCCCTTAGTGGCAGATGCCTGAAAAAAGATTGGAGTGGAAATTATCAATGGATCCCGGAATGGTTTGGGATGGAACCCAAACCCCTGCCATGGGCAGGAACACCTCCCACTGCCCCAGGCTGCTCCAACCCCCTTCCAGCCTGGCCTGGGACACTTCCAGGGATCCAGGGGCAGCCACAGCTGCTCTGGGAATTTTATCCCAGCACTTCACCACCCTCACAGGGAGGAATTCCTTCCCACTATCCCATCCAAACCCACCAAATGATGATTCCTCTGCTCTCCCTCAGCCAGGAAAACGAGCTCTGCGTTTATTCCTGCTGCCTCTTGTTTAATGCTTGGAGACCCCTGATTTTCCTGGAGCTGTGAATTAAATTCCATTTAATTCTCCTCTTAAGCTTCCCCACCACTGGTTCCCGGAGGAGGAGAGCCCAGGAGAGCTCAGGTACGCCACGGATGTGCCGGGCTGGATAATGGGCCTGCAGAGGCCACGGTGCTCACCTTCACCTCCTGCAGCTCCACGGAGTTGCAACCCAGCTGGAAGAATTCCTGCAGGAATCGCTGCTCCGAGGCGCAGAGGGGCCGCAGCTCTCTCAGCACCTGCCCCAACACCTGCTCGGAAACCACCTCTGGTCAGGAAACCCTCCGGAATTCTCTGGGGACGCCGGAGCAGGGCCGTGAGGGGACACCTCAGGCTCTGCGCCAGGGAAGGACCGTGGGGTGGGGTGGGCAGGCTCCATACCCTGCTGATGTTCCCCCTCTCCGGGGTGTCCTCCTGGCTCTCCCTGCTCCCAGGGAGGCTCCACCGGGGCTGCTGCCTGCTCCCCACCGGCTTCTCCCAAGCTTCCTGCAGACCTGCGTGGGGTGTGGGATGTCAGAGATCCCATCCCCCTTGGATTCTCCAGCTCCTGGAGTTCTGGGTATTTAAATTCTTAAATGTCTCTTTTCACGTCTGACCTTATGCATGAATTGACCTTTTCCTGCTGCATTCGGAGAAATGGGGAATTCAGATGAAATTCGCATTTTTTTCCTCTGCCTTCTCACCTGTTTCTCCCTCTTGTTCATTATTTTTATTTCATTAAACTGCTTTTTTATGTCACTGATTGCGGCGTTTATCCCTTTGCTGCCTCGTGCTTACTGCTGAGAGCTGGGGTGTGGAAAACCCCGGGGCATAAGAGAATAAATCAGCACAAAAACCTGCAAAAGCCTCAGGAAAATTTTTGGGTGCTTAGTTTTGATGGTAAATTGCCATTAAAAATATCCAGGGGAGGTGGGAGTGGCTTTTTATCAAAAAATGCCCTTTTAAAATTGAAATATTTCACCTGGAAATAAATATATTTTTCCAACATTGGCAGTTTTACCACTGGGAGCTTGGGTCGAGTGGAAAAGTTGAAAAAATCCTTTGAAAGATGCCTTTAAAAAATCCTTTTCTACTCCCTGAAAGGAATCAGTGGGGAAACATCCGGATTATTTCCCAATTAATTCTAAAAATGGGAATCATTCCCCTGTCCCAGAGGTCCCTGGGGAGCCAGGTCACCTCTCCATCTCCCATAACATCCCAAATATCTTTATTTGAGCCACTCCCTGCAGGGTTTTCCCTTGGGGAAGCATTCATGAGCTCCACGCTGAGCAGGGATGAGGGATGAGCCAGCCTTGCTCACAACCTCAGCCTTGCTAAAACCAGGACTAAATTAATGCGCTGCTTCCTTATCTTTTTCTCACCATTACATTATAATTTCACCAGCTGGGAAGTGGCAAAACCAGGAAAAAATAAATGTTCCAACAGCAAATGAGAAAGAATTTGGCAAACCTGTGGGAAAGGGAATGGGAAAATGAGAAAGGACTTAATTACTGGCTCCCAATTAATTATAAACAGCTTGAGATTGCCTTCTTAACTCTCCCATCACACAAGGCAAGAAATCAGCAGGTGGTGCCATGAATAAAATCCTCTATGAGGGCAGGGAATCAACCCAAAAAATTTACTGGGATGATCAGGAGAAAGGAAGCGGCCTGGAGACCTGGGCTGGGACATTTTCCAGCAGGGATGAGGGACATTTGAGAGCAGGGAGGGGGTGGTGGGGATGCTTTGGGCGTGAGGAGCCCCAAAAATGGGAGGCACCAACCCCGTTCCCTTCCCTCAGCTCCATCCCCTGGCTCGGGATCTGGACACCGGTGATGAAGGAGGTGCAGAGCTGGAAGTGCTGACTCTGATGGACAAAACACACCAGTGTGACCTTCAAACTGGGCCAAACTGGCCTGGAAATTTCCATTACAGCCCTTTGTTTTGCTGAGGGAAAATGTGACTTGTGGGCCATAAAAAATTTCCAGAGGAGACAGATCAGTTTCTCTTTTTATCTTCAGGAACACCTGACTGGAATATTTTGAGTCAGATCCAGCGATTTCGGTGCAAATGAGCACCTTGGGACAGCACAGCCCCACAGCCAGCTCGCTGTGAAATCATCCCATAAATATTGCTGTGAATTCCCTCTGTCTTCTGGGACAGGCTTCCCCCTGCAGGGAAGAGTGTCTGAGGAATCTTGCACGAAATACGGCCCGGGCTTTATAAAATCATAAAATCACCGAATGCTTTGGGTTGGGGGTGACTGAAAAATCACCTCATTCCACACCTTGCACTGTCCCAAGTTGCTCCGAGCCCTGCCCATCATGGTCTGGGACACTTTCAGGGATGGGGGAATTTCAGGGTCTTCCCGGAGCCCTCTCCAGGCTGAACGACCCCAAATCCCTCAGCCCATCCCCACGGGAGAGCAGCTCCAGCCCTCGGGGTAGGTGAAGGCGAGGGAAGAGAAAACGTGTTGGGGTTTCTTCAGGGGATGATGGTGGAGTGGGAACTCTGGGAATCTTTGGGAGCTGGGAGAAGGGAGCTGACAGCAGGTGTTGTTTTCTGGGCTTTTCCACATCTCCCTCTCTCTCCTACAGCCCCTCAGGATGCCATCCCAGCCACCCTGGGGATCATTCCTGAGCCCTGCACAGGGAAGGGAACAAAAGCTCCGGCTCTGAGGAGCAGCTGGACAAAACTGGGGAATTCACGGAGCCGAGGCTCCCACAAACACGGCCTGGGGAGGAGCAGAGCCGGCTTTTCCCACCCTGCCAACTGCAGAGCCAGGGAATAAAGTCCTGCACCAAACCTGGGGGAGCCACCCACGCTGGAGGTGACTGTCACCTTCCCTGGGTGCAAACACACCCTGCCCAGCAGCACAGAGGCTGGATTTCAATCATATTTTAATCACTCACTTCCTTTTCTTCTTCCCAGCAGGGAGACCTTGGCCTGTTCGAAGAGGGCTTTGATTTCCCGCTCGTAGAGTCTGCCGAGGTTCTGGGAATACACCTGGAACGGGGAGAAAAGGCCAGGGGAGAGCAAAAAGGCCAAATCTGGGCTTTTCAAACCTTTCCCTTCAACACAACTCTGTCACCTCCCAGCTTCCCATCGGGCACAGAGCTCCGAGCTGGCCGGACATTCCCAGAAGGACCAAACTCTGGAAGCTCCTGGGTTCCGTGGTGTTGGTGGGGGCCAGCTCCCACCAGGAATTCCCCAGCAGGAGCAGCCTGTTCCCGGGGAATGGTTTGCAGCATTTGTTGAGGGTTCCAGCCGTACCTTGGTGAGGTCCCAGAACAGGACGGGGTTGATGTTCCTCAGCCAGGCCATGAGGGGGGTGTAGGGCAGCAGCTCCTCGTGGTGGGGCCCATGGCTTGGGGCAGCCACGGTGCCAACGGGGTGAGCAGGAGCAGGGGCCTGAGAGTTACCCTAAAGGGACAGAAACGACAGAGAAAACTCAAATAAAACAGCCCCAAAAATCTGCAAAACCACCCTTGAATTTCCAGCTCTGAAATTTCCGAATTTCTGAAAATTCCACATTTCTGAAATCTACAGTTCCGTGTTTGGGAAGTGAATTCCAAGCTGAAGCATTTGGAACTTGGGTTTTAATCCTGTTATCGTGGAACGATTCCAAGATCATAACATGTGGGGTACTCTGGATAAACACTGGAGATCAGGAGAAAACACGGGAGAAAAGCTCCTTGTGGGGGAACATGCTGGGAATTGTCCCTCAGCACTGGGAAGTGGATCTGCCTCGGCGGGGGGGATGCAATGGAAAAGAAGGATTTTCCAGGGTCTGGTGGTGCTGGGGCACAGAGCTCTGCAGATGGGATGGGGTCGGGGCAGGTTTGGAGCCGATCCAGGTGGAGAAGTTTGCTCGGGGATGTGCCCAGCCAAGGTCTGCAAATCTCCGAGGGTGGAAATCCCACAGCTCCCTCCCAGTTCCCTTCCCAGAGCCACTGCTTGAAACCAAACCCCAAAGATTTAAGGAAGTGAGGATCTGGGAACTGCTCCTTTTCATGGAAGGAAATCTGTGGGATTTCTGCCCACAGGGGACTTGTCCACCAAATCTCTTAAACTGCCAAATCAGAGCTTGAAGGTGTAGATCAAGGGATCGCAGGATTGGGGGTTATCCTGGGATTTTAGGCTGCAAACAGATCAACAACCCCCAAAATGAAATAAGAAAACCTAAAGGAAAGATCTGCAGGCCTAAGGACTCAAGGACTTTCACCAGAGGGATTTTAGGAGCATGGATTTCTCCTACATCCCTGGAAAATTAACCTGAGGGCTGCGGGACAGTGACAAGGGGAAGGTGCGTGGGGAGATCTCCTTGGAGAGACACTTTGGGAAAATCCTGTCACGGTGGCGTCTCCTGCACCGCCAGCCTGGCTTCCCCAGAATATCCCAATCTCCCAGGATCTGGAGCTGCCATGGAGAGTGGAGCCCACCTGCAGCTCGAAGATGTTGGTGATGTGGTTGATGAAGGAGCTCTCAAAGTTCTGCTTGAGGGTTTCAAACAGGATCAGCTGCTCAGCCACCGCCTGCAGTTTCCGGTAACCTCGAGTGGAAAAAAAAGGATATTTTGGGATTTGAGTGGATTTGGGGGGGGCTGCAGACCCACATCCTTCAGAAAACTGGGGACTCAGACAGAAGTCCTGAGATAAACCCACCCAAAAGCCGACGAAGGGGAAAAGCTTTGCTGTGGTGCCAAGGAAATACAGACGAGGAGTTGAAAATAAAATCTAAAAAAACCCAAAATAATCCATGAGCCCAACCTCAGCGGGGGAGACACGCCCCGTCTCACCACACGGAAAACTTGGGATTTCCTGCCAGGATCAATCCCTGTCGGCTGCCAGGGATCCAAGAGCTCCCACGTCCTGCCACAATGAATTGTTGTTTGTCCGCGCCGGAGCACAGACAGCGCAAACCTCGATTCCCACCCACGGCTTTGCCCGGTTCCTTTCCGAGCTCCAAGAAGCGTTTTCCACCCCTGGCAGGACATGTGGCCTCACATCCAGGGATTTAGAGGGATTGTGGAGATGGCTGGCGGGGTTTGCCCCAATTCCAGTGTCCGAGTCCAGCGGGAGCTGCCGGCGGAGCTGCCCCAGGTCTGGGTGCTCCAGCCTGGCCACTGGCAGCGTGAATTGGAATTCTCCAGCAATGGAGCCAATCCAGGCTGGGAGAGCTGGGGGTGCTCCCCTGGAGGAGGCTCCAGGGAGAGCTCAGAGCCTCTTGCAGGGCCTGAAGGGGCTCCAGGAGAGCTGGAGAGGGACTGGGGACAAGGGCTGGAGGGACAGGACACAGGGAATGGCTTCCCACTGCCAGAGGGCAGGGATGGATGGGATATTGGGAACAGGGAATTGTTCCCTGGGAGGGTGGGAAGGGGCTGGGATGGAATTCCCAGAGCAGCTGTGGCTGCCCCTGGATCCCTGGCAGTGCCCAAGGCCAGTCTGGACAGGGCTGGGAGCAGCCTGGGATAGTGGAAGGTGTCCCTGCCATGGCAGGGGTGGCACTGGAGGAGCTTTAAGGTCCTTCCCAACCCAAACCATTCCCTGATTCCAAGCTCTCCAGACCAAAGCCGACCATCCGGGCCTGTTTCCCCCATTCTCAGCTCCAGGGGAGCATTGTTGTTAACTCTGCACCTGCCAGGTCCCCCCAGGTCTGTGCTGCTCATCAGCTTCCCAAATCCAATCCTTGTATTCCCGCTTTTCCGAGGCAGCCTGCAGGGCTGCTCAGCCAGACCAAGAGCACATTCCTGGGAATATCCCCTCGGGGACACTGCGGGGCTGGGCAGCACGGGGTGGTGCCGGGTGTGACCCCGTGGGATCAGTCCCAGCTCCAGACTCACTGGGATGGACGGGAATGCCCATGCAGGCGGACAGAGCCTCTGCTGCAGCCGTGCAGGCTCCCACGGCTCCGGGGCTGGACAGATCCGCCCGGCTCAGGGCGTCGCGGTGCTCCCTGCTCAGGTGCAGCTGGGTCTGCAACAAAGCCAGGGAGGAGAGCTGCAAACCCAGGCAGCTCCTCATCCCCTCCCCTCCCTCCTGATCCCACAGGGAATGCTGCCGGCTGGGAGCGGCCGAGCGCTCGGGAAATCCATGAAAATCCCCACGCAAACCAAAACTCTGCACAGGAGCAGCTGCAGTGGTGGCCAAGGAAGGCCTGGCCAAGCTCAGCACGAGTCTCCAAAGGGCTGGCACCTCTGGAACCACTGCAGGCAGCGAAGGAAAAGCCAAGGATGAAAGGAGAAGCCAAGGATGAAAGGAAAAGCTAAGGCTGAGAAATGAAAAGGTCGCTGGCACAGAGGTCACCGCAAGCCGGGGAATTGAGGATAACCTCTTGCATTTATGTTAAATTGTAAATAGTTTGCTTTCCCATATTCCAAGAGCTCATCCAGAGTTTTTCCCTGGCTCTGCTGGCCCCTGTGCTGGTGTCCCACAGCTGTGGGTGCACAGAAAAGCTCCTGGTGCCACCAGGGGTGCAGGGAGGAGCTGGTGTGCGCCCAGCCCACACTGAATGGTTGTGTTACCTTCAAGAGAGGGGGAAAAAAATTGGAAAAAGAGAGAAAAAAATGGGGAAATTCCCATCAGTGGGAAGAGGAGAAATAGGGAGCCTGGACAAGCAGCCCCTCCAGGGCAGCAGGGAGCTCCCCCATGGTAAATGCTCAGGACATCCAAAGCCCCCTCTGCACGTGATGGAGCAGTGCTGGTGCGAGCAGGATTTGACCGGGGTGGGTGTTGCAAGCTCTGCCTCTAATTAATTCATTAATTAATTGCTGTGCTTGTGCACTCCCAGGTAATAATTATTGGCTGTTAAATTACTAATTGGCTCTGTCATTCCTAATCCTGCCCTGGATTTCAGAGACCCCTCCGGGCCACGGTGAGGGTCCTGCACCTCCCAGCTCTGTGTCCATCCTTATCTTATCAGCACCAGCCCTCACCTCCCAGCCAGAGCAGCTCCACAGCGCTTGCAGGCAATCCGAGCTCCCGGTGTTTAAAATTCCCTGGAAGTTTTTCCCAGCAGATTCACCGGCTGGAGATCGATCTCCCCCTGAACCCACGCACCGTGAGGAACAGGAGCTCATCCATCAGCCTCGCCCTGTTGGACGCCACGCGGTGCAGCAGGGAGTTCTCCCGGTGGATGTGATCCATCTGCTGCTTCACGCTGCCCAGGAGCTCCTCGTGGACCTGCAGGGTCTGCTCCACCCTGGCCACCTCTGCCAGGGCCTCGTCGATGGAGCCCATCAGCTGCGTCACCTGCTGCTCCGAGGAGATGATGGCGTGGAGGTTGGCCTGGGGGATGCAGGAGCAGAGGGGTTCAGAGCTGGGCAGGGAATGGTTGTCACCATCCTGGGGTCAAACGTCCTGTCCTCCACCCTCCTGAGGCACGGCAGAGACCTCGCCGCTGCAGCGTGCAGGGTGTTGGTGGAACTGCCGCTGTCCCGCCTCTGCCACGTGCCACCCGCACGTCCCCGGGGCCAGGGCACACAAAACCCTCCCCTGGGCCAGGCGTCCCCTCAGAGCACTCCCAGCTGCCCCAGCAAGGAAATTCCTGTGGAGCCTGCGGGAAAATCTGGCCATGAGCAGAAAAGTCTCTGTCAGTCCGGAGAGGCCACCGAGCCCTGCTGGTTCTGTGCGCTGGGAATGTCTCGCTGCAAGGAGTCCCCAGCCCTCATCTCCACAGGTGCTGGAGTCCCCAGCCCTCATCTCCACAGGTGCTGGAGTCCCCAGCCCTCATCTCCACAGGTGCTGGAGTCTCCTGAGGAGCTGAGTGTCCATCCCACAAGATTTCATGGAATCGCAGACTGGTTTGGGTTGGGAGGGGTCTTAAAGATCATCCTGATGTGGTCGGGGGCACCTCCCACTGTCTCAGGTGGCTCCAAGCCCTGTCCAGCCTGGCCTGGGACACTGCCAGGGATCCAGGGGCAGCCACAGCTGCTCTGGGAATTCTATCCCAGCTCCTCCCCACCCTCCCAGGGAACAATTCCTTCCCAATATCCCACCCATCCCTGCCCTCTGGCACTGGGAAGCCATTCCCTGGGTCCTGTCCCTCCACGCCTTGTCCCCAGTCCCTCTCCAGCTCTTCTGGAGCCCCTTTGGACACTGGAAGGAGCTCTGAGCTCTCCTCTCCAGGTGGGCACCCCCAGCTCTCCCAGCCCTTCTGGCCATGGACACTCATCTCCAGCAGCACCAGCGATGCTCCCAACCTGCACTGCCCCGCTCCCGGAATTCTGCTTCCCCACCACACCCCGGGACCCCATCCCATCCCACCAGCTCTGCCCAGAGCTCCCCATTCATTAATTAATTAGAGCCGGAAGCCTCCCCCAAGCCTGTCCTTGGCACCCCTTCAGGCTGTCACCATGGGGAGCATCCCCGGTGACACCGGGGGCACAGTGCTGCTGGGAGGGGCTCTCCGGAGGCTCCTGCTCCAGGAACAGGAATATAATCCAGCACAGAGCTGCTGGGAGCTGCCTGCAGCTCCATATGTGCTGGGATCCTGGAATTCTGTCGGAATATCAATGTCCAAATCAGAGCCTTTGGCCTCCCAGTGTCCCGGCCGTGCCGTCCTTCCCTTTGGAGAAATCAACTTTTCCTCGCTGCCAGTGCGGGGATTTCTGTGATTCCCAGAGCAGCTGGGTTAGAGGAGGGTGATTAATAGGGGACAGGAAGCTGAGGTGTTATCACTGGGATATGGGGAAAACATTTAAATGGATGCACGGGCCGGTCCAGCTCGCTGGGATTAATAACATTTAATATCGGAGATCAGGGCTCGGAAATGGAAATGTTCATTAATTAATTTCTATTAGTGGGAAGTCACATTTATTCATTAGAGGGCATTAAAATAATGTATTCAGCTGTGCCTTTCATCTCCAAAAACTTAATGAAGATGTATTTGTTGCTCTCCCAGGGTGTTTTACAGCTGGGAACAGGCACAAAGTGCCCGAATTCCTTGCCAGGAGCTGGCAGGAACAAACCTCAGGAGTTTGGGCTTCCAGATTAACTTCCAAGTGTGATCAGTCACATATGGGAATACAGCAAGCGCTGCAGCTAAAGGAAGCTGGATTTAGGGTTTGTGGTTTCTTGTATGGTTTGGGATATTTCCTTTGGCTTATTTTCTCCCCTTTTCTCCTTGGTTACCAACCATAAAATCCCAGATATTTTAGCAGAAGATGAATGCTCGAAGCAGCTTTCCCAGGATTTTTGTTCCAGCACTTGAAGGAGAAATTTCCCCTGCAGAAATGCAGTAAATCACAGCAACTCCGATGGAGTCAGCAAAGCTCAGTAGTCAAAAATCAGGGAGTGGTTGGGGTTGGAAAGGGCCTAAAAGCCCATCCAGTTCCATCCACTCAGGGATGGGAGCCAGGGATGCTGAAGGATCCTCTTGCAGGCGACCCTTGAGCTCCTTGGTTTCATTTTCTCCCTTTCCCTTCCAAATTTTTGGAAAACCACGGAATCCTGGGATGGTTTGGGATGGAAGGGACCTTAAAGACCACGTGGTTCCAACACCTCCCACCATCCCAGGCTGCTCCAAGCCCTGTCCAGCCTGGCCTTGGGCACTGCCAGGGATCCAGGGGCAGCCACAGCTGCTCTGGGCACCCTGTGCCAAGGCCTGCCCACCCTCCCAGGGAATTCTGGAAACATCCTGTGCCTTTTCCATTGCTTTTTCCTACTGGTTTACATTTTCCTTTCCAATCTCCTTCCATCTCTGTTTCATTTTCCCACCCTTTTCCTTCTCCCTGGATCCTGTTTTTCCTTCTGTCCCTCTCCCTCCCTCAGCCGGACCCAGAGCCACCCCACAGTCCGGCCCTCCCCTACATTCCCTCCCGGAACTGCTCCCAGACCACGCTCCCAGAGCGAAGGGAAGAGCCGCTGATGCCCAGAGATTCAACCCCTCATTCCAGGAACCTCCTTGGTACCTCCTCCAGCCCCTGGAGCTCCCGGCTCAGCCGCTCTGCGAAGGCCACGGAGTTGCCCAGCAGGGGCTCGTGCTCCTCCAGCAGCTCCAGCACATCCGCAGCCTCCTCCGGAGTCACCTCCTGGTACGCGCCCGGCTCCTCCTGGGGCTCAGCTCCCGCCGCCTCCTTCCCACCTTCCTGGGGCCTCTGCATCCCTACGAGATGTGGGAATGGCCACAGCCTCCTGGTGAGCTCGTTTCAGCAGCCCTGCTCCAATCCCATCCCACGGAGGCCGAGCGATGGCTCCAACATCGGAATAAAACCACGGAGTGGGGCAAAGGAAAGGGGATGGGGGATAAAGGGGGAGCTTGGTAAGAGGGACAAAACAGACACCGGGGTTGGGTTGGGATTTTCCTCGCTCACCTCTCCAGGACTGCGTGCTGGGACACTCTGATGTGTCACACACAGCTGGGACAAGTTCCAGAGGTGAAGAAAAGCCGCGATTTAAATTAGAAACTCCTCTAATTTAAATTAGACATGAGGAAGAAGGGTTTGATCATGAGGGTGGGGAGGCCCTGGCACAGGGTGCCCAGAGCAGCTGTGGCTGCCCCTGGATCCCTGGCAGTGCCCAAGGCCAGGCTGGACATTGGGGCTTGGAGCACCCTGTGACGGTGGAAGGTGTCCCTGCCCATGGTCCTTGAGGCCTCTCCAACCCAACCCCTTGTTGTTTCTATCAAATGGACTGAAAGCCACCGGCTGTGGAGTTAAATACACATATAAATAATACAAATATAAAATACATTTTCTATTTTAAAAAATATTTATATTATTTATTGTTTTATTTATATAAATATAAATAAACATATTTATTTCTTGATGAGGGCGTGTCACCAGGCCCCTACCCTGGTGTTACCAACACTTTGCTCACCAAACCCAAACCAGGCCCAGAGATTCCTGGAAATAAGATGAACTCTGTTTTCATTCCCAGCCTGTCTCCGTGCATCCATGGGCAGTTGATAAATCCATGGCTGTGCCCCCAGACACCCAAGCCCAGCTCCCACTGCTCCCCTCTCCCTCATGCCGCCTCACCCTGTCCCACCACCCTCCTCCACTGCCTGAATCCGTTCACCTTTCACTGACGGGGACGCTGCCAAAAGCCCAGAGCGCTCCAAGTGCGACAAGGCCATTGATTAATTAATTCATTAATTACCTTCCACTGCACCCAAGGGGATGTTCACAAAGGGCACAGCGCCGGTCCAGCTTCCACGAGCACCTGAGGAATGTTTTCCTCTCCTCCAAGCTGCTGGAGATCCACTCGTAGAGCAGCTCAAAGCCCAGGCTGGCCTAGATGTCCACAGGTAATTAACACATCAGTTAACGAGGTTCAACCAGCCCTGGCCCAGCACTGCTCCTTTAATTCCAAGTTACCAAACCCCTCCACCTTTTCCTGCAGTTCTGGGGCATGAGGGATGGGTTTTGGCAGTGGCCAGTGGAAGATGCTTGGGGTCAAAAGCATTCCAAGGGCAAGCCCGGAGTTCTGGCGCCTTCAGGATTCCCTGGCAGCTTCCAGCATCCCATGATCCGGCAGCTCCTGAGCTGGAGCTTGGATGCACAGCCCTGTGCTTAACAGCCCTTGAAGGAGCTGCTGTCCCTGCTCTCCTCTGGTGGTTTTTGGGGATTATCCAGAGCCTTGGCTCTTCCAGCATCCCGTGGGAATGAGCTCGGAAGCGCTGAGTGGGAAAGGGTGAGCACCCGGAGGGAAGAATTTGGGATAAATCCAGCACCCACCCCACCCCCACTGCAGATATTCCCTCTGCAATCCCCACCCGGCTGAAATCTCAAAGCTCTCTTTGCTCCAGGCTGGGAACAGCCGGAGAAATCCCAGGAAGGCTTCCACGAGCTCAGCCCTGAAATCCCTCTGGCAGCGGCGTGGGATCACCTGGATCACCCAGCAGCCCTGGCAGGGGAAGGAGAACGGACGGGGAAAAAACCACCCTCGGCATTTCCCGTGTTGTTTCCACCCATACAAACATTTCCATCTCCCTGTTCCCGAGGGATGTTGTCCCCTGGAAGGGATCTCCAGCCCCAGGAGGTGCAGCTTTGCCACCCAAGCTTCGCCTGAGTGGAAAGAACAATGGAAGCTGCTGAACTTGGAATATCCCCCAGCTGGGAATTCCTTCCTGCCCCATCCCAGCTCTGCAGCACAGCCCGATCCTCCTGCAGAGCTTCTAATTACGGGCGCTAATCACCGCCACAGCCTCGGGGAGCTGATTGAGATCGCAGCGCTCCTCAAACCTGGTCACTCCTGGCAAGGCCGTTCCAAAACACCTTGGAGTGACCCTTCCACCCGTGTGCCAGGGCACAGAACTGGGGGAGAACCCACGCGCTTGTGGAGTGTCTGGTGAGGAGCTATTAAAGCGGGGACGCGTTAATTAATCGCCTCATGAATATTCACGGTGTTTTGGCCAAGGCAGCTGGAGTTCAGCAGGGCTGGGTTCGCTGTGCCGGCGTTTGCTGGTGCCAGGGAAGCTCCGGTTGGAATTCCAGCTGGTGAGCAGGTCCCGTTTTGGGAATGACGGGGATAATTCAGGCTGTGTGCTGCAAAGAGCCCGGAAGGGGCGAGGGAGAGGCTCCAGGCCTGGTGAAGGGAGGAGAGAAACAGGGAATCAGGGAATGGTTTGGGATGGAAGGGACCTTAAAGCTCGTTTTATTCCAACACTTTCCCCTGTCTCAGGGTGCTCCAAGCCCTGTCCAGCCTGGCCTTGGGCACTGCCAGGGATCCAAGGGCAGCCACAGCTGCTCTGGGAAATCCATTCCAGCCCCTCCCCACCCTCACAGGGAAGGATTTCTTCTCAATTTCCCACCTCAACTGAAACCTTGGGTTCTGCAAATATTTGAGTGAGAACCAGGGATAAATAAAAACACAGGCTGCTGGAAAATAACAATAACAACAATAATAATAATAATATTTACAACAGGCACTGGGAATGCTTGGGAGGAAGAATTTGTTGTTGAATTTGTGGCTCTGCAGTGAACTGAAAGCAGTGAACCCCTCAACAACTCCCTCCCGGTGACTCCCTCAGCTCAGCCGCACGTTTAACGAGCTTAGAGTCACATCCCCAATTATTAAGAATTCCTACCACCCCTCTGACTCCTCCAAAATAAAAAGGAATTTATGCTAAAATGCTTCTGTCACCACCACATCCCTTTGAATGAAGGCCCTCTCTGGGTTATCCTGGCTCCTCCATCCCTGTCAGGTTTTCAGCCTCTCCAATGGCACTTGCCTCCCCACACCCATTTTCCAGCACTAATTCATTTCAAGCAGCACTTGAACTCCAGGAAACTGATGGAAAGGCAGAGCGACAGAGGGCTCCGTGCTGCTGGATGAGTTAATTCGGGAAGCGCGACGCTTCCCGGGGCTGGAATTGAAGAGCGGAGCAGGATCACCCCCCCTGTCATCCAGACACAACCTGAGAGACTCGCAGGTGTCAGGGAAAGCTTCCTGAAATTCCCAGAGAGGTGCTGGCAGCCAGGGAAAGCGCCCTGGGAAAGGGAAGAGCGGGCGAGGATTTACCGGGAGAAATGGAGGGGGTTCCGCCACAAGGAGCCTCGGAGCAGGAAACGGTTTGTGGGTGAAATGAAAGCCCTGAGAGCAAAACAGGAAGCCCGAGGGACCTGAGCACAGCCCTGAGCGTGGGGCCGGGGCAGGAAATCCCCAGGTGCAGGAGGAGCATCGGAGCTGCACAGAGGGGAGAGCAAAGCAAAGCGAGATCGCTCCCCATTTCCTCTTTCTTTGTTGCAGAGTCGAAATCGGGGTTAAATCACCTCCATTGCCTATTTCTCTGTTAAAAACAGTCAAAATCAGGATCAAATCACCTCCATTTCCTATTTCTCTGTTTAAAACTGTCAAAATCAGGGTTAAATCACCTCCATTTCCTATTTTTCTATTAAAAAGAATCAAAATCAGGGTCAAATCACCTCCATTTCCTATTTCTCTCTTAAAAAGAGTAAAAATCAGGGTCGAATCACCTCCATTTCCTGTTTCTTGGTTAAAAAGACTCAGTCTTTTTAGAGACAACTGGTTCCTCCATCTGAGCTCACCTGCCACCCACCAACCCCGGAACTGCAGCTCCAGGGGGGAATTGTTCAGGGTTTTTCTTTCTTTTCTCGATTTTTTTCTTTATCCCCCTTTTCCAGTTCACCTGCCAGTGCCAAAGACAGGAAAATCCCAGATCCCTTCCAGCCCTGGCAGCGTCCCCTCCTGCGGGCTCTGGTGTTCAGCACCAAGGGTTCGGCGCAGCACAGGCTCCGCGGGTTTCGATCATCCCGAAAAATCAGGGAAAAGGGAAAACCGAACGGAACATCACGGCCCGGCCGGTTGCGCTGGAGGGGACCCGGTGGCACAGCCAGGCCTGGCGTGTCCCTCGCTGTCCCCAGCAGGACGCCGCCGCTCAGACGCAAGCAGGGCGATTAATTAAACATCAAGCCGCGCTTTTTTTTCCCCCCGCGTTTTCACCTCCGCTGCTCTCCGCTCGCATTTTTCTGGCCTGCTGGGTTTCTTCATGCCCCAGATAACTCCGGGAGCTTCATCTCCGCCGCTCCTCGCGGCCGCCTGCTCCTCTTTCATTTTTCATGAAGGCTTTTCCCCCTCGGCTCGCGCCCGGAATTGAGGGCGCTCTTTGTCTCCAGCCCTCGGTTTGCTTTCCCGCACACCGAGACAAATCCGGGCTCCGTGCTGGAGCTGCGGCCCAGGAGAGCCGATTTCTCCCCTCTTCCCTGCTGGCAGTGATCAGAGTTTGGGATTGGAGGTGTTCCCGCTTCATTTTCCCGGGAGAAATTGGTAAAACCGATGGGAAGGCGGAGAAATGGCCTTTTCCAGGCTCTTCTGGGTGGAACCACCCTGCAGACAGCTCCGAAAAGCTGGGAGGGTGGGAACAGAGTAAGGAGATGATATCTGAGCTCCCTTCCCTAACCCAAACCATTCCATGATCAG
Source organism: Oriolus oriolus (assembly GCA_013400235.1). Classification (NCBI taxonomy): domain Eukaryota; kingdom Metazoa; phylum Chordata; class Aves; order Passeriformes; family Corvidae; genus Oriolus; species Oriolus oriolus. The sequence continues at coordinate 80,166 of VXBT01010540.1, read as the reverse complement.
AAGATCCAAGAGCTCACACTGGGGTAGTGCAAAGCCTCCCATTTACTTCTCCCGGCATTCCCGGGTTTACAAAATAACAATATTTCCCACCCGTCTCTCCAGACCCGGGATCAGGAGCAGGACTGTGGAGAAGCCACTGGTGGGGGATTCCTCACAGGCTGTGAAGCAACAGCCTGGAGCCAGCTGGAGATGGGAAATCGGGTCAGGAAGCAGCTCCCTGCCCGGGCAGCAGGAGATGGATGAGGCGTGACCGGGCCTTGTTCTCATCCCATCCCTTCTCCCACAGAGGATGGCTGGAGGCAGCAGCAGCCGAGCAGGATCCGGACGTGCAGACCCAGAGAAGCAGATCTTTGCCCTGTCCTCCTTCCCACACAGGAATTACACCTGGGATTATCAATACCTCACCAATCAGCATTTTTATCTGGATTCGGAGCCGTTCCGTGTCAGGAAAGGACAGAGCAGCAGAATCCAGATTTATGGAAGATAGGAAATATTTTAGGAGGAGCCATTTGTTCTGTTCCACATCCCATAAAGTCCCCGGGAGTGATTTGTGGGTCCCATCCGGTGCCTGGGGACAAAAACCGCTCTGCAAATGGAGAGGCAAAGCTCTGAAACACACAAAGCAGCAGCTTTTCAGGTCACGTGGAATTGCCCTGGGGAAGCCACAGCCTCAGGGCTCCAGCTGGAAAAATGGCTCCGCAGTTCAGGAAAACTGGCTGGAGTGTTCCTAAGGATAACCCAGGAGGGCTGGAGTTGCTGATCCTGGCGTGGGCAGCCTCTTCTCTGGAAGATCAGATCCAGGTCTCGTCAGGAAAACAGAGGAGCTGCCCCTGGATCCCTGGCAGTGTCCCAGGCCAGGTTGGACACTGGGGCTTGGAGCACCCTGGGCTTGTGGAAGGTGTCCCTGCCATAGAAGGGACGGGATGGGATGAGCTCTAAAGTCCCTTCCCATCCAAACCACTCCGAGATTCCATTCGCCATTCCAAAAAAAAATACCAGGCCAGGAAGGCACTGCTTTGTTACAGGGAAGAGTGGGAATGGTTTTTCCTCAAATCCTTTCATGGCAAATTCCCACAGGATGATTTTCCTCACATCCCATGGGATGGTTTTCCATTCCCCCGGGTTTCTTCCTTAGCAGCCAGACAGGGAATGCACCCAGGGATGCAGGGAAGCCGCAGCATTTGGGATCTGCCACCCTGGAACCCTGAGGCTGATCCCTTGTGCTGCCTGGAGCATCAGCCCTGCCTCCATCCCAGATTTCTGGTGGGCTCTTCCATCCCAGAGCATTCCTGGGCTGCTCTGATCTGATCCACGGCTCCGCTGGCCATCCCAGGGAGCAGAGGCAGGGGGCACATGGGGGACTCAGCTCCTGGGGCGCTGCTGGGACCTGATTTTTGCAGTGTGGACAATTCCAGGCCCATCCCTTCCCTCAGGAAAAGCTCCCGGTGCCTCAGGGACCTTCCTCTTTCCGTGTGAGCAGCCCTCGGCGAGCTCTGGAGCGGATCCCGAGTCACTGGTGGGTGATGGGGCTGCGCACCCCCGTCCTCCGCTGCGTGTCGGGTTTTTGGGATGCTCGGCGTTTTTTTGGGATGCTCCAGAGGCGGAGATCCCACTAGAGGGTGCTGGGAATCACCGAATGGCTCTGCTGCTCCCGGGCCATCCCAGTGAGGTCCTGCGGCCTCATTCCCTCCCCGTGGCTTCCCTCTCTCCTGATTTAGGGCCGGCACAGCCGGAGCTGTCACAGCTCCGAACCGCGTTTAGTTTGTGGCCCCCCTTCCTCTTTTTTCCCTTTTTCCCCTCGAGTAAACGTGGCCAGCTGACGACTTTTCCTGATCTTAAAGTTAAGAGAGCTGAACACGGTTAAGAGGGGAAAAAAGGGTTTTACCTCGGTGTTTATTGAAGGATCCTCAGGTGTGCTGAAATGCACATGGAAATGCACCCCGAAATGCCCCCCGGAGAAATGGCCCCCCACGATGTGATGTGTGTGCAATTATAGGCCTTGCTAATTAGCACATCTATCAAAGATTGCCCAGGGAGGGACTCCAGCGAGACCCCTCAGCGAGGAACCTTCCCCTGGCTGGGCCTGGCTTTGTTTACAGAATGTGTTCTGGAGAGGCCCTCGGGGTCTGGGGTTCCCAGGGTGTTTGGGCTCTTGGCTTAACGGGATATTGGGTGTGAGGGAAGTGATCAAACTTAAAGAATTATAACTGTGTGGGCTAAAAGCACTGAGAATGCATAAAAGCTACATAAAAGGGTGCATAAAAGGGGTATAGAAGGGGTATAAAAGGGGGTATAAAAAAAGGGGTATAAAAGAAAAAGCAAAAAATCATCCTGGCATCACAGCAAACGGAGCGAGCCCAAGCGAGGGATGGGGACCACGGGCTGGGATGTTCCCAAATCCCCGTGGGTCCAGCACCAGGCCTGGCACCCACTGAGGTGCCCCTTCCCCACCCCAAGCACCTCCAGCAGAACCCAAAAACACCGGGAGCTGCAGCTCCGGGCTCAGTGGGTGACGGGTGAGCCCCGGCGCAGGAACCACCCCAAAACCCGAACCCAAACCAGCACGGAGCAGGTTTGTGAAAGCTTTTCCTATTAATCCTGAGCCGAGGATCCCGCCCGGCACAGCCAGGTCAGGCTCGGTGGCCCCGGGTGACCCCACAGTCCCTGAGAGCCCCTCCCAAGCCATTTGTGGCTTTTTTTTGGTGAGTGTGTCCCCACCCAGATGTCACAAGGGATGGAACTCTGTGTGTGACACATGTCTGGATGAGATAAAGGTTTGATCCAGCACGAATTATGAACTCAAAATGAGAATTTTCCCCCTTTTCCCCGAGGTTTTCAGAGTTCCAGCCCAGTGAGACGGTGATAAATGTAAGGACTCCTAATTAATCTCCATTAATTCATCGCACTGAACAGGTTATTAAGATTTCTTTTTCTGATAGACTGTACAGATAATCACATTAATTGAATTTAATTATGGCTGGGGGTGGCGGGGAGAGAGAATTGGACACAGGGAAAAGTGGGACTCGTCTGAGTTTTCCTGTTAGCTGGGAATCCCAGGAGAGCTGATGGGCTGGAATTCCATGGATTTTGCTCCCTGACTGTTTAGATTAATCGGAATGATGGCTCCAGCTCCGACCATCGGCTCTGCCCAGGCCACCCCTAAGCCGTGTCCCCGAGTGCCACATCCACAGGGCAGCGTAATCCCTGCAGGATGGGGCCGCCAGGGCTGGATGAGCTTTTCTGTGGAGAAATCCTCCCTGACACCCAACCTGGGGCCGCTTCCTCTCGTCCTGTCCCTCGCCGCGGGTGTCACTTGTCACCCGTCGGGATGGAGCGAGCAGTGAGCGCCGCCCGCCCCGGGGAGATGCTGCAGATCCTCCAGGAAAACTCATCCCACGGCAAATCCAAGCTCTGTTGGGAGTGAAAGCCCTTGGAAAGACCAGGGATGCTCTTCACAGCCACCAGGGCCACTGAGATCCCAAACCCCTGCTCTGCTCTTGTCCAAGGCTCCTCCTGGGCCAGAGGAGAGCAGAAAGGAGGGGATTTGGGAGACATTTCTCCCGAAATGGTTCCTTTCCTCGCTCCCAAACACTCCTGAGCGCAGGTGGAGGAGCCAGGCAGGCTCGGACAGCTGGAGGCAAGGAAGAACTGGCAGGGAACACCCTTGGGAATGTCCAGCACATGGGAAATGTCACTTTGTCACCCGGGGCACGGCTGAACTCCCTGACCCATCCTGTCCCACTCGGGGACAGCAGCACATCCCAGTCACTGCCACCTCCACCCTTCCCAGGGGGGTCCCTGCCCATGGCAGAGCTTGGGATGGGATGGGCTTTAGGGCCCCTTCCAATCCAGGATTTGGGGGTTTTTGGTCCTTCTCTCTGCTGGCAACACCAAAAGGATAAATTGTTCCTTTCAGGAAGCTCCAGAGCTCTGCCCCGGGGCCAGGCCCCGTCCCTGCAGGGCTCCGAACCACCCTCAGGGGAAGAGTTATCCCAAACCAGGCTGGGATCTGAGCAGCTGATCCGGGGAGACCACTCCAAACCCCCTTCCAAGCACAGGGAATGCTCTCTCCTCCCAACCCTGTGTCCCTGGGAGCGCTGGCACCGCCGGATCACTCCGAGGCACGCGGGGCATGTGGCCAGGGAAGTGGGCCAGCAGCATCCCTGGCACGGCGCTGGGATGGGGCTGTGCCTTCCCAAATCCAGCCCTGGCTGGCAAAGGGACACCGACGCTCCCGTGCCATCCCCGTCCAGCTGCAGATCCGGGCAGGGAATGCTCCCTACAGGGCCAGCGGGGCTGGAATTGATGTTCCCAGCACGGCTCCAGCTCCAGGCTGGGCTGGGCCTGGCTGGGGGTGGCTCTGGGCTTGTCCTTGACCCCCTGGGAAATCAGTTCCAGGGGACACAGGGACAGGGACTCTGCGCTGAAGGGCGAGGGTGGCAGGGGAAGGGGTGGAAAGGACAAGCCATGGATCTATTTGGGCTGGAGGACACAGAATCCCTGAGCCTGGAAAAGCCCTCTGGGACCATCAAACCCAGCTGTGACCCCTGTCCCCGAGTGCCACATCCACAGGGGTTCCAAATCCCTCCAGGGATGTGACTCCACCTCTGCCCTGGGAAGACTTTTCCAGCGCTGGACAACAATTCCTGGGAAGAAATGAGTGGAGAGGAGAAGGATCTCAGCACGATCCCTCTGGGAAGAGTGGTGGGGATGAAACTCCCGGCCACTTTCTGGGTGGAATTTGTTCCATCCAGGGGATTTTTCCCGGGATGAGGTTGGTGCCGTGGCACAGGTTGGGGCTGGATGACCTTGGGGGACACTTCCAGCCTAAATTCCAAGCAGAGCCACACCCCTGCCCCGCTGCTGGCATGGGAGAGCCGGTGTTCCCAGCAGAGACCCCCGAAGCTGTGGAGTTTGGAGCTCCATCCCCATTTCCCAGGGGGCTGTGGCACATCAGGAGCTTTCCAGGGATTCCCCTGCATATCCCAGGAGCAGCTTGGTCCTTCCTTCCTGAGGCAGGAGCGTGTGAGCCATTCCTGGGCGCCTCTGGGGGGAAAGGAGCTGCCTGATCTCCTGGAAATGCTCTTCTTGGGTGACCTGCAGGGTGTCCCCGTGTCCCTGAGCATCCAGGATTTCTCACCTGCAGCATTAACACAGCTCCTGAAACCGGTCCAAGCTGGGAAACATGGAAATGTGGGGGCTGAACCCCTCCCGTTTGTAGGAATGTGGGGAGGGCACACCTGGGTTTGCTCCGGGGGATTTCTCGCCGCCCAGACGGATCCTGCTGTTCCCTGTCCCTGCACCAGCAGCATTCCCAGGCTGGCTCTGGCAGCCAGGTGGCACCTCCGTGCCCGGGCAGTGCCCTGGCAGAGCCTGAGGAACAGACTGGCTGCACCAGGCTCCCACTGGTCCCTCCTGTCACCCACCTGCCACCTTCTCCCTTCTTCTCACCCCGTCTCAGCTGGCTCTTGCTGAACAGCACCCAAATAAACCCTCCGTGGGTGAAAATCCTGGTGTTTGTGGGGGGTTTGGCAGCCCAGGTTGTTCCCAGCTCACTGTGTGGGTGATCCACATCCCAAAAATCTCGTGGGGTTTTCACAAGGTTTTTATTTTAACCCATTAATTTTTGTTTGCCGGAGCTTTCCCTGAATCCTGCAGGGGACCCGAGGATCCATAGGGGAGTGACTCTGGGAGCAGCTTCGGGAAAAGGTTGGACTCACTGGGTTCTCCTGGGAGCAGAATTCAGTCTGGAGAACTCCCTTGGAGGGAAAAAATCCTCCAGAGTGGCGGCAGAGAGGGCAAGGCACAGAAACCAGGAGGATTTGGTGTCCCTCCTGCTCTGTGCTGTTTTTCGGGAGAGGTTCCTGCTGTGGCCAAGCCATTCCTCACCCCCTTTCCCTCTCCCTGAGGCTGGAATATTCCCAACTCCTCTCCTGCTGACAGCTCTGACCCGAAACCCAGCGGTGTCTGCGGTCCTAAATCAGGATTTTAATTCCCCAGCTTGGGAGAGGTCACAAGGAAAGGTCTGGGCGAGACATCCCCGCTTTGGGAACGAGCAGTTCCAAAGTGCCCCCCCAGGGATGGGATGGGATGGGATGGGATGGGATGGGATGGGATGGGATGGGTGGACACTCGCCTGGCAAACCCTGCCCGGGGTGGAAGCAGGTCCCTGTCCCAGCATTCCCATCACCCCCGTAGCGACAGTGCCGGTCCCATCAGAGCATCCCAGAAAACCCTCCCGTGGCCACGCCGCCAAACCCCGAGTCGCCAGCAGCTCCCCCGCTCCGGGAGGAGCTCCCAGCCCCTCCTGCCGCTCTCCTGGGCCGCGCGGCCGGCTGAGCTCCCCTAATGAAAAGCCAATTAAAGCGCACCATTAACCAGAGCCTTTTCCTGCCCTGTCCAACCCCATCTGTCACCGCAGGGCCGCCACACCCGCGGCGCGAGGCGGCAGCCGCTGCTAAAAATGGCCCAGATCAGATGCGCCCGTGAATTATTGAAGGAGTCTCCGACTCCGCCGGGGTCAGACGGGTGTGGCCGCCGCATCCCCGGGGCTGCAAAGCCACCTGAGCTCCGGGCAGAAGCAGATTAACCCCTTTTTATAGCAGCTGGCAGCGGCTGGAGCTTCCAGGATCTTCATGGACACCCGGGGAGAGCGCGGGGGTGGCTCGGGCACGGCCGCCGAGGGGACGCCGCTGCTGTCGCTTCTCTTTAACCTCGGGGTGCTCGGAGCTCCGTGCTCCCGGCGGACCCGGGCGGCTCCAGGAGGAGGGAGGAGAAGGAAAAGAGGGAAAGATGGGGTTTAGGGATGCTGGGGGGAGTTTCCTGCGGGTTTGTGGGGGTCTGGGAGCCCGCACGGCGTCAGTGATCGAAGGCCGAGAGCCCCTTCACCCTTGAGCTCCTCTCACTCCAAACCCCACGGCGGGATTTTAATTAACCCCAGAGCGGGAAGGGCAGGAGGAAAACCCTGCCCGGGGTGGGAAAAGGGAGGAGTGAGGATGGGGAAGAGGGAGACAGAGCTGGGAGCAGCAGGAGGAGCAGGGATGCTGCAGAGGGGGATTTTCCCTCTGATGGAGGTGCAGCCAGAAGATCCTGAAGGGATTAAAAATAATGCAGTGCCCCAAATGTCTTGAAAATAATGCAGTGCCCCAAATGCCCTAAAAATAATTCCGTGCCCCACAGGAGTCTGGCACTCAGGGATTCTGTTGCCTTTTTAGGACTTTTTAGCTCCGCTTTGTTTAAGGATGAAAGATTCCTGCCTCCAGTCCTGGCTCGTGAATCACGGCCGTGGCACCGAGGAATCCGAACCTCTGCGCGGACCCTTCTGACACCCATGAATTAGGGGATTTTTCCTCTGGTGAATATCCCTGCCTCCACAGGCAATTCCCGCTGTTATCTGTGGATGAGGAAAGGATGGAGCAGCATCAGTGCTCTGGGACATCCTCGACACGTGATGGATCACGGGATCCTCATCCCAGCAGGGCTCACAATCGATTTATTATATTTTATGGTTTTTTATCATTTAGCAGAGGGAAAAATCAGGTGATGGAAACATTTGTGTCTCGCTTCCAGTTTTCACTCCTCAATCCTTAAAAATGCAAATTTAAGGAGCTTTCCAGGAGTTTTGGGGCAGCACAAGGGGGTTTTAGCAGTGCTGGGGAGAGGGCAGGATGCTCTGGAGGGAGGTGAGGAGGATGAGGCACCGAGGGGTGAAGGGATTCGTGTCTGAGCTTGGAAAACATGGGAATAGCAGCCAGGAAAGGATTCCAGGGCTGTCCTTGCAATCACTCCATGGAATCCCAGAGTGGACACAAACAAACCCTCGTTAAACCCTTCCCTGCCTTCTCTGGGGATGGGGATGAATCATCTCCCACTCTTGTGATGGATAAAAGTCTCCAGAGGCCAGGGAGGGACCCGAACCCCTGCTCCACTCTTCCTGGAATAACTTACAAAATAACTTATAAAAGCGGCTTTATAAAACCTCTTGGCAACTTCTCCTGAGTTTCCAGACCCCCTGGTGGCTCCCATGGTGCCAAACATCTTCCCCTTCCCTGGAGATCCCGTTCCCAGTTGCCTCTGGACACATCAGCAGTGGCCTGGATGGTTTCCATGATTTCCACGTCAGCTCATGGGAATACTGGCAGCGATTTGGGTGCAAATTTTGTCCCCCAGGAGCCTCGGGGATGTGAGGACAAAGCACAGAGGCAGCTGGGAAAAGGAAAAGGGAAAGGGAAAGGGAAGGGGAAAGGGAGAAAAGAAAGGGAAGTGCCATTGCTGCTCCTGTCACTGGGCCTGTCCTGGGCTCCCATCCCAGGATAAATCAGTTTAAATTGGATTTTAGGAAAAATTTCTTCATGGAAAGGTTTGTCCAGCCCTGGCACAGCTGCCCAGGGTGGAAGCACTGGGCTGGACCCTTGACTTGGATCATGCTCGGGGTCACGGCATCTTCCAGAGACAGGGAGTTGTTGTGAGCCAGGAGAGCTGAAAATTCCCTGGGGATTCTTTGATGAACTTGGAGTTACGTTGGATCAGACCTCCAGAAAAGTGGGACAAAGCCACAATGGATTTCATCCCAATCCCAATAGAAAAATTCCTTGGATATGAGTGCCCAGACTCAGGGATTTGATTTGCAGGAGAAGAAATTGCGTCTTCTGCCCTTACAAAATTTCACAGGGACAAAAATCCATGGATAACTCAGGCCAGTTCTGCTGTCAGAGAATGCTGGGATTGAAGCTTCATCAGACTTCCAGGAAATGTGTAAATATTGGGATGCTGTTTGGAGCTGTCACATTTTCCTGGCTTTACAGAAAATTGCAATTTTGAAGTAAACCAGAAAGAGGTGGATTCTCTTTCCTTGCTTGGCTTTTCCAGCCCGGACAAACAGGATGCCACAAAAGCCTGAGCTCCTTGTGATCCCACTGGTGTTGTTCCTACCTTGGGAAAGGGGATTTCAGTCCCTCCAGACCAAGAATATAAAATCATCCCGGGAATAGCAAGAGTTTGGCTGCTGCAAGGTTTTTGCTGGCTAGATTTGGAATTATACCCAAACCAGGGACTGAATTGTGGAATGGTTGGGGTGGGAAGGGACCTCAAGGCCCATCCAGTGCCACCCCTGCCATGGCAGGGACACCTCCCACTGTCCCAGGGTGCTCCCAGCCCCAGTGTCCAGCCTGGCCTTGGGCACTGCCAGGGATCCAGGGGCAGCCACAGCTGCTCTGGGCACCCTGTGCCAGGGCCTGCCCACCCTCACAGGGAACAATTCCTAACCAACGTCCCAACTAAATCCCCATTCTTTCAGTTTAAAGCCGTTCCCCTTGTCCTGGCACCGTCTGGCCGTGTTAGAAATCCCTCTCCCTCCTTTTTCACAAGCCCCACTGCATTCCCAGGGGATGGCGAGGGTCCCCCTGGAGTTCCCCAATCCCTCCTGGCCCCAGCGCAGGGTTGTGTGGGGATGGGAGATGTGGGGCCGGGGGATGCGGGCACGGGGGATGCGGG